>OZ023273.1:84312489-84634728 GCA_964007475.1 Hybos culiciformis
TGTATAGTAACCTATGCTATTAAAGATACTCTGATATACATAATTCCGATTTTGCTTCTACAGCTTGATTTCCATCTTATTTTGATATTATAACGGTTACATAAATAATATTAAATCCATTCACGCACATTTCATATTCATTTATGTATTTAATCAATGTCGGACGAAAATTTAATTCATACGAAACGAATGATTTCAATATAAAAATGATATAGCGTAAGATTTTATTTATATCACGATATATTTGTATCGTCGGTATAATATTTGAATAAATTTTAATATTAATTTTTTTTTTTGAAATTATTATATAATAATTTCGTTATTGAATTATAACGATTATAACAAAGGTTATATGATTAGTACAAAATATAAATAATGATATATTGCATTATTTTACTTTTATAACTTTTTTGGAATATAAGTTTGTATGTACATAAATTTTATATTAGCTATACATAATAATTATAAACATATAATGTAACTGCTAATTGTTTAATTTACGCATAGAAAAATTAACATATTTCATCAATTCTTCTACATTTTCATAAATTTTAACTCTGAAGTCATCGCATTCAGAAATAAGCTCTAAAATAATATCACTCCTAGTTTTGTAAGTAAAATTTACATATTTTGCCGGATAATTATTTTTTAAATTTGTTAAATACCCTTGTGGTAATCCAACAAACGTAGAAAAAATGCATTTATAAACTATTCCAAATAACTCTAGTTCATCATAACTGAGCAAAAACTCATCGAAAGTCACATGATCGTTGATTTCTATATGCAAGGTCTGTAGCCTTATCTTCAATTGGTGATAATACCAATGAAGCCATTCTCGCTCATTTTCTTTTCTAAATGTTTTTCCCGTATTTATATAAAATAAATAGAGTAAATCGATGGCTGGTGGACAATACCTAAAATTATCATAATAAGTTATCTGTTCTTACTTTATTCTCGGTCAGGAAACATACCTACATGTTTGAAAATCAACAATAACTGTCTCTAATATCTCATTGTTAGTTTGAAAAATAAATTTTTTCCCCAAGCATCACGATGGCAAATCACATTTTTATATTTTTCTGACGGGTTCACCATTTTGTAAACAGGAGCAATGCAATCCAATAATTTGTTTTTAATAAATTCTATAGCCTCATCATTTTTTTTATATTTGGGATGACATAACAAAATGCTTTGAACTGCCTAAAAAAATTAAAATTTTGTTTTTACAAATTCTACTTTTAAAAGTATTTGCCTAACTTTCTTATTTTGTTAAGGCAAGCTGCGATCGAAGATTCTTTTCATCTCATGCTTTTATTTTTTAAAATTTTTTATATATTAATTATTAATATTTGCATTATTTTAATTAATTTAAGCTTTAATGATGGAAAATTAATTTATCCTATTTTTAAATCGTTTATATTAACTTTGTCGCGTTAATTGAATGTTTGTCGCTAAATTTATGAAGAGAAAACTGACCCACTTTCCGTCGTCCGATCGATATGAAATTTTGCATATCATAGTTGGTGACAATGTTCCATTGGATGATGGGAATTTTGAGAAGTTTAAATGATTTTTAAATAAAAACTTTCTTTTTATGGATTGTTTCTTACTGGTTTTGTACACAAAACAAATTGATGGTTTTGCGGAATTTTGAGTAACATACGGATTTTAACAGGGTCTATGTAATGGGACCTTTCTTAACAGAAATCATCTTTGAAATAAAGTGGAATGTGTATAAAAATTAAAAACCACTAGTTAAATTCTTTTTAATTAAACACATCTACGAAAAAGAAGTGATAATTTTATTATTAAATAAATCACAATGTACTTTAATAATATAAGAAACATAAAAATAAAATAACATCTCTCATTTATACTATCCTTTTACCCCCTACTTTTGAAAAATATTTTTAATTCATGCTTCATAGCCCCCAAAAAAGTCAATTAATTGGATGAAAACGGTTACACCCAAAATATTAATACCCTGCCGTACTTTATTCACAATATTTATGAAGACACACTAAGTCAAAAATTAGTTTTAACACCCAAACTATGTAATATAAACAAATTCATTTTAAATAGATCTAAAATACAATATTTTGTTTTGTGTTGTGTAGGACGAATAAAATAATTTGTCTTTATTAATTAAATATTTAATAATTATTTTCATTATTAATCAATAATTAATAAATAAAAATTAATTTAAAATTTCACAGGTACACAACACAAAGCTTGGCAAGTAACCAAAATGCTAAACAATATAAAGAGCTTTATCAAAACAGAAAGTTAATAGGCCCGAAAAGAATTTGAAATTCAAAATTTCAATCCTATTTCAATTCTAATGCATTTTAACAGTGTACATTTTTTTATTGTTGTGAATTCCATTTAGAATAATGAATTTACACTAACAAATGACATTAGAAAATTTGAAATTCACGATTTCAAATTCTTTTATGGAATGGTGAAGCCTTAATATGTTTTTGCGACATTTTACAAATAAATAGAATAATAAAAAGATAAAAATTAAGATTAATTGGTACAGTATTATGGAAATCTTAATATAAAATTGTATCTATATTATCGTTATATATTTATATTGTTTAGAAATAAGCAAACTTAGAATTTGAAACTTATCGTATTATTTAGATTCTTAAATAAATAAAGAGATAGTAAATTAATTAAAATATGAAGATAAGTTATGGGAAAATTTTGGAATTGAAATTGAAGAAATGTACAAAAAACCCCTTTTTGAAGGGTATTATGTTATAATCGAAACTTGAGGAAAATAAAAATTATTTAAACCTTTTACCTCTAAACCGACTTGAAACCATTCATTATTTTCTTCCACTGATATTTCAAATAGAATATCTGCATGATGATCCCCAATACATATTCCAGTTTTTACTTCAAAAGCAATACTGCTTGCATGCAAACTGGCTAAACAAGTTAAAACGCTTTTTATATGTTCATTTGTCATTTGATCACATTGAACATAATGTAATGTGAAGAGATCTTCAAATACTAAAAGATCTGACCTTGAATGGAAACATTTTGCATTCCATTTATGTAAATCAAAATTGTTATTAAATTTTTTTAGCAGTTTGCTATAAATTTCTACTTCTTTTTTAAATATTCCAAATTGTTCAAAGATAATTCTTTCTTCAGGTTTTCCAACTGGAAGCGATTTGATGAAAAATTTCAAATTTTCTAAGCATCCACTAGCCTAAAAAAGTAGCAAAAATAATTTAGATTCACTGAAATTGAATGAAATATTATTGTCGTCTTTTGGTTTGTTGTCACCGTAGTAAGAACGCCCATCATTTTAAAGCTCAGAATTAATAGAAATCTACTTCATAACTAAGTGTTATTTCGTTATCAAAAACGTCCATAGACTTAAATTGAAATTATGCCCATGGAGAGCGTGTAAGCAACACCAACATAAATATTAACCCGTGTACAAAAACAAAGTACATATAAATTTAAAGTACTTGTAGGTACCTATAAAAATGTATAACTAATGTGAATGCACGAAAATATCTATAGCAAATTAAGCATTGATTTTTAAAAAGCGGCTCAAATTGTAAAAAAAAAATCTTAAAATTATAGGATAAAAATTTACGTAAATCGGAATTAAAAACCGTTTATGTTCACATTTATATAAGTACGGATTTTTGTCGCCAGATTGAATATGATCGATTTAATCAAAATCATATTCAATCAGGTAATAAAAAAACTTCTGGTTGTAATGGATATGAAAAAAAAAGAGTTTTTTTTAGTTTCCGGATTTAATTTGTTCGATTTAGGAAAATTTTTATTCCGTTTTCCATCAAAAATCAAAAAAACCGACTAAATATTTTAAACTACACAATTGATTTAATTGTTTGAATGCCGAAATATGCGCAATCTCGTTAATTTTTACTTCGACATTCAATGATGTCGGGGTTGTGAGTTACAGGCTTTTAAACGGCAAAGGGTCAATGGATTTTTTATAAAATCTGTAAATTTTTCAATTTTTTTAAAACTTTTAGGGATGAAAATAGTATGTTGGGTAAATAGATCATAGATACTGATAAGAAGAACTAAAACAAATTATATTAATCATCCTATAAAATGCTTTTAATATTTTTTTTTCATTCTAATATATGTTTGTAGAATTTGCCAAAGCTTTCGATACGGTTGATCATTCAATATTGCTTGAATTCTTGAAGAAATCTTAAAAATCGAAAAATGCAAGCAAAAATTAATGATACTACAAGTACGGAAGTTGAAATGGTATTTGGCGCTCCCCAAAGATCACTAATTGGTCCCTTGCTTTATATTCTATACATTAATAACATGAGATATCTAAATCTTAATAGATGATACATCTCTAACACTAAAATGTAAAACTACAGAAGATCTTGAACCGAATCTCTGAATTAAACACATATTATTTATGGCTTTGCCTAAATAGTTTTACAATAAATATCAAGAAAACATATTAAGTATATGATTTTCAAAAAAGATATAATCAACATACGAGCCCTGCATCATAAGACTTCGTACGGGTTTTTTTTTTGAGTTTGTTCTACTTTTTTCCAGTTTTCTCCAGTTTTGTATTTTTTTCGTTTAAACCAACCTTTTTTAGGAGTTTTTGGTCTTTATAAAAAAAAATTTTTTTTAAGTTAAATTTTGAGAAAAAAATTATTTTCCAAAAGTGTACTTTTTCAACTTTTTTTATGGGCATCGCAGAAATTTCCGAAAGATGCATTTTGAAGGGCATTTGGGAGTAGTTAATTTTAGCTTTTTGGGTTTTGTCGATAAAATAAAGGAGAGAGTCAAAAAACGCCTTTGAAAATCCAAAAAACAGGTCAAAAACGCGAAAAATAGCAATTTTGGCCTGTTTTTTCGAATTTCAAAGGCGTTTTTTGGCTCTCTCCTTTATTTTATCGACAAAACCCAAAAAGCTAAAATTAACTACTCCCAAATGCCCTTCAAAATGCATCTTTCGAAAATTTCTGCGATGCCCATAAAAAAAGTTGAAAAAGTACACTTTTGGAAAATAATTTTTTTCTCAAAATTTAACTTAAAAAAAATTTTTTTTCATAAAGACCAAAAACTCCTAAAAAAGGTTGGTTTAAACGAAAAAAATACAAAACTGGAGAAAACTGGAAAAAAGTAGAACAAACTCAAAAAAAAAAAACCCGTACGAGGTCTTATGATGCAGGGCTCGTACAAATTTCAAGTTTACAAAAAATAACAGTGAAATAGAAGAAGTGCAATTGGCGTTATAATAGATAATCAGCTCTATTGGGATATTCACATCAGCAAATTGAAACAAAACATTAATGCACTAAGTGGGGCAATAATAAGAATTAGCGGATTATAAGAAAAAACATCCAATCTATTTTACAACGTACATATCTAATCAAGAATTGGGTATGGTATGGTATGGTCTCAATGCAGCAAATCACTTAAGATGAAATGGGAAGATGCTTTAACAAAGTAACAAAAATCGCATTCAACCTAAAATATGAAACATCTGTGTACTTCAGAGTTGTATACAATAATTGACAAACCAAACCTATATCAAATAATTGACAAGTAAAATTAATTCATAAAAATCAAACTAAAACAATCTAAAGAAACTTAATAAAAGAACAGAGGACAAACACAAAAGAAATACAAGAAACAAAAACTCACTGAATTTGCTTAGACTAGAGCAAAACAACTCAAGTCATTGCTACCAAGTGGTACCTACAGAGTTATACTTCCGAATTCCTTCAAAACTCTACAATATATATTCACAAAAAAAAAAATATATCTTCTTTCAAACACTTCTATTTAAACGTTTCTTTTTTTTTGTAGTAACCTAAAAATTTATACTTTTAGAAATTATTCTATATTTAGGCTCTGTCAGCATATAGGTTTACGTAAGATGAAAAAAAAAAAACACTTTGCAACAATGGAATGCAACCACTGATGATCAACAACATCTAATTATATAATTATTAACTATTTATCCGTATAAATTTATACCAAATTTTTGAAGACACCAATTATATATAACACCGTCTAAATATGATCAAATAATGAAGAATTAATGAAAATCGAAAAAAAAAGAAAATTAATTAAAAAAAAAAAATCCGCTTTTACAAATCAATCTTTAATTTTTGATTTTTCTATAGCTATATTCATGCAGTAATTTTTATCCCCATTCGAGATTATTATAATGTATTTATTTAGGTATTGTTATTGTAAGTATTTAATTTTCAGGAAACTTGAGATGTTAAAAAACAGCAGTACTACATGCTTACATTTTTCACCTTAACAATCAAACTGAAATATTCACCCAAATAGCCTTCAACTGTTTCTGGAGGACTCACTATTTCAAACGATAAGAATTCTAATTTATTAGAATATTTTTTTTCTACTATTTCTATAACTTCATTAGCAGATAAGATTTCAGACAACATTTTTTTTTTTCAAATCTTAATGGAAAGATAAGTAAATCAACAAATGTGTAAGACAAATTTACTCTACTTGTCGACTCAAAAATTTAATTCAAACTGATTACGGCAAAAGAGATCATAATAGAAAATTAAATATTTTTTTGTACATGCGAATTTATAATTTATTATCAAAATAAATTTGACATTGAAATAATTATGTTTATAAGTGTGATACAAAATAAGAAGAAAAGGTGAAATTTCAATTTAAATTGTAAAATAAAATTATACATTGTATCTATCATTGTGTGAATGCTTGTTCGGGTACTCAATATGTTTCAAATAACTACTGCACAATATAAAATACAATTACGTACATTATTTTATATATAACATGTTGAATTGATACACCTGCTGTGTTAGTTTTTTGCAAAAATATCATAATTGGGAGATTTTTTTATTTCACTTGGCGGTTGACCTGAGTTTGACCATTCTGAGTTTGGATATTCTTATATTGTTCCTATTAATGAATTGAGTGTATTCATATTATATTCATACTACATATTTTTTCAATTTGTATATTATTGAAGTTATTATATAAGTATTAAATTGATTGTGAGTTATGAGTACTACCCAAAACCATATAATACTTTTAAGTCTTGTTCATTAGAACTACAAACTGTTTTTTTCAGTCCTTGATAGCAGTTTGACTAGATTATTGTAGATTATCTAGTATTATTGTAGAGGATGTGTGATATTAGCTGTTTTAAAAAGTTTATTCTAATTCTGATAATTCTTTTCGGAATTAAATATATGTTTTTTAATTAATTTAATAAATTGAAATTTTTTTTTTATTCAGAAAAATGTACACGACAGAAAATGTTTTTTAAAAATTTAATTTAAATTTTGTTTGACAAGCAATTCAAGAGATGTAATTTTTCATACTGTACATACTGTATACTGTTTAATGTAGGCATAAAAACCATAAAAAATATATGAAACTGTATAAAAATATCTATAGAAAAATTAAAAATTAAAAAAATTAAAATAAAAAAAAAATGTAATTTAATGATTAGATGAAATTTACTATACATAATTTACATAAATCTATGGATGTTCCATTAATGATTAATGAATAAAACAATTTTTTTAAATTTTAAATTTAAATTATTTTATTTAAATTATTTACTGTTCTTTAAAAGAACTCAATTGTAATAATTATTCTTTTTTATTTTTAAAAATTTTTTTTTTTTAAGTCAATATAAATTTTATAATAAGATTAAATTTAATAAATAGTATACTAATAGTATTTGAAATTAAAAATGTATCTGAAAATTAATTTTAACAATCGCCACAGTACTCTCTCCACACTGTCTAAGTCAAGGGTCGGCAACATACGGCCCGCGGGCCAGATACGGCCCATTCGGTGTTCTTTTTTGGCCCTCCAAGATTTTTATTGCCGCCTTGTTATTCGGCCTGATTTACTCTTCTAGGCCTTTTTATAATTTTTTGCGTAATACCATTTATAACATTTTCATCTTCTTTGCTTCTAAATCATCTTTAAATGTTGAACGTTAACCGAGTAAAACCAATGGAAAAGCATCTACCTAGTTATGCTATTTTGAATGTGAGAAGAAAACGATCAACAAGACCATTAGCCTGTGGATGATAAGCGGCTGTGATAACTTATTAAATAGTTTTGTCTCAAATTGTCTATCTTGATCTATTGTAATGTTGTACGGTATACCATAGTATAGTAATTTAAGTTCGTCGATAAATCTTTTTCTCTTTAAGTCTACAAACAAATCATAATGTGGATGAAAATCTGCGCTGATGTAGGTACATCAGAAATTATAAATTCGAAATTAAATTTCCTTCTTAAAGCAAGTCTTACACGGTCAATATTATTGAAGCAATAATATTAAAATATAAATATGATAAATTCGCTCAGGCGAGTCAATTATATTGTAGAAAATATTCTAATTTTTATTTTAAGTAGGGATGGACCTAGTTATGCTTTTTTTGGAATTTGTATTTTCGGGATTTTGATTATAACGATTTTAAAATTTCGGGATCTTGATTTAAGTTTTCGGGATTTTGAATTTCGGGAATTTGAACATTCGAGATATTCATACTCACTTTTGAGGAGTGATATCCCGCAATACACCCCTTGCATATAGAAAAAAATAAAGATTGCTTTAACATATTGAAGGGTCCTCAATAAAAATTAAATCGTTTAATTGCTTCGATAATATTACACGGTTCCCTTAAAATTAAATTTAATAAACAGCTTAATAGAGTTTAAAATTAAAAATGTATCTGAAAATTCATTTTAACAATCGCCATAAATCCAACAAATTCAATATTGAAATACCCAGTTATTTTTTTGTTACCAAATTGAATTTAATAGATTTAATCAAATTTAATCTTTTCAAACACTTTTTATTTATGGCCCAAATGAATTTGCTCCATTTATGCAAATTTTTATTCTATTTAATCCGGTTTTTTCTATTAAAATTAATATTAATGATTCAATAAATTGCTTTTAATAATACATTTTATTTTTATTTTACTTTTAATTCGTTTTTATAAATGAATTTTACGAAATTTTTTGTTTTGTTTTGAAATTTTAATTTTTTTTTCTTGAAATTCATTTCCCACCTGGATGATAGACACCCAAATCCATGTCTTAGAGATGACGATATTGCTCGTGATTTGATGATGTGAAAAAAAGGCTGATGAACTTTTTTTATTAATTTATTTGAGCACAGTGATATCTTTTATATACCTATAAAAGCTAACTACAATATAACTGATATAAAATCAAGTAAAATAAACCATAAATCCCAAAAAATCAAACGTCGCTTTTTAATGTTTCCATTTTTAGTTCCGATTGATAAATCATTAAAGAACATTTTTTTTCCTTTTTACTCATGTGTAAAAAGTAAAAGAAAAGAAGAATTTTGGGATAAGATAAATTCTAATAGGAAGACTGAAACCGGCATTAAGAGTTTTTGATGAAATAGAATTCTTATAAATGTTGCATAACAAGATCACTATGATTCAGTATCACGAATCATCTTACTAGAATCTTATACAGCTTATAAGTGGTATAACACTTATTTACAAGAATAATCTGCTAGTTGGGTGTGGTCGGTATGTTGTATTTAGTAGTATAGAATTTAGATCGCTAAATGGAATATTATATGCGTCAATACACATGCAATCATTTAGATGCATCAGCGTGAATAATGAAATCATTTAGATGCAACAGCGTAAATAATGAAATTATTTAGATGTTCAATACAGACAAATACCAACAAAAAATGAAAAAAAAAGTGTATATCAACTTTTGTTTTTTTTTTTCATTGTAAATGTATAGACTGCAACTACCTCTCACATGCACATTAAAACAGTATATTGGATATGTTAACAAAATTTGTTATACAACTCGTTCTGTATTTACACAAAAACACATAGACACTTGTCAATTTATATCACTCGACCTTCGGTCTCGTGATATAAGTATTGACTCGTGTCAATGTATTTTTGTGTATACAGAACTCTTAATTAATAACAAATTTAGTTAACATATACAATAATCTACTATTACACTGTTAGTACTGAAATGCAGCGTATTTGCAATTATTTCATTAGAATTCTAAATTTAAAATAACACTTTCTTCAAATCGCCTCCCTTTCAACGTTCTTGCTGGATCCGCAATTGTGATAATAATATTACTCTTTTTGTATGAAAATTTGACTTTATTTATTTCCTTTGATTTTGATGTTAACTTGTTGTTAACTACTATTCAAGAAGACATTTTGATAATCCTCCAGTATGGAAATACAATTGTTTAAGTTAATTTTTGGAGTACATATATAAATCTTTCGCGAGCCAAGAATATTATTTTTTGATAATATGTGTTCTGTTATTTCCTAATATTTTTCAGTTTTTGACAATCGACTGTTTTGTTATTATTATGAACAAGTAATAGCGCCAACACAAATATCGTACCTTGATTTTAAAAATAAAATTATGGAAATTGGTTCATAAATGTGGTCCGGGAGGTATATAATTAAAATTATTTTATTATGAAAACAGGAGGTTGAAAAATAAAACTAAAATACCTTAGTTTCAAGTTTTTATTTTTTATTTTCATTGTACTTTCTTAGATTTTTTAAATTAAGTTTCAATATTTATTGTTTCATCCAAGGAAACTTCAAATTTATTACACTTCAAACTCTGCAGAGTATCAATTAGATCTGCAACGTCTGTCTTAACAATATCATTCACTTCTGAGATTTCATAAAAAAATCTTTGTACAAATATCCAAAATTTATGACATTCGAAAGGATATTCCAAATTAAATACAAAAAACATTTTGAAGATAATGTCTACTGATTGAAGAAAATTATCAAAAATGTAAAAAAAATCTTCAAACACTATTACGAATTGCGGGTTATCGTTATCAATTATTCCCAAAATTGGATTTAAAGTTATTTTTTGACTAATACAAAACTCTTTTCTTTTGTTTACTTGATCATGCAAATCCGAAAAATCTGTTACTTCAAACGCAAATGCATTCCAAATATCATTGGTTGTTACTCGCCAAACTTTACTTTGTACATTTTTTCTAGCTGTGGGTTTGATAATTGCTATCAAAAGTTTCCATAGTTGATATAATTTAATTTCTAAAAAATAAGGAATACCATTAAAAAAATTTGTAAATAAAAGAGATATTCTTTATCAAATGTTAAACAAAATTTGAATCTTGTAATGCAGATGCAACATACAGATATAGACGCATATGTTTTCTGTTGTTACATTTCACATCACAACACGTTATTTTTGTGTGGTATCGTTCAATCAACCACTTAGATAGCGTAATGACATAACATTTTATTAATTAAAATTATTATTATTATAAAATTGCATGATAATAAAAATAAGATTTTCTTAAAATTGATTCAATTCACGGTGTTAAAGTTTCGGACAGCACAGTAAATGTTAAATAAAATTATGTATTTAATACTGATAATTTTTGCGGTATTAACATTTTTTTTTTAATTAATTTAAAAAATATTTATTTTTTATTTAAAAAATTAGATAAGACACAAAACGTTTTTCTTAAATTTAATTTTTGTTTGAAAAACTGAGCTAGAGATGAAATGTAAGTACAATATTGAATGTAAAATTCTTATTACCTGAATTATTAGATAAATTGTTTAATATATTGCCTGCAGTTCTGGCTTTAGGACTAGAATTTATTACATGCAGAACATATTTTTCATATAAAGCCCAATTGTTAAACAGATTTTCACATTTTTCAGGATACAAAATTTTGAAGTCCAAATCAACCTAAAAAAATTTATATATTTACAAACTTTTATAGAATTAAGAAACGAAATCGCTACCAATTTATAACCGTATTTTTCTGTAAATTGTGGCCAATTATCAAATATAGTGCGAATTCGTCCTCTGTTCAAATTTCTAATTTCATCATTTCGTATTGTAAATGTACTTTTCCATTTTGATTCTACAATATCAAAAGATAATGAACTTGATTGCAACCATGTCTTGACACACAACTGATCCTCAGACACTGAACTCAATATGGGTTTTACGTCCTCTAGATATGAAGTTTCTACAATTTAGTTAAAAAAAATAATGTACTTCATTATTTATAACAGTACTTGTAGCAATTAAAATTGACCTGTCTAAAATTAAAAATATTTATGATACCTAAGTTTGATAAGTTACAATTTTTTTTTATTTCAATAAATACTTCAATATTTGTTAAATAGTTTTTTTTATTTATATCCAATTCTATTAAGTTAGTTCAAGTAATTTGTAAAATGAAAATGTTCATAAATTAAATTTTAAATTTGAACGTTCTACCTATACCTAACATAAATACAAACATACCTAACATACAATAACGAAAGAATTTAAATTCTAACATGCTATTAATACTAAAAGAAATGAGTTTTTGTTTGATATCTCTTGCAATCAATTAAACAACTTGGATTCAATCAGTAAACATTTTAAAAATTTTTTTCAATTCACTTTCTTTCGAACAGTTATTTTTTTTACATTACCTGTTGATTTTTTAAATCTTCGCCTTTTTGTAGCTGTAAAAAGACCAGATTTTTTAAAGGATGCTGTTATGGATCTATATTTATTATACAACTTCCCTCGAACCGGCGGTCCACGATTAAAAAAATAGTCCTTGAAATAAAAAAAAATATATTTACAATCACAATCCCAAACTGCAAACAAAAAAATGTTGGAAAATCTCGAACAATGAGTAAATTTTTGTTTTAACCATTTTGAATTTGATATACTCTCAAAACATGAAACAATTTATTGTTTTTCGATATTTTTGGATTATCTCAACTCTCAATAAATTTATAATACATTATAAAATCGGTGAAAAAAAAAATTATTAAAAAATGTTTTTTTTTTAATTTCATCGTTTTTGGAATTTTTCTAAAAACAATCACCTCCCGTTTTTAATTTAAACTATGGAAAAATAAAACTTTTAGGTTCTCTTTTATAACTTGATTATTGGAAGGTTATTATTGCACAATTTTCAACAAACTATTCAAAACATTTTTTAATCAACTGTTAAGAGATTATCCTGTAATAAGAATACGACTACTTTCTAGTATTTTTATTTAATGAAACCAAAGTTAGTTTTTACCTTAGAATCATTAGGAAAACGTTTTACAATTTCTTCAGAAATCTTTTCAAAATCTTGAAACGCCATAGCATAATCTCTGTCAACATGCTCTCGTACTATGCAAGTTACTAAAAAATCTTTTTCTACAGGCGACAATTTATTATTTTTCTCATAAAAACTCATAATTTTTAGGCCATTGATTGAATTTAAAAACTCTTGCATATTCTAAAAATAAATTTTTGTTAGTTACTAAAATTTAATTATAAAATTTACGAATTACAAATTCGAAAAAAGTATCTGATTGATTAAATGTTGGGTTTGCTATTGGAATTGGAGCTGCTATTTGAGGTTTAACAGGGGATGTGACTGAATTTCCAACTAGCGATGTAGCTTGAAGTATAATTGGAGATGCAATTTGTGAATTCCTTTCCTCAATGGCTTTTGTATTGCAATTAGAACAAGTTTGAACCGGACCGTATCCCTTTAGAAAATATAATACATAATCAATAAAACTACTTAATTAAATTAATAAATTTGTTATTTAGCTAAAAATAATGAATAGGTACATATTTTTGATATCAAGGCTTCCCAAACCAACATAATTTTTTTCATAGTGGTAACTGCGCGACTTTTAACATTGCCTGTGTGAAAAAAACACCAATATGAACAAAAAAAACCATCACAACGGAAAAATCACGATGGTTTAAGGAGCCTTGATTAATTTTTTTTAATTGCATTTCACAGACAAAATTTAATTTTTAGAAATAATTTGAGAGTTAATCTCAATCTATATGAGACAACATACATTTTCTACACGCCATTTATTTAATGATGTCCTAAATAGAGCTCTAGAGCCTAAATCATTTTCAAATACTTCTTTTAATTCAATTTCAGTTAAATGGGGCATCGATGCCAGCGTAATATTATATCCTAAAATAAACCATAATGTACATTTTTTTTTTTAATTTAAATCGAAAAAAAGTGTACTTTTGAATTTGTTAATTAAACAATCCATATTCCAAATTCTAAGTAATCTTTCCATTTCTTCTTCAATTCCCTGATCCATTGTAAGATTTCTCTTCATTTTGCGGCAATTAAATAAATTTGTGCTATAAAAAATAATAATAAGGTAGGTATATAAGTACATTAATTCAAACAAAATATACATTTTATTGGTTTGAGTAAAGATTACTGAATTGAGACAATTCTGTTCATTAAAACAATTAAATGAGATTTGTGATCATGATGTTTTTACGATATCTAACCAACCAACGTCCAGACATACAAACTTTCCTTATTGTTGACAAAGTTATAATCAATTGTAACTGAAATATAACATTTCAGTTAGCTTAGAGTTAACGAGAATATTACGTTCAACTGTGTATGTAAGTAGTGAGTACACAAGAGGTGCTGGAGGTCTCACCATTCGAACAAAAAAGTTACAGAACAAAAAAATAAAAAATTAGTATGCCCTGGTCTCTGAGACTAATAAAATAAATGGATCTCACCCGGCAGAATAATAAGAGAGCAAATAAACCCAAAGCTAATGAGGGGCTTCCGCTAACAACGACACCTTTCGCCTTCGTCTAAATAAAATAATATTATTTACATTTAAATGTCATGTTAATTAAAGGTAAATTCGGCAGAAGTAATCATCAAGATCAAGGCATCTTCAACCTTGACAGAGTTTGTTGATATTATTTTTTGTTAGTGCCATAAGAAATATTATTTTTAATTTTTTAATTTTAATATTTACTTACTAAAGATTAATTAATTTTTAAAGTTAAGTTTTCTATCTACTTAGGTTTCCACTGATTGCACTCCACTTTGCCTTAATTGCAATAATAAATAACTATTTGATTTATTTGTTTGGATTAACTTAAACTTGTTTTATTCTGCAGAAGTACCAATAAATTAATATAAATATTTTAAATACTTGATAGAGGAATCGATTTAAATTTGGATATTTAAATTAGATTTTTAAGATTCTTGTTTCAACTTTGAGGAGATTTTTTTTATTTTTATTTACTTTTTAACATTTTGTTTTGAACTTTTTTGTATAATTTGTCATTAGGGTAGACGAAGATGCCGTTGATTTTTTCATGACCACAACTTATCGCAATGATTCGTAAAATGTAATACGGCGCGTGCGCTCAGTGTAGGCAGCTTGAATATTTTTCAACAAAAAAAATGTGAATAAACAATTTTTTTTCCCAACAATAGGCCTTCACTCGAATAGAATTTGATATTTTGAATTTCAGATTCCTGATGTAAACAGGGATGCCAACTGGTGTGTTTTACCCTGGAGTTTCCAGTTTTTCAAGTAAAACTCCAGTCTCCAGGTTTTTAAAATTTTACCAGTTTTTTTTCAAAATTCATAATTTTAAAGTAAAATAGAAATTCACATAAGCTTTTCACCAGTAGATGTCATTTTACTTGCCTATACTAGAACTTTTGTCTGCTATGTAAATAAATTTTAACAGATTTTAACAGATATAGAAAGCTACAAATTTGCTGATTTTTTTTTAAATTGGGGCCCAAAAAATCGGGAGCCCATAACTTTAAGAAATAATTTATCTCATTAATTAACTAATATTTTTCTAATTTCAATTATTATGTATTTTTATTTATTGTATTTATTTTATATTACTTTTTATAAAGTTTTATTTTAATTTGAATTATTTTTTTATCTGCGGTTTATTTTATGTTTCGTTTGTTTATGTTAATAATAATGTAATTTATAATTTATTATTTTTTCTATTTTTCTATCTACATTTTTTTGTTTTTCAACTCTCCAGTTTTTCCTCGGTCAAGAGTTGGCAACCCTGGATGTAAATTTGACAGTAATGTTATTTCAAATACACGCTCTGGGACGTGTATTTGAAATTCACATCAACGATTTGAATTTGAAATTCAGTATTTCTAATTCTTTTCGAGTGACAGCCTAATGTAAATTTTATATATTCCCCTCATATATAAAATATATATATAAATATATAAATAAATATATAAATTATAATATAATATATAAAATTTTATTATATACAAAAAAAATAAAAATTTTGACGGCGTGACCAAAATGTTAAGCAAAAATAAACGACCGAAATCCACGGCCAGCCGAATAAACGACCGAAATCCACAGTCAGCCAAGCGCAAAAGAACGGTGCACATTGGTCACTCATTTTAACTGACGGCATCTTCGCAGGCCGGCTGCCAGTGCCAATAGGGCCTACAGATCTATACGAACTTTCAAGGGCCGACGAAAAAAAAGAAAAAAAGGTATGAACAAAAAAATAATTATTTAGATGTAGGATTTGTTGTTTTGCTGAGATTTAAGTATCAATTGGTAATTATTAGAGACCGGAAGTTCATGCAAATACATGTTTTTTTCTGATAACTCTAAACTAAAATGAAGTAAATATCTGTGCGAATCAAAAATTTTTAAGAAAAATGGCATCGATTTGTTAGAGCATATATTTGCATATTTTGCCAATAAATGCATATAATTGCATATTTGCCTTATAAATGCATGTATTTGCATGTTTTCGACAATTTTCAAAAAAAAAAATAAAAAATAGAGGATTTCTTCATGTCAACATTTTTTCAAAAGTGTGTGGCATCGATTTGTTAGAGCATATATTTACATATTTCTCCAATAAATGCATATAATTGCATATTTACCTTATAAATGCCTGTATTTGCATTTTTTGGACAAATTAAAAAAAAAAAAAAAATTAAGGATTTCTTCATGTTAACATTTTTTTAAAAGAATGTTTTAACTACACCATTTTCTAATAGATGGTTTTACAAATTTTCAATGATCGAAGAATGAATTTCAAAGAAGAAAATATATAATTGTTTCTAATTGCAATTTATCAGATAAATAATGTATTATAGTGCATATTTAAGAGCATATTTGTTAAGTTTTAAGAGCATATTTGTTAGGTTTTAAGAGCATAAGAGCATGAATATTTAAACGTTTTTAAGAGCATGAACTTCCGGTCTCTGGAATTATTATGAATTAATGACTCAGATGTTATTAGATTAATGTATCTAATAGTAGATTATTGTATATGTTAACAAAATTTGTTATTAATTAAGAGTTCTGTATACACAAAAATACATTGACACGAGTCAATACTTATATAAATTGACAAGTGCCTATGTGTAAATACAGAACGAGTTGTATAACAAATTTTGTTAACATATCGAATATACTGTTTTAATGTGCATGTGTAAGGTTTAAGGTAGTTGCAGTCTATACATTTACAATGCAAAAAAAAAAAAAAAGTTGATATACACATTTTTTTTTCATTTTTTGTTGGTATTTGTCTGTATTGAAATATTGTGAGTTTTGTTTAGGTATTACCATAGATTAAGAATACAGAAAGATTGTTAGCTTCATACGACATTATTTTTGGTATTTTTATGTGAATGTGTTAGTAAAACAAAATAAAATACGTGATAATTATCAATATATGAAAAGAATTTTATTTAGTTTTACTAACACCTTCACATAAAAATACCAAAAAAGACTGAAAAAATTTTGTATGAAGCTTCCCATCTTTCTGTATTCTTAATCTATGGTATTACGGAATATTCAATATGCAACATTTAATGAATGGAATGAAGCATTTAATGAATAGAAGAGGCATTTAATGAATGGAAGAGGCATTTAATGAATGGAATGAAGCATTTAATGAATGGAATGAAGCATTTAATGATTGCATGTGTATTGACGCATATAATATTCCATTAAGCGATCTAAATTCTATACTACTAAATACAACATACCGACCACATGCTCATTAAAAGATTTTAATACGCATGGCTTCGGTAAGTTGTATTTACATTCGCAAATTTAGCTCGGTAAATGGTCCATTACATGCATCAATACACATGCAATTATAGAGGAATGTAAATTGTATTTACATTTCCCTGTGATGTAAATTGTATTTACATTGCTCTATATTGTATTTACATTCTTCGTTTTGAACTGCGTAATACTATAAACAAAAATAATATCACTCACACTCACAATATTTCAATACAGACAAATACCAAAAAAAAAAAAACAAAAGAGCTGTCATGGGACACCAGTTTGGAACGTAGTTCCTTAGCGTACATATAAGTAATTTTCATTTTTTATCAATTCAAAATTTTATTAATTTAAAAAGAAACTTTTTTCTACTTTTCCCAGTTTTCTCTAATTTTGCATTTTTTTCATTTAAAGAAACCTTTTTTAAGGAGCAATTTTAGACTGTTTTTTCGAATTTCTGTTCACTTATTAGTGATTATTGAAAAAATTGAATTCGGATTTAATATTCCAGATTTTTTAATTTGTAAACGACACGATTTTACTGCTGTTATTTAAAAAAAATGAATTTTACTTCTTAAAATTCTGCAAAGGGAAATTTTAAATTTCCCATAACAAACTAAATAGGTGAATTCAAAAACTAAAATTGTATAGAAAAGAAAAAAGCGGCAAAAATGGCTAAGAAAATTCGGTCTGTTACGTATTATTATAAGTTTTTGATTTCAGTCAGCCAAATATTATTTTATAAGTAGTTGATTTTAGCACATTATACAGAATGCAGAAAATTACGTCCTCAATTTAGAAATTGTGACTCTAAGTTTATCAATTTTCATACAACGTTCAATAAAAAACTATTACTATTTGCCGCGAGAGGGACTGTTTATTTGCCGCGAAAGGGACTGTTTACATTTTATCAAATCATATTAAATGCGACGGCGTCGACTCATTATTTAAACTTTAAAAAAATTAACAGGTATCGTTAATATTGACTGTTTTGACAACCCATTTATTTAAATTTTTTTCACCCATAAGTATGTGCTATTTTTCGCCATTGGGGCACTATTTGAACATTTAACTAAGTATGACTCTTTTGTTTACATTTGTTTTCACCCATAAGTATGTGCCTTTTTTCGCCATAGGAGTCGCTATTTGGAGATTTAAACAAGTGAATACTTATAAATTTAAATTTTTTGTTTTTGTTGTTTTTGCAACACAAAAAAAAAGAAATATCATAAGCCAAAATAGCAAAGTATCGAAATATTTAACGCCCGCAGACGACTTGTCTTGCCTTTGTACCGAATAGCGCCTTTATATTGACAAAATTATACAAAATTTAAATTTATTTACATTGAAATTAGTATGAAAATCTAAATTTTATTTGAAATATAAAATATTAATTAGTTAATAATAAAAAAATAATATTTTCTAAGTATTTTATTAATATTTTATAAAATCAAATAAAATTTAAGTTTTCATCAAATCATATAAAATGCGACGGCGTCGACTCATTATTTAAACTTTAAAAAAATTAACAGGTATCGTTAATTTACTTATAAATTTAAATTTTTTGTTTTTGTTGTTTTTGCAACACAAAAAAAAAAGAAATATCATAAGCCAAAATCGTAAAGTATCGAAATATCTAACGCCGGCAGATGACTTGACTTGCCTTGGTACCGAATAGCGCCTTTATATTGGCAAAATAATACTGACAAAATTATACAAGATTTTTATTAACATTGAAATTAGTATGAAAATCTAAATTTTATTTGAACTATAAAATATTAATTAGTTAATAATAAAAAATTAATATTTACTAAATATTTTATTTTATAAATATTTTATAAATTGAAATAAAATTTAAGTTTATCAATTTTCATACAAAGTTCAATAAAAATACAAGAGCCGGCGGGACGTTTGATAGATGTGAAACATCGGAATTATTTTGTACAGATAATATTGATAGATAACTTTGATAGAATTTTGGATTTTAATTTTATAAATTTCATTGGATGTTTACTATTCTTTTTGTTTTATTTCTATTAATTATTAATGCAAACCAAAGAACACAATATTTTATTAAAATACCTAAAAAAATATAATAAAAATATAATAATTTTTTTTAACTTTTTTTTTTGTTTATCATGTACCGACAGACGCCGACGCGATCATATTTTTGGTCGCTGCGGCTTAGCAGCGATATTTTCAAAATTTTTTGGAACTGCTGCTAAAAAAAAAAATCATTGCTCGCTCAAAATCTTTGATCGCGTCGGCGTGTGTACCGACACTTTGTACTGACACTAAAGTGTTCAAATTTTTAATAAATTTTTCCATAAGAGCGTAGAATAAGGAACTACGTTCCAAAAAAAATTGCAAATGTATACCTCTCACATGCATCATATCAATGTCAAACAAAGCTTAGTTTATAATGCTAAAAATCTATATTTTCCCTCTGAGCTAATCTATATTTTCCCTCTGAGTAAACAAAAAAAAAAAAAAAAGAACCAATAAAAAAATACGCGGCTATTTTTTTTTTTTCTATAAAGCGGCCAGTCGATCAGTCGATGAATTTTCTTAACATGTGTTTCAATCTACTGTTTTTAAAGGATCTTCGAACCTCTACTACTAAATTTTTAAACGAGTGTGGTTGGATTTTAGTACAAAAATTTAAACCACACTTCAAAAATTGCACTTATTTTTATTCAAAAAAACAAAATGAATAAAAATAGAACAATGGTAACCCTGAAAATATCTTTGTTGTCATTATAAAGTTTGCTGTCAATTGTCAAATGTCAAGTAAGAATTTTTTTTTCTTTTATCAACAAACGAGGAAAATGGCAGCAACAAGGAGATTATTTATTGTAAATATAAATTATAATTATATAATTATTATTTGATTTTATTTTTAATTATAAAAAAAAATAACTATAAAATTATTATTATTTTTTTTAATAATTAAAAATAAAATTAAATAAAATTTAAGAAGACCATTAGTTCCTAAACGATCCCGTTTATAATCATTTACATTTCATAATTAATTTAGATTTAATTACTTACAATTATAATCATGTAATTATATATTACTTTTTACCCTAATCTAGCCTAGTTGCACTTTCCCTTTATTCAGGTAGAACCAGGTATAATGTAAAATTAATTAACAAAAAATGTATAAAAGAAGAAAATATTAGTATTAAGAGTTAGTCTTAAGTTGACATTAAGAATAAAAATGATAATAAAATTTAAAATCATATTTTAATGAAAATATAATTAGTGAGATGAATTTGAACATATCCATAAATAAATAATACTTCTACAAATTAACTATTTTGAGTTATAGCTTATAGCTAATAAATAAATAATAGACAATCTAGTTGCGGTTGGTGTGGTGTAGGATAGGGCTCTAAGTTTAAAATTAACGAATCATAATTTACCCTATCAAATGCTCTTGCATAATCCGTGTAAATACAATCAATTAGAAAACCCGATTCAAGTCCATTTAGTTACACATGAATTTCCCTTCAAAAAACCATGTTGTTCTGAACAAATATGATTTTTTATGTGAAAATAAAGTTGATCTTTAAAACAGATTCAAAAATCTTTACAATTACTGGTATTTTGCTTATACTATGGTAGTTTTCAACACACAATTTCGATCCGTATTTAAAATTAGGTTTAATAGAAGAAATCTTCTAAGCATCAATAAAAATTACTTCAGCAAGCGACTTACTCAATATGTAGGTTACAGGTTAAACAAGTTTAATTATCTCTTAAGGAATAACGTCTAATCTTCTAGAGTAGCTGCCATCAAGAAGTTTTATCTTAGCTAGGATTTCATCCGCAGAAATTACAAAAGAACCTAAATCATAAATAGAAGTTAAATCTACATTAACACAATTCTCTTTAACAAAAATAGTTTGAAAATATCTAGCAAATAATTCACACGTATAATTCACACATATCTGAGCCACTTCATTTTCATAAATTATTCCCAATGGAAATTCTGTGCAACTGACGGTAAAGAAAAGAATCAAGAAACTCATATTCCTTATGCAAACGGATAAAAACAATTTATTTTTTTACAAGCTTTATTTCCAGCAGTTTTATTTCTCCACAGCAAACAAAAATTACTTTTGATAATTTGCTTTGGTGCAAATAAATCAAATGATGAAAACAATTTAGAAGAAAATAATTCATAACAGCCAAGTAAATACAGACCACTAAAATCACACAAATTGAAAGAAGATAATAAATAATCAGACATATCTTCAAAATAACAATAATACATTTACTAAAAAAATATTCACTTTTATCAATAACATAAGATAAATTTTCAAAAATAAAGACAAGATCCAATATTTTTTGAGCTAAGCACCCAAATAAGTTTATTTGAATTGAATCATACCTGGAGACATAAATGAGTCAATTAGCAACGATTCAAAATCTTTCGTAACATTATACGGAATAAGAATATTATTATCCTCATTAAATTTCCAGATAAGATTACTTATGTAAATTAAAAACAATAAGAATTCACCCCATTTTGATTCTCAATAACTAAATTTATGTTATTATATGATTCAAATAACAATTTAATCTAGTTTAAAATCAAATGTTTATGTAAAATGTAACTGAAAATGTGATTTATATTTAAACCTATAATATTTTTCTACTTTTATATAAATGCCCGGTTTTCACTATCCAAATAAATACTCTTTGTCCAAGTTACTTTTATAACGGTTAATATTATTTTTTGTTTTTATAAATAATAACCATTATTTTAGAAATTATTTAATTTAATTTATTTTAATTATTTTAATATATAAAGAATTTGAATTAAAATTAAAATTAAAATAAAATTATTTTTGAATAAAAAAAATTTAAAATTATTTTTATAATATTTGAATATTTGAATTTTAAGTTGTTTCTCATTGAGAACTCGAATAATAACTGAATTAAAAATCTAAATTTATAATTTACATTTTTAATAATGAAAACTTGATGTAACTATTTTATATGAAAATGTTATGAACCACTACAATACCCCCCTTCCAGATTAAAAATTATAAGGAAAAAGAAACATTACGAGTAGGTATTGTAGATGGCAGTGAATGTTGTAATGAAGGTGAAACATGTGCTGGTTTTAAATGATCAATCGAAATATGTTTAATTTTACCATTGAAATTAATTTTGAAAAATTTGTCGAAACGTTGAAGAACTTCGAAAGGACCTTCGTAAGGAGGATTTAAAATTTTTTTGTTAAATGATTTCACAAACACAAATTTACTTGAGAGTAAATCATTTGGAATATAAAAATTTTCATATGATTTATGTCTAGTTGGAACCGGACGAATTTGCTTAAAATTTGAACGTAATTGTGAAATTAATTGTGAATGATCTAAAGGTTGAGAAGTATTTGAAACGAAAAATTCACTAGGAACACGAATATTTTCTCCATAAACTAATTCAGCAGATGAATATTTAAGATCTTCTTTAATCGCGGTTCTAAAACCTAGAAGAACAATAAAAATTTCATCATGCCAGTTAATAGTATTACAACGAGCTATTAAAGATGTTTTAAGTTGGCGATGAAAACGTTCAACTAAACCATTTGATTTAGGGTGATAAGTTGTAGTTCGAATTTTATGAGTACCTAAAAATTTAGATAATTCTGTAAATAATTTTGATTCAAATTGTCTACCTTGATCAGTTGTTAAAGATAATGGAACGCCAAAACGGGAAATATACTGGTTAAAAAATGTAGAAGCAATAGTAGTAGCAGTCATATCAGGAATGGGATAAGCTTCAGGCCAGCGAGTATATCGATCAACAATTGTTAAAATGTATGAACATCCTTTTGATGGAGGTAGAGGGCCAACAATATCCATATGGATATTCTGAAATCTACCTGAAGGAAGTGGAAATGTACCTGAAAGTGGTTTAGTGTGACGATAGATTTTAGCTTTCTGGCAATTTAAACAATTTTTAGACCACTCATTAATATTAAGATTCATAAAAGGCCAAAAATATTTAGATGTAATAATTTTTCGAGTAGCACGAATACTAGGATGAGATAAATTATGTAAAGAATCAAAAATGATTTTACGAAAAGATAATGGAATATATGGTCGAGGTTTATTTGTGGAAATTTCGCACCATAGTTTGGTGTTTGAATTTGATAAAGTAATTTGATCAAGAATAAATTTTGAATTATTTTTAGGAGAAATTAATAGATTTTGAAGTTCGGAATCAGAAATTTGTTGTTGAGCAATAGTAAGAAGATCAAATTTACACGTAGTAATTTCTGATGAATCTAGAGAATCTTCAATACGGGAAAGAGTGTCAGCAATAATATTATCTTTACCTTTAATATGACGGATATCTGAAGTAAACTGAGCAATATAATCCAAATGGCGTGCTTGGCGTGGACTGCGTTCAGTTTTGGATGATAAAGCAAAGATAAGAGGCTTATGATCTGTATAAACTGTAAAATCATTGCCTTCTAAAAATGATCGAAAATGTTTGATGGATAAATAAATAGCTAAAAGTTCTCTATCAAAAGCGGAATATTTCTTTTCAGTATCAGAAAGTTTTTTTGAAAAGAAAGCAATAGGTAAATTATTTTTATTGTTAATTTGCTGAAGGACTGCTCCAATTGCTACGTTAGAAGCATCGACAGTTAACGTAAATGGTTCATTTTCAATTGGAAAAATTAATAAAGAAGCTTCAGAAAGCTTCTGTTTAATTTGATTGAAATTTATGTCACAAAAATCAGGCCAAGAAAAAGGAATTTTTGAAGATTTTTTTGGATTAGTTAATTTTGTGAGATGATCATAAATAGGTGCAAGTAAATGAGCTAAGGATGGTATGAATCTGTGATAATAATTAATCATTCCAACAAACTGTTGAATATGTTTTATTGAAGATGGTTTAGGAAATTCTGAAATAATTTTAACACGATTTGTTGAAGGGATGTATCCATTAGGAGAAATTTTGTGACTGAGAAAGTCAAGTTCTTCCACACCAAAAACACATTTTGAAGGTTGAATAGTTAATCCATAATCCACTAATCTTTGAAACAATAATTTTAAATGTTGTTTATGATCTTCATGAGATTTGCTAAAAATTAAAATATCATCTAAATAAACGTAAAGAAAATCTAAACCAAAAGTAACTTCATTCATAAATCTTTGGAAAGATTGAGCAGCATTTCTTAAACCAAAAGGCATGCGCGGGAATTCAAAAAGTCCGAAAGGAGTAGTAATAGCTGTTTTATGAATGTCTTCTTCTGCAATGGGAATATTATGGTAGGCTCTAACTAGATCAACTTTTGAAAATATTGAACAACCATGTAAATTTAAAATGAAATTTTGAATGTGTTGAATAGGATAGCGATCGGGAATTGTAACAAGATTTAATTGGCGATAGTCACCACAAGGTCTCCAGTTATTATCATTCTTAGGGACCATATGAAGTGCTGATGAAACTGGAGAAGATGAAGGTCTACAAATTCCCATTTGTAACATGTGTTCGAATTCTGTTTTCGCAATGTTAAATTTTTTTGAATCTAATCTTCTAGGTTTAGTAAAAGGTAAATTACCTTTAGTTAAAATGTGATGTTTAACATTGTGTTTAGTGGGTTTATCAAATTGGGGAGGAGAAATTAATTCGGGAAATTTTTTAAGAATGTCAGAAAAAGAATTTGAATTTTTTATAGAATAAAGTTTGGGAGATGGAGTACAATCAAATTTTGAAAAACAATTAATAGATAAAGATGTTTGAGAATCTATTAACTTTTTGTTTTGTAGATCAACAGATAAGCCAAATTTAGATAAAAAATCAGCGCCAATAATTGGTTTTTTAACGTCTGCTAAAGTAAAAACAAAGTTAAATGGACGACGAAGATTAAAATTAATTTTTAAAAGTTTTGTACCAAAAGTATTTATAATTGTTCCATTTGCTGCAGATAATTCGAAAGTAGGATTTTTTTTAAAAAGACCAAAAACAGTGTTGGGTATAACGGAAATGTCTGCCCCAGTATCAATTAAAAAATTAAGATTATTTTCTTTATCGTATAAAAATAAACGATGTGATTTAACTGATAATGGGGACTCATTTAGTTTTTTGAACTATCTAAATTTGTAGAAGTATTAAATTTACAAGGTGTTTTACATTTTGTTGCATTATTACCAAAATTATAATGATACCAACAAAAATCTGTGTGAGTATGGTTATGAGAAGAAGATTTTGATCGAGAATCGCGACTAGAAGATCGTGATCGAGAAGTACGATTAGAAAATGTTAAATCTGATACAATTTTAGTAAGATCATTCAATCGTTTTTCTAAATTAGTAAAACGTAAATTTGTTTCAAAATTGGAATTTTGAATAGGTGAAATTTGGGAAAGTGGTAAAGTATTTGAATTTGAAAAAGAATTTGAAGAATTTAATGAAGAAATTGTATTAAAATGGGAAATTTCCCAAATTTTGTCTGCTAAATTTAGCAGATTATCTATGTTGTCAATATTTGAGCTAACTAAAGCTATATTTAAATTTGTAGGAAGTTTCCTCATCCATAAAGATCTCAATAATTGTATACCTACTGTAGAAGTAGTTCCAACTAAACATTCCATAGAACGATAAAAATCTGATGGTTTACGATCTCCAATTTCTGAAGTAGAAAGTAATTCTTCTAAACGTTTTTCTTCACTTTCTTTTAATGAATTATATTTATTAACATTTGGAGGATTACGAAGAAAACTCAAAATGGTTTGAATTACTTCTTGAGGTAAAACCGATAGTACGTGAGTATATTTTGTATCGTCAATTGTAATATGTTTTGATTGAAATTGAGCCTCAATTAAAAGGAACCAAGCTTCCGGACAAGAAGTCCAAAATTGTGGAAGCTTAACTGTTGCGGCATTAATGTCAGAAGAAGTATTTGAAAGTGTGGAATCGGAAGAAGAATTTGATTGATTCATTTTATGTGTGAAAAGTGTATATATGTAAAATAAGTGTGAATAATATTTTAATTAAAGTGTAAAAGATAATAATAATAATATAAATAATTGTTGTATACTAATTGATGTATAGTATTAATATATAATAATATAATAATAAGATAATAATAATAATATAAATAATTGTTGTATACTAATTGCTGTATAGTATTAATATATAATAATAAAATAATATAGTAATATAAATATTTAAAAATTTATCTGGATATTTGAAAATAATTTGTTTGATTGTTGAAAATTCTTCAATAAATTATGGAGTTGAAATAATTGTTAAAATTGTTAAAATTGTTAAAATTGTTCAATATTTGTTGAAAATTGTTGAAAATTGTTGAATAATGTAGTTGAAAACTTCAATGATTGTTGAAAAATTGTTAAATAATGTAGTTGAAAACTTCAATGATTGTTGAAAAATATTAAATTATTGAATGATAAGTATAATTATTTTGGATTAAATTCTCTTTTTGAATGTCCAAATAATTGTTGAGGTAAATGTTTTGGTTGTATAATGGTTCTGCACAGTGTGATTAAATTTTGAATTCAGGTTGCTGTTGTCTTGAACTTCGGGGTCACCAATTTTAACGGTTAATATTATTTTTTGTTTTTATAAATAATAACCATTATTTTAGAAATTATTTAATTTAATTTATTTTAATTATTTTAATATATAAAGAATTTGAATTAAAATTAAAATTAAAATAAAATTATTTTTGAATAAAAAAAATTTAAAATTATTTTTATAATAATTTTTATAATATTTGAATATTTGAATTTTAAGTTGTTTCTCATTGAGAACTCGAATAATAACTGAATTAAAAATCTAAATTTATATTTTACATTTTTAATAATGAAAACTTGATGTAACTATTTTATATGAAAATGTTATGAACCACTACACTTTGATCAAAGTAAGCAGTGTCCAGTGTCCTACTCAATTTTGATCCAACTAGACTTTGACACCCTATTTACACGATCAAAAAGAGCGTCCAAGTCGATTTGGAGAAAGTGTACCTGGATCGTGAAAGTCCAAGAATTGATTTTGTGTTCATTTTTTTGTTTTATAAAAATTAAAAAAAAATACAAATCAAGATTTTGAAAATAATTAAGCAAGTTTTTTTTTTTCATAAAATCTTGATTTCAAGATATTTTTTGGTAAATTTTCAAGATATCTTTTTTTAACTGACATCACTGCCAAACAGTGCAAAGAATTAATTTTTGATTGCAAACGCTCACAATCTCACATCAAGAGTAAAACCTTAAGTCATAAACAATAAGTTTGGAAATTTGATTCTTTTCAAGGCAATAATTTCAGACATTTTGTATGTACATGAAAAACTAAAATCGAAAAGTGCAAACATGTTTTATCATTTCATAATTTTTTGAAGCTTGGGTTGAGATATCTTTCTCGTATAAATTATAGAGTTAGGGTTTAGGAACAAGAAAATTAAAACCCATTTACGGCTGCTGTTGTCCAGTATAAGCACTTTTTTTTTTGTAAAAGATTTAAGAAATATCCAACTACATAATGTATTTACGTATATAAGTATGTATCTATGTAGATTCCTGCATACATTATAATAAAAAATTGTTCAAAAATTTTTCGGACGCATAATGTGTACACAAATGTGCAAATGTTCATTAACGTCGTCATACCGGAAAATAAATTTATTTTTTTATTTTTTATTTAATAATTATTGTATAGACCGCAGGCAACACAATAAGAATAATATATTTCATAAACATTTAAAAAATACAAAATACGTTGGTATTTAATTTTATATTTTTATTAATATTAATATAGTTTTTTTTTGTACTAATACCGTGATTATGTAGGTATTACCAAAAACTTTTGTATAATAATAGTAGATTATTGTATATGTAAACTAAATTTGTTATTAATTAAGAGTTCTGTATATACAAAAATACATTGACACGAGTCAATACTTATATCACGAGACCGAAGGTCGAGTGATATAAATTGACAAGTGTCAATGTATTTTTGTGTAAATACAGAACGAGTTGTATAACAAATTTTGTTTACATATCCAATATACTGTTTTAATGCGTAGGGGAGAGGTAGTTGCAAAGAGAGAATATTTTTTCTTCTCATTTTTTCTCCTCATTTTTTCTCTTTTTTTTTTGTATTTGGCTGTATTAAAATATTGTGAGAGATATTATCAACAAGTTAAAATTAAATATAAATAAAACCAACTCTATGGTGATTAACGCCGATTCCAGTCCAGATATTAAAATTGACAATATGAAAATAAAAGTAGTAAAGGAAATCAAATATTTAGGAGTAATGATTGATTATAAATTAAACTTTAAATCTCATATTGATTATATATGTAAAAAAATAGCCAAAAAAACTTACTTCTTTACGCGAATTAGAAATAAAATGTCTCTCTTAACATCAATTAAGGTTTACAATGTTCTAGTGAAACCACATTTCGAGTATTCTTCATCGATTCTATTCACATACAACATTCAAGATAAAAATAGGCTTCAAAGATTACATAACAAGGGCATGAGATGTATATTAAAAACGAACAGGTTCACTCCAAGACAACATATGTTACATACATTAAGATGGCTTAGTGTTAACCAAAGAATTCAATATAATGTGTTAATAATGATATACAAAATAAAAATTGGTTTATTGCCGACGTACTTAAGTAGTCAACTTGCGTATGTGGGAGAGGTTCAACGTCACTATTTAAGAAATTCAAACCACTTCAGAGTTAACAACATCGAAAAGAGGTTATAGAAACAAAAACATGCTTATGCATAAGGGTTTGATTCTTTTTAACGAACTGCCAAATTGTCTGAAGAAAATAAATAGTATAGTGCAGTTCAAAAAGAAGTTGATACCTTATGTCAAAGAAAAATTCGAATAAATATAGGGATAATTATTGATGTATTTTTTATAATTGATTATATTAATAGTAAATTTTACTAAATAATTAAATAAATAAAAAAAAAAAATAAAAAAATATTATGTTTGTTTAGGTATTACGTAATATTCAATACGAAACATCTAAATGATTTCAATATTTACGCTGATGCATCTAAATTTTTTCATTATATACGCTGATGCATCTAAATTTTTTCATTATTTACGCAGATGCATCTAAATGATTGCATGTGTATTGACGCATATAATACTCCATTTAGTGATCTAAATTCTATAGCACTAAATACAACATAACGATCCCCAACGCATTAAATATATTTATATATAAACTAGTCGAAATACCATTGTAAATTCCATTCGACCTGCTAAAACTATACTGTTTTATAAATTTTTTGCAAACTTAGAATTAAAGTAACTAAATTTTTTAATCTTCTAACAAACAAATAATTTAAATGTTTGCTTACAGCTTACAAATTCGAATCCACCTCTTTTACATAATAAATTCGCATCCAAAAAAATTATATTTATCCATATCAATCCATACTACAAGTACATTTTTTATACAAAAATTTATTTATTAAATTTTGCTATAAATTATATAACTTTATTTAAATTCCAAACTTTATAAAAACAAGAAGAGAAGGAGAAAAAAAATAATAAACTTTACGTTTTTTCATATGTTTATTTATTTACATATAAATTACGGCCTTATAATTTGCAATTTTTAAAAGAAAATTTTTAATAATAATTGTTTAGTAACTAAAATACTTTCTGTGCGTTAAAAACATTTTTATTTTTATTTATATTTCTTTGTTTTTGTTATTAAAAAATATATGTTACAGTCGTAATAATAAATAAAAAAAACAATAACATAAAATAAAGAATTTTACGCAAATAAATTTTAAAAGCTATATATTATTTACTATTTAATAGTTTGTTATTTAAACTTTAGATAATAAAAAAAATTTTCAAAAATTGAAAAATATTTATTTATTCGAATTGAATATAGTACGGAAGCAAAATTATAATAACGTTATATAAGAATTATGTAAGTTTTTACATAGTTTTTTAATATACATTTTTGGAGGTTTTGTACACGTTCTTTTATAAAGGACAATTGATAGAATGAAAGTAAACAAAACTAGAATGTGAAAAACAAATTTTAACAATTTTTTGGTTTTGGAAAATTTTATCTTTTGACTAATTTTACATTATTTTCTTAGAGACCCAAAATTATAATTATACCATTAAATTGAAAATTTCAAAAAACTATAATTTTTGTTTTGCCACGGTTTGACATTTTAAAAGAACTTAAAATAACTAGAACAGAAATCAGAATTTAAAAGTTACCGTTTTTTTCACACTAACAGGTTATTGGAGTTAGTGAAAACTTAAAACTAGGTTTTATTTCAATTAAGACACTTATTTTAAATAAATTATTTTCAATTTTTTTTAATTTACATATTTAATTCTAAAATATGTTTTTTTTTCTTCGGTTTTTAAAAAATAAAATAAAAGTAAAATTTAGTTTTTTTTTTGTACGATTTTCAAATTCATTTAAAATGTTCCACTACCCGATTTTTGAACTAAAGCTACAGTTTATTCAATATCAAGAAAAGTGCGCGTATTATACAATCGAGCGATTTGTTAATTTTATTTTGCTAGCGCACAAGCATTTTGACTGATAATTTTGAATTTCTGTGACCCTTTTTGACTTTTTGATTCACATTTTAATCGGTTACTTTTATTTTGTGTACATACACGATAAAGCAGTTCTATTTACTTTAAGTTCTTTTGACATTTTTAAGTCAACAAAGTAGTACTTCTTTAAAAAGTTAAGCATTAAATTTTTAAATTAAGCTTTGTATTTAAAATTTTTCATTTATGTTTCTTCGAATCGAACTATATACGTGCAAAAAATTTGAAAACATTATTAATAACTTTGGTGATGTGTTCGAAAAAAAAAAACTTATAATTTTGTTGCATTACCCAAAAAGCAGATAAAGCACATGTCTTATAACAATCCAAATTGTCTTATTTGCATTTTGAGCCAAAACAAATAATTTACCACTTTAAAATTTTATATGAAAGAAACTAGTTTGAAGAAAGTCTTTCCGGTGTAAGTGTAAGACACGTTTCAACCTGAAATCGAGACAGCACTTTAAAGATTACCATTTTTAACATTTTAACATTTTATTATACGTTCGTCACTCAATCAAGAACCGATCCAGTTTATTATTAAAAAAGATTAAAGGATACAAACAAAATAAAATGTATGTAGATATTACACAATCACACATTATTGTACGTTCATTTTATCACACATTATGTTTCTAATTAAAATAGTTTCTAATTTTAATCAAATCTTCATGCATGAAATTATGAAACCATGTAAGAAATGAATATACCTAATTACTTACTATAAATATAATTTTCTTTACCATATAATATTTACTACATATATTGATAAAAATTATATTAATAATAAAATATTATATTTAAATTAGTAAATGTACGTGTATGTATAATGTATGTACATGTACATCAGTACAATTACAAAATTACATATATTGTACAACATACATACGTACATTACTTCACATTTATATCAAATTGTCGTACCTAAGTATCTTATTTATATGTTTGTTTATGTTCACGTACAATATGCAATAAACAATAAAAATTGAAAATAAATAAAAAACAAAATTAAAATGCTGGTGACAATACAAGAAATTGCAATTATTTTTTTTTTGTTTTAACCTTTTTAAAATAAAACTTAGAAAATTATGAAATCAAATAAATTATAATAAAATATTCAATTTTTATTAACCCTTTGCAGGATATCATAATAATTTGTAACAGCAGTACCTACCTATATGTATATGTCGAACTAGCATTACCTAATTGTAATATTATATTTACGAATTGACAATTAACAAAAAAAAAGTAGTATCTTCCTAAGATATTTTCTTTTTCCACTTAAAAATATACAAAATTAAACTTATTTTTATTTCAGCAAAATCTGCTATTCTATAAGTTTCGAATCAAAAAATCGTTCAATGCGGACTACGATATTGTCTGATATGGACAGGTACCAAGGCAACTCAATTTAGACAGGCTTGGAAAGACAAGAACACAATTAATTTTCATCAAGTTTGTGACGTCCAAGTCGGTTATCAGCATAACAGCTTAGTGTAACAGCTTATTGTAAATAATAAGAAATTGGACGAAATAAATAATATACTTACCCCTTTCCTTTCTTAAAAATTTTTTAATTAAAAAAACAAATTATAATAAATAAATTATTTCATAATAAAGCTATGTCATAGCATAGCCTGTCTAAATCGATCGGCCACGATGGGTACTTGATATGCATTTTTTTATTAGTTCCAGTACCTACATAAAATAAATCAATATGAAATGGGATTTATGTTCAATCTAACTTATTATTATAATCTGCCAATTCAATTATTAATAAATAAAAATGTAAATATCATAATATGAACATAAAAATAAATGTGTAAATAATAAGATCACCTATTTCAACCAAGCGCCACATAATTTCACATTTATGTCACAGTACAGTGATTTTATAAAATTAAAGACTAAACTAAAATTTCTAGAAATAAATATTCTATTATTACTAGTAAAAAATAATAATTACTTTTAAGTGTTTATTTTTAAAAGAAGCTAATAAAGTACCTACATTATTTTCGATGTAACGACGTATGATAATGCGTGAATTTTTAAAAATAAATTAACATTGCAATTTTGTTTTTTTTTTGTGTAACAGTATGCATGCCTTATGTAATTTAAAAATTTCAGGGAAAGTGAATTCATTTACCTTCCTTGGTGAATGCTTATAATGTTTTATTAAGTGCAGTGCAATGCATTTATTTATTTTTCCAATATAAATTGTTTTAAAATCCAATTTATTCTCAAGATACTTACCTATATATATCATTTTTGTACATAATTATTATAAATTTAAAATATAAAAAAAGCTATAAGAAAAGAATTAAAACTTAATTAGAAAATCTCTTGCTTAGTTGCAGATTTGTTAGGCTATGATACTTTGTTACTCACTTTATTTGTCAGAAAAAAAACAGGGTTGCAATCATATAACAATTGTCACCGGTCGACAATCGACAATCGACAATTGTCACAAAATTTAACAATTGTCGACTTTTTGCTTCATGTATTTTTAAAAGCTGGAAAATTCATTTCTCATAATTTTATTAATTTATTAATTTTATTAACTAAAAAAATTTTAAATATTTGTCGACCTCGATCATAAAAGCGATCATGTCGACTTTTTTGCTTCACGTAAAAAGATCGCGAATTTTAGTTTATCGTTTTAAAAAAAAAAAAAATGTGGAGAATTTGGCTAAAGTGCAAATGAGTGTTCAGCTTCGATTTCGCTGAAACTTGGTGGAGAGGCAGTGGCGGTGACCAAACCTCCAAGTCCAAGAGGATTTTTGCAGAAAACCCTCCGTTTCGGAGATATGGCCCCCAAAGTTTTCATACATACCAATTAAGATTGTTCCGGAAAAAATAGTCTTGGATTTGACATCCAAGGCACCACCTCACCCCCAAAAATAGGGCAAATGGGAGCAAAAACTAATTTTCTGTATATGAAACATATGAAAGATTTGGTGGGTCATATTTGGTGGTCATCGCATCTACCTCCTAGCAAAATTTCAGCCAAATCGACGTTCATTTACTATTGATAGACAATTCACGATCATTTAAGTTATAGGAAGCAATTTTTTTTTCTCGACAACTGACTACAAAATTTTAGAAAAGTAGGTACATAATTCTTCTCTTTTCCTCTACAAATTTTACAAATATTGTATAAATCAAGTAAACTAGTTATCCTTTCAAGATTTTTATTGAGTTTTACTATCTTTTTATTTCAAAATGACGATGATGATGATAAGATACGTGAAGCATAATTTTTATTGTACATAGAAATTGATCGTGTTTGAAATTGTCGATTGTCACAAAGACGACAAAGTTACATAATTCCACCCCAGATTCGTCGACACTTATTACACTTTGAATGTCGTAAAATTGGTCAAACATTTAGATCAGTGCTCCGCGGATAGACATTAGATGTACCGTGGTTGATTGCACCCAAGAAGATTGTTTTTTGTATTTCGATGACAATTCGCTTTGTTTGAAGATTCTTGAATTTGAAGCCACAATTTGAATTTATACAAATTTTTTTTAATAGTTAGTTTTTTTTGCATAAACTTTTTAAAAAATTCAGACTTTAAGATTTTTTAAAATTTTTATTTAAATTCTGGCATTTACAATTAACGGGTTTTATATATAACCTTTTTTTTTAAATATCGAGTTTTGAATTTAACCTAAATTTTGAAAACGAAAATCACCTGCGTTTTATTCAACCTCTTTAAATAGTATTATTTATTATAAAGGGTGTTTTTTTTTGCTTAGATAGAACATACGAAAGGGTTAACTGTCAAACGAGCTGTTATACTGCGCTCACTTTTTCACGCTTGAACAACGCTACCAAATTGGGCTCTAGAGCAGTTGGAAACTGGCCACTTTTTCGAGCACTGCTGGCCGTATGTCACGAATAACACGAACAATGTTGGCCTCCAAGGCGTCAATTGTTGCTGGTTTATCAGCATAAACTAGTGACTTCACGTAGCCCCACAGGAAATAATCGAGAGGTGTCAAATCGCACGACCTTGGAGGTCAAAAGCCAGGTCTCGAAATCAACTTGTCGACAAATTTTGATTTCAATAAGTCAATGGTTGCGGTCGCCGTATGGCACGTAGCGCCATCCTGTTAAAACCACATCTCGTCCGGATCAATGTCATCCATATTTTCAAACAAAAAATCATTGATCTCCATTGACCGTAACACAGGATCCGGCCTCATTTTTGAAGAAATAAGGTCCGATGATGCCACCAGCGTGTAAACCGCACCACACGGTGATTTTTCTGGATGTAATGGAGTCTGTCGGGTCTCTTGTGGATTGGTCTCACTCCATAGTCCATATGCGGACATTTTGGTTATTAGCAAACCCGTATAGCCAAAAATGATCCTCATCGCTGAACACAATTTTGCGATAAAACAATGGGTCAGTTTCCAACTGCTCTAGAGCCCGTTGTTCAAGCGTGAGTCTATTCATGATGATTTGCCAGAGTATACTGATCAAAAATGTCAAAAAGTGAGCGCAGTATAACAGCTCGTTTGACAGTTAACCCTTTCGTAAGTTCTATCTAAGCAAAAAAAAAACACCCTTTAGATCTAACACAGAAGTTAAGTTTAACATTATTAAATTTATGTACCGAAAACATATTTATCGGGTCTTGCATTTGAACGAGACTCTAATTAATATAGCAGATTTTTTTAATCTGTTCAAATATTTTAATTTTTTTGATCAATTTATATTCGATTTTTTGTTGATTTCATTTAATGTTAACAAGTTATTATTATTACATATATTATTATTATTTGTTATGTATCCTTCAATTTACAATTTTCTACATTATGTCATTTTAACAACGTTTATCTTCCATTTTAAATACAATCAGCTAATATAAGTTAGCTAGTATAAGTTAGTTTTAAAATTCTATCTTTCCCTCGTGTAGAGAAGACAAGTTTAAAAAATATGTTCCACTGTAATAATTTGATTATACTTATTACAATAACAGATGGGTGGTTGGGTGTTTTGTTAGTTGAAAAGATAGCTGGAGTGAGTTTTGAGTGACCAATTCCTAGTCTAGTTCAGTCCCGTGCAAAGTGCGGTCCGTTTAGTCGTGCGGCTCATTTAGTACACACTCACAAGAAATTAGGAACTTAAAAATTGGAATTGACGAAGATTCACCAAATTTCTTGGCAAAAAAAGAGATACCTATGTATTTTTACCTCTCCATTCAACTTAATATTGAAAATATAACCAAATGAATTAAAAATATACAAATGGAAATATGAAAAAAGTTATGTTATAGAATTTTGTAAAAATTTCGTGAATTGAGATAAATTTGCGATGTTCAGAAAACATGCAAGCAAAATTCTATCTTTATTTTCATCAACATTTTGTTGCCGAACAATTGTTTCTTTGAGCATGTTTGACAAAACCAAAACATAGAAGCAGTTTAACAGATATTGATTTCAAAAACTCTGCGATTAACTGTTACAAATATATTATTAAATATTACAGATATAATAAATATATTACTAAATATTACAGATATAAAACACCAATTACACAAATGAATAAAACTAACTATTTTGTATTGAAAATAAATATCTGGCAGGAGTATATGGGTCTGTGATAAGAATGGCAGAAAGTTATATTAGAACTTAATAAAATTACTTAAAACAATAGACAAAATTTAAACTATAAATATTTGAAACATTGACTTTTTTTGAAAACATAATTACAAGTTTCAGTTAATTGTTGTGCGCCTACCTATTTTATGTTATATTGCTTTAATATGATATCAAAAACATTAAACATCTGAAAAGAACAGAAATCAGAATTTAATTGTGACCACTAACACATGTTTTTTTTTATTTCACTTAAATAAAACATGATTTTATTTCAATTAAGCCACTTATTTTAGATAAATTAAATTATTTTCAATTTTTGAAGTTTAACTTCTTTAGCGAGGTATTGTTAAAAATTTTTGTACAAAATAGAGGAAAAAATAAGACAGAACATAGTATGTGCTGCGTCACGATAAATAAAAGCCACAACGCTGCAAAAGAGGAGTAATAACCAGAGAATGTAGTATGTTAAAAAGTAAAAACAAATATAAAAGCAGGGAAATATAATACGTTGTAGCATGTAGAATGTATTTACGAAAATAAAATAGCGATACTACACACACATAACAAAATACTAACGATGGTGGAAAGCAAAAAACAAAAATAAAACCATATAGATAGAATTAAAAAATTGTACAATAACAGAATTAAAGATCAACTGATTTTGTTCTTAATATTTATTTAGTTTATTTCCTTTTCGAATTAGTGAAATTCTATCATATGAAACAGAAACGCTGTTTGTCTGTTTGTCTATTCCGAATAGGTACCTAAACCGCTCAGCCGATCGTTTTCAAACTTACACTATTTCTTTGTTTCAGATCGAGGGTCGTTATAGGCTATTTTCAAATTTGATTGGCCTCCTACCTGGCGACCTCCCCTTAGGGCCCACTTCAAAAGTTCGTCCGATTTCATTCAAATTTGGTATGTAAAGAGAGGAACTGATCACACCCAAATTTCGTAACAAAAAATTTATTTCCGATTTCATTCAAATTTGGTACGTAAAAAGAGGAAATGATTACACACAAATTTCGTAACAAAGAATTTCATTCAAATTTAGTAAATAAAAAGAGGAAACGATTAAACACGTAAATTTCGTAACAAAAAATTGATTGATCCTACCCAGCGACCACCACGGGGGGCGGACTAGGGAATGCATTTTTTTAATAAAAATTTAATTACGGATTTTTGGAATTGTCTTGAAATGAAATCCGGATTTCGGTTTATTCCGGAATTTCATATAAAAATTAAAATATATTAAAAAATTAAATTAAATTATTCTTTAACATAAATATTAGTTTATTTAATTCAAAACATTATAACAAATTAAATTATGAAATATTTTTTATTAAAAAATTTTATACTTTTCAATAAACCGAAAGTGAATAAACTGAATGGAAAAATAAAAATTTGAAACACAAAGTATCCAATGTTTTAACATTGAGTTTTAATCGAATTTTTATTGAAAATGTTCCTGCAGCATTGTTAATAAGTTATATTAGAGATTTTCCAAAAGTGTTCCTCGGGGGGCCCCCCTTGATCCAAAAATTTAATTTCACTTCGAATTCCAAATAAATCACTGAACTCCAACTTATTTTGTTAATGTTGATTAATGTGAAAAAAAGTTTTACGTATTTGCAGACTTGCGATAGCTACTTAGATTTCAATTTTTGTGAATTTTAATGCTTTATGCCTAAATAATAAAAAAAAAATAAACAATTGATCAAAATTCCCGCCACTAAAAGTTCCACCAAATTCGAAAAATTCGGAATTTAGCATTTTGAATTCCGAATTTTTTGAAATTCGAAAACAGGCGCATTTCCTGATTTCCGGGATCCAAAAAACCGGTTTTGCATTACCTAGGGCGGACTTCTAAAGTTCGTGTGATTTTATTCAAATTTGGTAAATAAAAAGAGGAAACGATTAAACACATAAATTTTGTTACAAAATATTGATTGATCCTACCCAGCGACTTCTAAAGTTCGTCCGATTTCATTCAAATTTGGTACGTAAAAAAGAATAAATGATTACACACAAATTTCGTAAGAAAAAATTTAGCCCCCTCTTCCACTTACAAAAGTAAATCAGTCAGAGTCCGTAGCCAAATAAATATTTGCAAGTAAATAAAGAAGTTAAACTTCTTTCGTGAGCTTATGAGGATGAGGCTCACACATATTTTTTTTTAATTTATTTAATTCTAAAATATGTTTTTTTTCCTTCGGTTTTTAAAAAATAAAAAAATAAGTTAAAAACGAGTTTTCCAAAAACTGAGGCCCGGCCGTATAAAAAAGTAGAAAATAACTGTTTCTTCACACACAGAGGTGGACTCAGATTTTTTGATTGGGACGTAAGTGATTTGATTCATGAAGAGAAAGAATATTCAAGAGAAATGTCCCAATCAAAAAATCTGAGTCCACCTCTGTGTGTGAAGAAAAGTTATTTTCTACTTTTTCATGCGGCCTGGCCTCAGTTTTTGGAAAACTCGTTTTTAACTTATTTTTATTTTCTGCCTTTTTCACGTTAACTAAATTGTTATTATGTGCTGCATGGATGTTTGAAAACAATTTTATGACTAATCATATCGATGAAAATTTTTACGAGGATTTTCCCGCTTTTCCGGATTTTCCATCGAGTTTTCCACAAAAGCAACATTATGTAACTTATTTCGCTCTACAACTTTGTCCCAGGTTGCAAAAGGCTCAAACGCTTCCTTGGTCGGAAAAACTCCGGAAAAGCGTTTTACATGAATTTTCTTCGATTTTTTCTGCATGTTTTCACCATTGTCGGAGAGAAAGTAATGATGCCAGTTGATAGGGAATTTGATCCTACATAATTTAGAAAAATTTTTTACCGGAAAATTTTCCGGAAAAGTCGGAAAATTCCGGAAAATTTTTTCGGAAAAATCAGAAAACTTTGCATTTTTCCTAAAACGGATTTATCACTACTCAAATTTGTACCAAATTTTCAAATGATTTTTCCCGATTTTCCGGGTTTTCCATGGAAATTTCCGCTTCAAATTTTGATAGCTTCAATTGTCACGCGACATGAACTTGTGTGCCAAATTTCAGCTCGCTGTGATGACGAAAAGTGGGTCTACGAGAGTGGCGAAAATAGTAAAGAAATATACAGACAAATTACTTTCCAAATTAATAATAATTGTGTCCTCAATAAGGTAAAATTCCCATTTTTTTTTTAAACCGATTTCAAATGTTCCTTTCATGAGCCTGTAAACCCAGCATTATACAAATTAGTGGTGCTGGCTCCGAGAGTATTATTGCTATCAATTCTATTGTACAAATATAGGAGTTAAAACATGGTATTTTAAAAACAACGAACAAAACTTATTTTGCAATTTATTTTCCAGGTGTTCGAGGCTCATAATTACATTATTTTTGTGTTCAACTATTTTTAAAATTGTACGCTCACAAAGATTAGAACATATTGCTGTTATAGAAAATGATGCATTCGAGCAGCAAACACTGCCGAGTTATTTTAGAAATCCATTTTATAAGACACCTCGTGTTCGGGAAGTATTAGTAAGTTTGACTTGGAACAAATCTTATGACAAATCTTATTAATCTTTATTTTATTTCAGGCAAAGTCCAGCTGGTTTGGAGAAGGAGAAATGCCAGTAAGTTTTGTTTTGAAATTAAAAAAATATATATTTTTCAACCTTTTAAGACCTTCTAAAATTTAATTTTCAAACCATTGAAAATTTTTAATTTAAAAAAAAATTTCTTTGAAGTTCACTAACATTAATATTTGATAATAATAACAAAAACCTTCATATTATGCATTTCTACTTTCATTCGAATGAAAATAACGGTATCTTCACAAGATTTTTAAGAGTGGTCTTGGAGTTGTTATGAGTTACGGTCCAAAGTAAAAATCTTATGAATAATCTTATTTTCGAACTATTTTATAATGAAATTCACGAATCACAAGTATTCATTACTAGTTTCACTCGATTGTAAAGTAGAATAAGGTTTTTGTAAGATGTTTACGTGATGGTGATGGTAACTATAGTAACCTGATTTCTAAATATTTAACGGATAAATGTAATTTTGCAAAATTAAAATTGTCCACGATTTAATTTTTAACGCGGACAAATTTCATTTTGTATTTTTTTTGTCCGCGAAACAGAAAAAATTCGCGGACAAATGTACCGCGGATACTATAATCTCTAATGCTATATTTAACCAAATGGGTTAAGTTATTAGTGCTCTTGGTTTTAATTACATTAGTTTTTTTTTCTTCCGAATGAACGGGATTTTGCTTATTCTTATTTCTTCATACTTTGCTTTTTTTTTCGCGTAACAATTTCATTATTATTTTCAGGTTTTTGATCGAGATGCAGAAAAAATTCCACGAAGTGAGATATATTCAGTTCTATATCATGCAGGTTTAATTCAAAGAAAAAATTTTAATATTTGAATAGATTTAGAAACTTATTTTTATAAATAATAAAATAATTAAATTTTCAACAAATTGTATGAAGTATTTTTATTAAAAAAAGAAACAAACTAATTAATAAAAAATGTAATACAGATTTATACAAAGATTAATAAATTTACATACATTTTATGTGCTCGGTAAAAAAAAAATTAAAATTCTATTTTGATTCGCTCTTTTGCATGTTTTTTCGAAATTGCTTTTAAATTAAACTCATCTAATCTGTTACGATTTATCTCTTTTGATTGATTTTCAATTAGTTTCCGCAATTTAACTTTTAACTTAAATTCTTCATTAGTATCTTCTTCCATTTCCATATCAGAATCTTCAACTTTGACTGCTTCATTATTTTCATTATTTTCGATTGGTTTGGTACCATCTTCAGTTATAACCAGCGATTTAATAAAGCTATTGGACAGTAAACTCATTGGAGCCATAGCATGTGTTGACATATCAATAACCTAAATGAAAAAATAAGTTATTATGTTTATACTTCTTTTAGCCCGTTTCCATTAAAAATGAAAAAACGGACTATACGCTATCACTTTCGGTCTGACCGTCAGTCTCTCGCGCAGTAAAATGCTTGTAATTCTTTAACTACTTGACCGATTTTATTTTGATGCGAAAATATGCGCAATCTCGTTCACTTTAAAACAAGCTAAAGAATTAGATTCTCTGATGCAGGGTTCAGAAATTAGAAGCCCTGAACTGTTCAAGTGTTCAAATGATTTTCATTCATTTCTAATTTTTGAAAATTCTGGATTCTGTTAAAAATTAGTATGTGAGGCTCCTAAAAATAATTTGTAAGCCCCGAATGGGTTCACGAATTCGAACTGAGAGATGCAAATTGATTTCCATGAAAATTGGTATTTGAGTAGATGGAACTTAACAAAAATAAATGTTTAGCTCCCGATTATACTCAAGAAAGAGAAGGGAGGCGGCCTGAAAGTTGATTTCATTCAAAAATGTTGTATAGTGAATCATCGTAAAAATATTAAAAAAAAATCTGGATAATATTTAAAATTTAAATGTTGAGTAAGTTTTCATCTATGTGGTACTGTTTTTCAAAATATAATTTTAATTCGATGTACATAACATTTTAGATTAATTTTAAGCAAGAAATATACATTATTCACGTATTATAAGTATATTTATTTTAACAATGAATACATAAAGTGTAAGCTTTTGGTCTATGCACGAAGTAAAATCAATATTTATCTTAATTCTATGAATCTTTTTACATCCCTAACATAGTATAGTTATCATAAATTATAATTTTTATTAAACAGAAATTCTATAAGCCTACATTTTACTTTTTATTTCTCAAAGTTATATTGTGAGTAAAAAACACAATTTACAAATACTTTTCCGCACATAAATTTGAATCGCTTTTTATTTCATAAACAAGAAAATTTTCCATATACACACATTATCCATATACACACATGTTAATTAAATTAGTTAATTCGAACTTATATATATTATCAAAGTCGTCTTTATCCTAAATAAGAATAATTAAATTTAAATCATTTTTCATTTTTAAAGTAGAACAGTAAAAAATAAGTTAAAAACGAGTTTTCCAAAAAACTGAGGCCAGGCCGCATGAAAAAGTAGAAAATAACTTTTTCTTCACACACAGAGGTGGACTCAGATTTTTTGATTGGGACGTAAGTGATTTGATTCATGAAGAGAAAGAATATTCAAGAGAAATGTCCCAATCAAAAAATCTGAGTCCACCTCTGTGTGTGAAGAAAAAGTTATTTTCTACTTTTTCATGCGGCCTGGCCTCAGTTTTTAGGAAAACTCGTTTTTAACTTATTTTTATTTTCTGCCCTTTTCACGTTAACTAAATTGTTATTACAAATTTTCCTCGATTTTACATGCAAGTTTTCATGATTGTTGAAGATTTATCACTAATCATATCGATGAAAATTTTTCCGATGATTTTTCAGCTTTTTCGGGTTTTCCATGGAGTTTTCTGCAAAAGCAACTTTTTGCAACTCATTTCGCTCTACAACTTTGTCTCAGGTTGCAAAACGCTCAAACGCTTCCTTGGTTGGAAAACCTCCGGAAAAGCGTTTTACATGAATTTTCTTCGATTTTTTCTGCAAATTTTCACCATTGTCGGAGATAAAGTAATGATGCCACTTAATAGGGAACTTGATCCTGCATAATTTAGAAAACTTTTTTACCGGAAAATTTTCCGGAAAAGTCGGAAAATTCCGGAAATTTTTTTCGGAAAAATCAGAAAACTTTGCATTTTTCCTGAAACGGATTTATCACTACTCAAATTTGTACCAAATTTTCAAATGATTTTTTCCGATTTTCCGGGTTTTCCATGGAAATTTCCGCTTCAAATTTTGATAGCTTCAATTGTCACGCGACATGAACCTGTGTGCCAAATTTCAGCTCGCTGTGATGACGAAAAGAGGGTCTACGAGAGTGTCGAAAATAGTAAGGAAATATACAGACAAATTACTTTACGTCTTTACGAGTTAATAAGAATTCTGTCCTCAGTAAAACAAAATAATTGTATAGTTATAAATAATTAAATACTTTATCAATTTATTTTTCTTATAAAATTTACTGAACCAATTTCATTATTGTATTAATGTAGAAATCCATCTTTGGTACTAATACCCAAATTTTTTTTTATTTCGAACATATTCTTGTTTATTTCGAATATATACTGTACGTTAAAATTATACATTTTTATACCAATAACAACTGGAGTAATCTAATTTAAATAAGATAACAGAAAATTTAAAACTTTAAAATGATTCAAGAATATAATTTACATAAAGTTCAATTAATTTTTTAAAATGTCTATTAGACATCACAGAATTAGAAGAAGAAACTGAATGTCATAGTAAAGTCTAATTTTGATATTCCATATACAATTAGTTTTGATTTGTATACCAAAGTAAAGATAAACTTTTCATCTATTGATTCAATATATTAATAAATAATTATCTAAATTTCATTTAAATAAAAATTTTCAATTGGCATTAAAATTTCCGGTATTAATTACTTTTAGTAATAAAGGGTTCATTATCTTCATTTGAGATATACGTATATATTCTGTACATTGCTTCAAAAACTTGTTGTTATAAATAACTGTAATAATACTAAAACTAGACCAACAAACATTACATATTAACCCAAAGTAAAAAATAATGCAAACAAATAAAAATAAAATAGACAACAAATGAAAGGTGATTGCCATATAATTTTTCACTTTCAATAGTTGTCTAAAATATTGAAATCATGAGTTTTCAGGAATTTTATAACATAACTAATATTGAATATTTAATATTACACTGAATATTAAATTCTTAAATTAAGAAACATTAAAAATATTTATAAAAAGAAAGGTTACTGTTTAAATAATAATTGAGGGCAATCATAATAATTGATTTCTATAAAAATAAAATAAAACTTATTGACAGGAAATTTAATCCCATGGGCTATTAGCTAAAATACATTTTTTTTTTTTCAGCTTTCTTTTATTTTACTCTATAAAGGTCAATCTAATTTTATTTTTACCTGTACATATTTCATTCATTTTGCTTATTATCAGTCAGTATCCACAAAAAAAAAATGACAGGGTTCAAAAGTCTTAAAGTTATTTGTAGTGATAACCGCATTTCTAACTAAGCTCAAATAATAAGTTGTTATAAAGAAAAGTATACATTCCATTTTACATACGATCTACATTTAATGATATAATAATATAAAAGTATACATATGAATATAATAATTATCGGTGTGAAAATGTGTCTTCTAAGTATAATAAGCATTTTGTGTAGCCAATCGAAAAATATTAATTTATTTAATTGAAAGGAGAATAGAAAAAAATTGAAAAAAATAATCAATTTCGCTATAAAATACATTTAACGCATACTAACTCAATACTTGAATTAGCAATAATGTTTAGTTTCTCAATTGTCTCGCAAATATTGTTACATTGACGTGACACTTGAATTAGAATTGCGGTTAAGAAAGAAAGGGTTAATTAAAATAGTCAAATATCATAATCTATTTGATTAGTTCTTATTTTTTGTACTGTTCTAAAATTAGAATTTAATATACGTATATGTATATCGTACAACTTTTAATAAATTAAATTGAATTAATTGCAAGGTCAACACTTCATTCACTTAGCAACAAATAAAAGTAATGTAATGTAAGTTAATAGTTACCATGTATTTGTACATGATATTATAATGTAATGTTGTAAATAAGTAATTTAAAAGGATAAAAGAAAAAAAAGTTCCTAAAAAGTTACCAACCAATCATTTACTTTAATAACAATTATAACAATTTCTATTATATCATGCAATGCAAAGTAAATTTTTTTTTTATTTAATTTGTTACGTTCTATTCAACATTTTTTTGTTTTTCGTGGTCTTATCGACCATATAGGTATTCAAGAAGAAAATTGATAATAATAGTTTTTCAATTTATTTACTCGTAAGTTGTACATACATTAATTGAACATAAAATAGTGTATATTTGTATTAAGAACCAAAATTACTCCAAATTCACTAAATGGAAATTGATTTTTCAGCCATATTTCTAAATCTCGTAAAAAGAAAAACTGTTGCTCAAAACTTAAGGAATGTCATCTAAAAGATATTAATATTTTTTTTAAATATAATTTTTAAATTAAAATATAAGTACCTTTAAAAAAATATGCGTGAGACTCATCCTCATAAGCTCACGAAAGAAGTTTAACTTCTTTATTTGCTTGCAAATATTTATTTGGCTACGGACTCTGACTGATTTACTTTTGTAAGTGGAAGAGGGGGCTAAATTTTTTCTTACGAAATTTGTGTGTAATCATTTATTCTTTTTTACTTACCAAATTTGAATGAAATCGGACGAACTTTAGAAGTCGCTGGGTACGATCAATCAATTTTTTGTTACGAAACTTACGTTTCCTCTTTTTATTTACCAAATTTGAATGAAATTCTTTGTTACGAAATTTGTGTGTAATCATTTTCTCTTTTTACGTACCAAATTTGAATAAAATCGGAAATAAATTTTTGTTACGAAATTTGTGTGTAATCGGTTCCTCTCTTTACATACCAAATTTGAATGAAATCGGACGAACTTTTGAAGTGGGCCCTCAGGGGAGGTCGCTAGGTAGGAGGCCAATCAAATTTGAAAATAGCCTATAACGACCCTCGATCTGAGACAAAGAAATAGTGTAAGTTTGAAAACGATCGGCTGAGCGGTTTAGGTGCCTATTCGGAATAGACAAACAGACAAACAGCGTTTCTGTTTCATATGATAGAATTTCACTAATTCGAAAAGGAAATAAACTAAATAAATATTAAGAACAAAATCAGTTGATCTTTAATTCTGTTATTGTACAATTTTTTAATTCTATCTATATGGTTTTTTTTTTTGTTTTTTGCTTTCCACACATCGTTAGTATTTTGTTATGTGTGTGTAGTATCGCTATTTTATTTTCGTAAATACATCTACATGCTACAACGTCTTATATTTCCCTGCTTTTATATTTGTTTTTACTTTTTAACATATGATACTACATTCTGTGATTATTACCCCTATTTCTGTGGTTATTACTTTTTAACATATGATACTACATTCTGTGGTTATTACTTTTCGTTACATAGGGACATACTATATTCTGTCTCTTTTTTCCCCTTTTTGGTGCAAAAATTTTTTAACAATACCTCGCTAAAGAAGTTAAACTTCAAAAATTGCAGAAGAGAATTAATTTTTCTTAAGAGCCCTCCATGTGAAATTCTGTTTTCTATTTCTGTTTTCTATTTTTGCAGTTTTATTTTGTTTTATTTTACAGAAAATAAACGGCCGTGAAAAATGCGACAAAAATTGTACGAAAAACACCTCTACCAGAAAATCACAAAACTATATTTGAATTTTATTTCTGTGCAGAAACTGTAATTTATCAAAAAAATTAAAAAATTCTAAGAAATAAATTAAATTAATTAAAAATTGTTTAGGAAATTAAAGAAATTCAAAATTTCACGTCACCAGCCCTGGAGAGTGGTATTTTAGCTTTATTTCTGCGTTTGAGATTTTTTATTATCTTTTTCCTTTACTTCAGAATCCAAGCAAATGTGTTCAAGTTTTTTAAAGGCTCGTTTGGGCCAAAAAACTCAAAATTTTAAGAATCCACCTCACCTACCCTGGAGCCAGTTATATACTCTCTAACATATCAAAAAATCACTTCAGTCTAGATTGTAGTAACCCTACAATCAAAGCCAAACTAAGACCTATTTTTTGCAGTTTTTCACAATGAGGGCTCTTAATGAACATAAAAGCTAGAGATCTATTTTTGGCCACCTGCCGTAAATTTATTAAAATAAAAATATTTTGTAAGCCGCCATTATAACTTTTTATTCGTCGAAACCTATCACCATGATTGCCTTCTCTGAAAGGTGAATTTTGAAATAATAATTTGCTATCCTAATAAATTCGTTAACTGTTTTTATTTAATCACACATTAAACTAAATATTTTTTAAAATATATAGAAACAAACAAAAAAGGATTGAAATCATATCAGGAAATTCGAAATTTTTGTTTGTTTCAAAAGTTTCATGGGAAATACGGCCCACTATTATTTAATATCATCTTTGTTGAAGTTTAACTTCTTTAGCGAGGTATTGTAAAAATTTTTGTGAGGAAATAGGGGAAAAAAGAAGACAGAATATAGTATGTCCTATGTAACGAAAAGTCTCAAAGTAGGGGTAATAACCACAGAATGTAGTATCATATATTAAAAAGTAAAAACAAATATAAAAGCAGGGAAATATAAGACGTTGTAGCATGTAGCATGCAGCATGTAACATGTAACGATGTGTGGAAAGCAAAAAATAAAAAAAACCATATAGAATTAAAATATTGTACAATACAGAATTAAAGATCAACTGATTTTGGTCTTAATATTTATTTAGTTTATTTCCTTTTCGAATTAATGAAATTCTATCATATGAAACAGAAACGCTGTTTGTCTGTTCCGAATAGACTCCAAAACCGCTCAGCTGATCGTTTTCAAACTTACACTATTTCTTTGCCTCCTACCTAGCGACCTCCCCTGAGGGCCCACTTCAAAAGTTCGTCCGATTTCATTCAAATTTGGTATGTAAAAAGAGGAACTGATTACACATAAATTTCATAACAAAAATTTATTTCCGATTTTATTCAAATTTGGTACGTAAAAAGAGAAAATGATTACACACAAATTTCGTAACAAAGAATTTCATTCAAATTTGGTAAATAAAAAGAGGAAACGATTAAACACGTAAATTTCGTAAGAAAAAATTGATTGATCCTACCCAGCGACCACCACTGGGTCCACCCCCAGTGGACTAGGGAACGCATTTTTTTAAAAAAATTTTGATTCCGGATTTTCGAAAATGTCTTGAAATGAAATCCGGAATTCCGGTTCATTCCGGAATTTCATATAAAAATTAAAATATATTAAAAAATTAAATTAAATTATTCTTTAACATAAATATTAGTGTATTTAGTTCAAAACATTAAAATTATGAAATATTTTTTATTAAAATAAAATTTTATACTTTTCAATAAACCGAAAGTGAATAAACTGAATGGAAAAATAAAAATTTAAAACACAAAGTATCCAATGTTTTATCATTGAGTAATGAGTTTTAATCGAATTTTTATTGAAAATGTTCCTGCAGCGTTGTTAATAAGTTATATAAGAGATTTTCCAAAAGTGTTCCTCGGAGGCCCCCCTTGATCCAAAAATTTAATTTCACTTCGAATTCCAAATAAATCACTGCACTCGGAACTCCAACTTATTTTGTTAATGTTGATTAATATGAAAAGAAGTTTTATGTATTTGCAGACTTGCGATAGCTACTTAGATTTCAATTTTTGTGAATTTTAATGCTTTATGGCTAAATAATAAAAAAAAATAAACATTGGTCAAAATTCCCGCCAGTAAAAGTTCTTCCAAATTCGAAAAATTCGGAATTCAGCATTTTGAATTCCAAATTTTTTGAAATTCAAAAACAGGTGCAATTCGGATTTCCGGCGAAAATCCGGTTTTGCATTCCCTAGGGCGGACTTCTAAAGTTAGTCCGATTTTATTCAAATTTGGTAAATAAAAAGAGGAAACGATTAAGCACATAAATTTTGTAACAAAAAATTGATTGATCCTACCCAGCGACTTCTAAAGTTCGTCCGATTTCATTCAAATTTGGTACGTAAAAAATAATAAATGACTACACCCAAATTTCGTAAGAAAAAATTTAGCCCCCTCTTCCACTTACAAAAGTAAATCAGTCAGAGTCCGTAGCAAAATAAATATTTGCAAGTAAATAAAGAAGTTAAACTTCTTTCGTGAGCTTATGAGGATGAGGCTCACACATATTTTTATATATTCTTATGAAATTTACTACAAAATTATAAACTTATTAAATTTCTTCAGTGTTTACTATCCATTAATTTTTATCAAAGAACTAATAACAAATTAGAATTGAACTTGTTACGTATGAATTCTGAAAACTAATTTGTAATGTTTACATTTTTTTTTAAGAAATAAGAATTTTTTGCGATATTTTCAAATAAAAATTTCAGGCTTAAAATACACACAAACAAAAATTCCTAAAAAGACACCTTTATTTTCTCGAAATCTGTCATTTGGAACAAAGATCGGTTAAATCAGACCTATATTAAACTAGGAAATGGGAACAAAAAATTACGATTTTTAGCTCGGGATCCAAGGCGAAGTTTGGAAAATGAAAAATTCATCTAAGTTTTGGGCTCTACATTCGATTGAATTGAAATAAAAAAGTATTTAAACACCTCTCTGTGTGAATTCACTAAAATCCTATGTGGAAATGATCATGTACATAAATTAATAAAAGGACGTAACACAAAAAAATAATAAAATTACAGAAGTTAATTATTAAAATTATTTTTATTTATAGGTATAGTAATAATTTCTAAGTAAAGTATCATCATAAATAAAACAAAAAAAAAAAATGAATGGATAAAAATTGACCATTTGAGATACAAACAATGTTGTTGTTTACTCGATTCAAAGAACAAAAAATAAACGAAACGAAAATAATAAAATAAAAAGAGAACATTTTTAACGTATTTTATTTTTTTTTTCTTTTGACTATATACACCCGAATTATTTATAAAAAGGGAGAATTTATTCATTTTATGAATTATTTTAATTTTGCAATAGAGAATATAAGTTGTTGTGGCAGTTAAATAACCTCATCGCCAGATATTAGATATTTTTGAATGAAAATCACTTTTGTTATTATTATTATTATTATTGTCATCACTTTAATATAAAAATACTATAGTTTTGTTGAATACGAATTTGTGAGTAAAAAATATAAATAAAAAAAAGAAAAAAAAAAAAATCTGTTTTTTTGGGGCAACAACAGATTAGTGTATAAAAAATTAATTAAATACAAAAAAAAAAAAACTCAATCATAATTTTTTCTGGAAGTTATTTTTAAGGAAAATTTTATTTTTTATTTTGCCAAAAAAAAAATGCATTTAATTATGAAATTCGTTATGATTTTTGGAATAATATGTTCTTTTATCGTTAATGGACAATCATGGCCAATTACCAATTCGGAGGTTGCGGTAAGCTAATTTTTTAAATACATACTTAATTTATTTAAAAAAAGAATTTTTTTTTTTTTGGATTTATTGTTATATTTTGGAAAAATTCCATCTCTAGAATGTACTTAGTGAAAGTAAAAAAAAAAAAAAAAAAACAAAAAACTTATTAAACGCGTATTTTGTTTATTCGAAAGAACTACGTGACTAATAAAAAATAATATAAAAATAATATATTTTTTATATTTATATAATTTTTTACTTTTACTTAATTAGAAAAAAAAAATAAACCCAAATATATTTTTTATAGTATGACATGGGCAAAAATTAAAAGAGTTTTCCATTCCAGCAAGAAGTTTTTTTGTGTGGGAAAAACCAAAAAACAGATATTTTACCTTTCATACACTCTAAATTTGATGAAACGCAACAAAACGGTCATATTTTGAAAGTATTATTGCGTTGTACTTAACTCAACTTCTAATTCAATCCTTAAAATAAACAAAATAAAACTACTTAAATGCTTTAACATAGGTACAACGAATTTCGAAATTTTTACAAAATATTTTCGAAATCAAATCTCCAAATGAATTAATTGTGTTTTATTTTTGTACAAATCCTTAATTTTTTTATTAACATTAGAATAGAAAATAATAGGCATAGGTATAGGTAGTTTTAGTTACCGGAAAGAAAATATTTATTGTTATTTGAAAAAAGTATAGTGGAATGAGAGATCATTTTGTTTTACTTTATTATTTATTTTTAATTTTTTTCACAAAGTTAAGATTTCAATTTGATTTGCTTTTAATCCCTGACATAGGACGAAAACTATGATTTTATATTCAAAAATGACTAACATTACAAATTGTATGAAATTCCGTATTAATGCAATTATCATAAAAATGCTAATATTGTAGAATGTAGATTATAACTTTTGTCTTCGCTGCTGATGATGAGGGTTGGTTAATATAATATATATAATATATATGTAATTGTTTAGCAAACTAAATAATTATTGTTCTGTAAAGTCTTATAAAGGAATTTTATTGAATATATTGAATATATATTTTATGTTGTAAAGTTTGAAAAATTAAATTTCTTTGATCCATCAGTTAAATTGATATACCTAATAATTATAATTTTATTTTCAGGAAAATCAGCCTATGATGAATGTTCCACAATGGCATTGTTTGAGATACTTCAAACACGATGCTCATTTAATGAGACGTTGCAGGAATCAGAGAATCTTACAAAACCCGAGGCCCAGAGAATAAAATAATATTATGCAATCGAGTATTAAATATAGATAAAAGCTTAATTATGAAATTCTGATTTTTTTAAACTAAAAATATGTAATAATAAACATTTTAAAGATAAGAATTATCATAGCACATTTCTTGATTTGTTATGCATAAGTAATATTGCAGCTCATAATATGGTATATTATGAACTCTAAAATTGAAACTCAAAAAACTTGTTTATTTTTAGTAAATTTGAAATTGATACAGAATTTTGAAAAAAATACTTTTATCAAATTTTTGATCTATAAAAGTTTCATCAAAACCACAAAATAAAAAGTTCGAAAACAAATCTTATTTTGGTGCAAATATTTTTTATGAAGAAATTTATCTTTGTAAATTATAATAAATTTTTGTAAATTTTTTGTTTCAAATTTACTAAATTTAAACAATAAACAAATTTAAATTGAAAATTAATTCTGTTTCTTTATGAAATAAATAGTATTTACTGATAAGACGTTAAAAGTAACAACCTTACTGCTATTTTTTTAGCAATTAAACATTCTACATAACTTGAGTATCTAGTCTAAAATTTTGAATTTCGGACAAGTGAGCTTTAGGATAGCTTTAACTTAAGCTAAACATATTACGGAAAAAAAATAATTAAGAGAACCCTTCTTACTGTTTAAAACCATGTTAATTGATTGAAAAATCTATCTATATAATTAGCATGTTTTAATTTGAATGTGTAACGATGAAAGTGCATCTATTAAACAGAATGTTTGCGCATACCTACAAATATTTCCCAACGAACTCTGTGATAGTTTTTTTGCCAAGACGAAATATAAATAAATGAAACGAGTGTGCGTCGACGATATTTTGACGACTTTCGACTATTTACTCGAAAATTTTGAGTACGGGATATTTCTAGTCAGAAATAAAAATAAAATTCTCAAGGCATCCATAAATAGGCAAAAAAAAAAATATTACTTACAACTTTAGCTGAAGATATTCCACCTTTTCTAATTGTGTTACGCATCTCATTCTTATGTGACATCCTGTTATCAACTCTATTTTTTATATTGGTTCCAAAAATTGATAGTTGTGGATTTTCTTTAAGTTCGTGAACAAAACCTGCCGAGGACCACATTTGACTGGATTCATATTTATTTGATAGATACACAATTTCCTATGTAAATTAAATAAATAATTAATATAAAATAATTACAATAAAATTTCTCATCATTCTCAAAAAAATTTCTCAATTTATTTACCTGTTTTTTTGTCAAAAAATACAATGTCGATATTGATTGCCAGTCCACATTTATCGTATGAGATTTGGGATATTTCCTGGGTACCCAACAAGCTCCATAAATTTCTGGAATATGAGTCTTATGACATAATGGCAACGGTGAGCTCGGTAAAAATACGTACACTAGAACGTAAAAAAAATCATATCTTTCAAAGTTTAATAGTTAATATAATTCTAAAATTAAAATTTGGAAAGTTAAAAAATACAAATTTTATATCTTATTTATTTTTTTTTTAAACAAATTAAAAATTTGTGAAGTTGTTGCAATCATTATTTATTAAACTAAAATCTATCTACAAACCATATTTAAAAGTAATTGTGAATTTATGGTTGATCGTTTGAATTATCGAAATACATAGTTTGAAATATAGAGGTTTAAACAGTCATCAAATAACATAATTTTTGAGAAATAAAAATTTTGTCCTAAAATTTGGAATCAATTTTTGATAATTTTGTTTGTTTTTTTGACTTAAATTTTGTTTTTTAAGAGCTCTGCATAAAACCTTGAGTCAGTTAAGTCCGTCAATTTCGAACGTTTGAGTGGGCCATACTAATATAAATTTCTTCTAAGTCGATAATAATTAACTTTATAAGAAAAATTAAATTTATAACTATGAAAAAATGATTACACTCTTCTAAATCTGTAAATGCAGCGCATAAATTTGTTAATGGATCCAAAATGATTTGTTTCGCGGAGATTTTTAAAATACTCTCAATTCGCAACGTTAGCAGATTCCAAATCAAAACTCGATGTTTCATCCCAACAACAACCTGTAAGAAAGTAATAAATAAAAAATTAACCAAAACTAATTTAGCAATCGAAAATAAGAACTATAAATTTCATAAAGGAGTTAATTTTAGATACGATTGAAAATTTCAAGGAAAAGGTTTATATTGAAAGTTTTAATAGCGATTTTTCTCTGCCTTCAATGGCTAATGATGATATCAATGTGGTAACATATTATATTTATTAATTAATTTATAAAATGAAGCAACTGGTCGCCCTCTTTAAGATTTCGAATTAAAAAATAACTTATGGTTGCAAATTCAATTTCTAGTACAGGTATTTGTTATAAATTTTTGTTTAATTGGGTTTGGTTTTAGGTTCAACGTGCGTGAGGTTCTGTCCCAGTGTACTATCAACAGACCTAGTTACCCTCGTCGAGCCATCCAACTCCTTTACTCCTTTAAATTATTAGTTGATTGAAATAACTTTCTGAACGTAATGTTCCTCGGAATCAAAGCAAACCTACTATATAACATTAATATATATTTACCAAATGTGAACATTCCCCATTTGCGAAATGTATAGAATTAATGTTCGATAACAGCTCAATTGGTTTCGATGTTATTTGTTTTGTATTTTGCTCAATCTTATTTTCACTTTTTTCACAAAATCCATTCGTCAACGGAACGGCTATTTCTTTTTTCATTGTACTATCATCTTTATGAATAATATTTAAGATATTTATTAAATTTAAATTAAATTTATTGTTCATATAACGTTTTAAATAATATTTTGCTTTAAATCTAGATCTTTTATTCAATTGAAATATTTTTCTCATTAACTCTTTTTCTAATTTGTCTTTGAAATAATTATTTTTTTCTAAATAATTTGTTACTTTATCAGAATTTGAAATTTTGCAACAAATTTTCAATTTTTTTAGTATAATTAATTTTTGACTAAAATTTACATCATTTTGTAGTTGAAGTTTTTCGAACGCATTTTTTTTTTGTTTATCATCAAGACTATCATATTTTCTTTCTTTTTTCGATATCGTTACAATTTTCAATAAAGATTTATCTTCAGATTCACAATATTTTTTAAAATGATCCAATACTTTTTTATTGTTATTAGATTTTTTATCAACATTATTTAATTGTTTTTTTCCTGTTTTTAAATTTAAACAGACTTTATGCAAATTTCCATCATAAGGTACTGGTGCAGTCAAAATTAGTTTAGTTTTCATTGAATCAGATTCTATAAGTAATAAATTATTTCCAAATCCAGCTGCTAATAGGGACCCATCTTCAGAAAATGAAATGGAATTGCAAATTTGATTCTTATATGTTTTTTCAGCAACACAAGTCCATACTTGTCCGTCTTTTTTGTAAATACTGTCGGATTTTTGTAATGACCAAAGTTTTATCTTATTATCAAAACCTACGGTAGCACAAACCAAATTATCCAACTGAAATTTATTTGAAAATTCAACAAGTTTTATTCCATTTTCATGAGGATGTTCGATGCTTGTATTTAAATTGAATCTGAAACATAAATAAGATATTTTGAGATATTTTTATGAATTATTGCAGTTTGATGATATCTCTTCTGACAATAAAATTTCCATTTAGCAACAGGCATTAGTAGTAAAAAAAAAATAAAGCAAATCGAATAAATTTCAATTCGTTAATAAAATCTTCGCATAATCCGGATCTCCGAACAAAGAGATAAATTATAAATTCAGATAAATCTAAAGAAATGTTTTTTTAAATTACAAAATATTTTTTTCGAAACTGAAAAATTACAAATATTTAGTATAATTACTATAGATAACAAATTGAATTTTATAAAAGATATGTGAAAAAAAAATTAAGCATATATTTCCCTCTCTCAGAGTCGAAAATGATGTTATTCTATGACCCTTTCCCAACTAAATTATATACATACGGTATAAAATTAATCAGTTACAAGTTTTGAGGCATTTGCTCCCGTAGCCATAAGGTTAGGTTGTAATCCTTGAAGTCCCTTTTATTGAAATAAATTATTGTAATCATTATTTATGGTACTATATTAATAACTATAATGCTTTTAGTTTCTGGAATAGGGCTTTACATATGGATGTTGTTATTTATGTTTTATATTGATGTAAATAAATTATGAATTTTGAATTAATTCATTGAAATTAAAAAAAAAAAAACCAAAAAAGGTTTGAAATGTGTGCACAATAAAAGATTTAATTACGTTTGATTGCTTTCCTTATATTCCCAAAATTTTAATCTCAATTCAGAATCATGTTCTTGATCATCCCAAACTTCGCAAGTTGCCATCCAATTAATATTTAATGCAACATTGGTAACTCGAGCGTCGTACAGTATTTTATTGACCTCTTCTGACAAACGATTTTGCCCCACAATATCAATCTAAAACAAATAACAAAACAAAATAAAAATTTTAATTTTTGTACCGAAACCATAATATGAACTCACGTTATAAAGTAAACTCTTGGTATAAGTTGAATAAAATTGTAAACTTCCTACTTGACCATTCAATACAATACAATTGTTTTTAGGATTTACATTTAAGGCAGCTGGAAATTTATTTAAATTATTCCTCTGTTTTGGCACGTATGTAAAATTTTGTATAACACATTTTTTTGTACTTTGAGGTCCCAAAATAAAAATACCTGAAAAGAGATTGCAACAAAAAAAAATTTAATTGATAAATAAATTTATGAGTTTTCTTAAGTAGGCAATTAAATCCAAACATAGTACCAATGGTATGTATAATAAACAATAAAAACTACAGTATAAATAAAATAGCAGGTATTATATTAAAATAAAGCAAAAAATGTTAATAGCAAATCATTGAAGATTATAGAAATTTTTGGAAATATAAAAATGTCCAAAGCAAGGATTTTTTATTTCAACCAGTTGAAATAAAAAACGCAGGGCAATGGCGTTCAAATGATAAAGTTATCGTCACCAAAAATATAGATTTGTAACAGATTAAATTCCAGCACAATTTGTACAGGGGAAGTGATTGAAATATTACTTGGAAAATTTGAACCAAAAATACGAATAAACAAAATTGTTGAACTAGATAAAATCAAATTAAAATTTTTCTTTAGTTTAATAATTCAAGAAATTAACCCAGACGATAATCTAAAAATCAATCTCGAAATCATTACACTTTTTTTTCTATAATAAATATCTTCTTTGAACTGTTAAAATGTATTTATATTTAGCTGCAATATTTTTTTTCACATATTTATATCTGCATCAAAAATGCTCTTCCTAATTTAGGACGAGCACTAAGCTACTTAATATTTTTTAGTAACCGTTTAATTTTTTCTATTACCGTTATCAATTGTGCTCACTGCTACACTGTTATTTTTTGGACCAACTTTCACATGAGCTATAGGTGCTGCTAGTCTTGGTAAAAAATCTTTGAGTTCTGGTCTGTCAATATTCCATTTTACCAATACAGCTTCTCTACCTGCCGAATAAAAACCTGTACCAGATTCGGTAAATGCAATACTACATACAGGTGTGTGATGCCAATGATATAGTGTCGATTTTACGCGATTATTTTGTTGATTCCACAACTCTCGCCATAGAAATATTTTTCCAGTTTCATCGCCCGTCGCTAACAATAATTGAGAAGGATGATTTACTAAACACGTGATAGGAATTTGATGAGCATTTCTCCACCTAAAACAAGAGAGAAGTTTATAAGATGACACAATATATTGAACTTTGATGTTTTTGATGTGATAAAAAATTTACAAGATTAGGTAGTTTACTAACTTTTTATAATACCATTTTTGATAGTTCACCACATGTAAAACATCATCTTGAGCTATAACAAAATAATGAAAACTTTTATTTTCCACCAAAACATGCGCTTCTGAATTAGTCAATTCAATGTTTAATGGACAATTTAATGTATGACCATTTTCTAAATTGATTATGGCCCATTGTAATGATTTTAATTCTGTTGTATTAAATGTGATTAAAGCACTTGAATGATTTGAAGATAAGTTCAACAAATTAAATGATTTTAGTGAAAAGTTTTCAAACGGTAATTTTAATTGTGTTTTCTTTTCAATAGAACCAGATTTCCATTTCCATTCAATAATTTCAGCTTTTTTACTGCATCCCATTAATTGTTTACCATTAAATTTCAAATAAATTAAATTTGCAGCAGGACCCTCTTCCATATTACGAATCCATTCTCCAGTCGTTGTTGAAAACACATGAACATTTTTTTTGTTGATTAAAAATAACCACCTAAAAAATTATATAAAATATATATAGGTAGGTATATCAGTATAATATTCAGTATATTTATTAATAAATTTTATTAGCCTATTTTTTACAAAAGGATAAAGCTAAAATTGTAATAGCATTGAGAAAGCAGACTACTTAGGCATATTTATTTCGATTAATCGAATTTGAAGCATTGTAGGTTATTCTCTTTAACTCTTGTACCTATGATAAAGATAATTGTACAATTGCTGGTTATGCGTACAACTCCGATTTGGCTGAAACTTGGCACAGAGAGGTAGAGGCAGTCCCAAACCCTCCCAGCCCTTTTTTTGTTTTTTCAATTAAGCGCAATTTAAAGGTAATAGTTCACATCGATCTTTTATGTAAGTAGGTACTTACTACAAGAAAAAAAAAAACTAAAACTTACTCGCCATCGGGTGAAAATATAGGTGGATAATTAATCAAACTTCCTCCAACTAATGTCGTCAATTTCAAATCATCATCATCTTCTAGATCGCCATCGTTTGAGTCTGAATCATATATGGTTCTAATTTCGTTTTCAATGTCATCAATTCTGATATTTTCATTTTTCTCAAAGTTCTCTGAATTTTTTCTTCTACTTCTTGACGTCTCTTCGTTTGAATTCATTTTATTACAATTTATTCCAGTAACTAGACAAACCATAAACCAAAATAGTGAAAAGTTAATTCAAATTCCAAATTAAAATATTTATTCATTAAAAATATTAATAAAAAGAAACATTGAAAATCAAAACGAGCAATGTTGAAAAATTGACACAGCAAATCAAATACACCAACAAAGCCCATCATAATAGCAGCACATGGTTTTGTTTATTTCATTTATATTGGAGATAATCTCAACGCTTGAATCCGCGTAAACGTCACGTCACGTCGCGACAAAGAAAACTAATTATAGCGACATCTATTATATTTTACTATAAACAGTTTGAAAATAAATTTAAAATCATATGTATAAATAATAATAGGCTTTCCAAATCAGAATTTTATTCATAAATATAAAATTGCTGTTCACACCATGATTTTTTTTAACCAGGGTTAATTTTGTTGTTTTCTTATTTTTATTTTTTTTGTTAAATTTCTAAATAAAAATTAGTGAATAAAATTTAATCAAAAATAATTTCATTTAATCTAAATAAATAATGCTGGGTTTTATCAGGTGAACCTGATTTAACTCACATTTAACTCACATTTAACTCAACTTTAAAACAACTAAATTTTTTGTATGATATACCTCCTTTAACTCAACAACTATTTATAAACATTTGCGAAACCTTATTTAAATCCGAAGTTTAGACAGCTTTTTAGCTGTGTTTAACTGGTCGCGACGGACGTGACGCTAAAGACGTAATAGCCTTTCCAAACTTCGGGATTAAATAAGGATTCGCAAATGTTTATAAATAGTTGTTGAATTAAAGGAGGTTTATCATACAAAAAATTTAGTTGATTTAAAGTTGAGTTAAATGTGAGTTAAATCAGATTCACCTGATAAATTAAATGAATAAGTCCTGATATGTTATGATTACGTCAAAAAATTATCGGTTGGGCATGTACGTTTGAATAATTAAAAAAAGAAAAAACAAAATGGCTAAAAAAAAACTTAAAAATAAAATAATTTTTTTTTTTTTGTAATTTTTATTTTTCGAATTTTAATTTTAAATTAATTAATTCACTTATAGAATTTTTTTATAGAATTTTTTAATTATTTTTGATTAAATTTTATTCACTAATTTTTATTTAGAAAATTAAGAAAAAAAATAAAAATAAAAAAACAAAAAATTAACCCGGGTTAAAAAAAATCATGGTGTGAACACCAATTTTCAATTGAGGGATATCCTGATTTAATTCATGAATAAAATTCTTAGTTTGGAAAGCCTATAAGAAATATTAAATGTATGGAAGTGTAGTATGGAGACGGTTAAACTGGACGTTGACGTTGACGACGTAAAAAGCTAAATCTATTTTAACTTTTTATGTTAAGGACGTTGATTCGGTTTTTTATGCTCCGAAAAAATCAAAAAATTTGAATAAAAAACTTAGAACAACAACCGTTTTAATCAAAAAATTTTTATTTTCTGTCTTCCAAACATTTTTATTTTCTGTTTATTTCATTTTATTTTATTTTATTTTACAATCAAACTGCTAACAATTTAATCACAACGTCTTTCACGTTTATAACGTCACCGTCGCGTCCGTCGCGTCCCAGTTAAACAGAGCGGTCGTTAACGTCGCGTAAGTAAAGTTAACGTCGACTGTTCGCGTCCATACATATTAATATTTAATATTTCTTGCGTCATTGGCAGGGTTGCCAAATCGTGTGTAATTACTCAAAATGATAGTATTTTGAACCCTTCTGTGGTGGCATGTTAAGTTGTCATTCGAACAGCGAATATGTATCGAACATCGAAGCGAGTGGATTTTTTGGCGACATGTTAAGATTTTCTCGCTTCGATACTTTCGAAAATCATTTTCTGAAATGATTTTTGACGTTAAAAAAAAAAAAGAAGCAAAAAGTAAAAAAATTTGCGTGTGCCCTGTACGCGCGGGGGAAGTTATACTTCGTATTCGTATTCGTAATGTGGAAATAAAATAGAACAAGTACGTATTTCAGCTAATTTCACGACGCTCACACTGCTTACTTCGCTGCATAGCAAGAATACCACGCGCATGTGTTTGGGATCTACCGACTCATTCTCTTTCTCTCTCCTCGCATATGTGTTTGGGGTGGGTGTCATTGGAATGTATGGATGTGTGTATGTTGTGCATGGCTGATTAAAAAAAGGCTTACATTTTTTTTTATTAATTTGATTTTTTGAGGAAGGAAAATTATTAAATTATTACATTACATTACAATTATTACAAAACGAATAAATTTGTAAAATGAATTAAAATTTAAATAATTTATTAACCACTTTAACTTTTCTATAAAGTTTTAATAATTTTTCTATGAATTAGTTTTTTTTGTTTTTTTTGTTTTTTTAGTCGCCGATGGTTTTTTAACAGCCACCGATTTTATAGATTTTTTTTTACGAAGCCGCTCTTTTCTCCAAAACAGGTATTTTTGAGTCGACCAGCCGCAGCAATCGTAGGGCACAATTTGACTAGTCGCGGTCAAAAAAAGCGATCGGCGTCGTATCTGGTCTATACATGCAAAAAATTAACAAAACAAAAATTGATAAAAAAGTTGACAATGTATTGGTGCAAAAATAATAATAAAAAAACTGAAAAATCAATCGCGGACAAATGACATTTTGCAAAATGACATTTGTCCGCTAAAAATTAAAATTTCAATCGCGGACAAATGACATTTTGCAAAATGACATTTGTCCGCTAAAAATTCGAAAAATCAATCGCGGACAAATGACATTTTGCAAAATGACATTTGTCCGCGATTGCTTTTTTTAATTTTTAGCGGACAAATGTCATTTTGCAAAATGTCATTTGTCCGCGATTGATTTTTTAACTTTTTAGCGGACAAATGTCATTTTGCAAAATGTCATTTGTCCGCGATTGATTTTTCAGATTTTTAGCGGACAAATGTCATTTTGCAAAATGTCATTTGTCCGCGATTAATTTTTATCGCGGACAAAAGACATTTTGAATCGCGGACAAATGTCATTTTTATGTCCGCGATACAAAAACAAATCGCGGACAAATGTCCAACCCCCAACAACAAGTACGTATTTCAGTTAATTTCACTTCGCTGGCCGCTGCATAGCAAGAATACCACGCGCATATGTTTGGTACTACCGACTCCCTTTTTTTCTCTCTTCTCGCGCATGTGTTCGGCGTGGGTGTTTCGGAATTTAGAAATTTAATTTCGAAATTAAATAAATTTCGAATACTAATGTCATTCAAGAAACGTTTTGTCTCTGGAATAAAGTGTATTTTGGTTTTTTTTAATTGAGCTAATAATTTTTTTTTATGTTAAAAAATGAAAACAAATATTAATTAAATTAGTCAAAAAAAAAATAAATTTCGTGCGGGAACCTTTTTTTCAAATAAATAAATAAATAAATAAACTACGTAATTCGTTTTTAAAATAAAAAATAATTTCCGGAAAAAAAAACTAAAATCGTCGGTAAATTAAAAAAAAAAATTTTTTCAATGTGTTTGTGCAAAAATAATAAAAAAAAATAATAAAGTGCTGTCTCCACTTCAGTGTGAAACGTGTTTTACACAGGAAAGTAGTTTCGTTCTTCGTTTAAAGTAGTTTTGTCGATATAAAAATTTGAAGTTGTTTGTAATAAGTTTTGCCCAAAACTAGTAAAATTTAGGGGTGCCAGCCATACAAATTCACAATTTTTTAAGAAATTTTCACTCAATATGGCACACTTTTTGTTGGATGGATCAAAAATTGGAAAAAAAATACAAAAAATCAACCGGTTGTCAAAAATATGTAAATAAAAATATTTGAAAGCAAAATATAATTTATTATTTGAAAGCAAAATATAATTAAAATATTTGAAAAATTTAAAATATTTTATGAGTAATAATTTTTTGTGAGTATTCATTTTTATTTTTATTTTTTTTATTTAAAAATTATGAATTGGAAAAAATTATTTTAAATTAAATGTTTTGTTATTAAAATATTATTTTGTTTACTTCAATATTAAAAGTTTACAAATAATTTTTTTTTTTTCGTCATGTCAAAGTAAACATAGAATGTGTAGTGTATACGCTTGTAGTTTTAAACAAGTTTAACACTACTTTAAACCTGAAGTGGAGACAAGATATAAGATAATAATACATTTTTTATTTTGTATGTATTTGTGCGTTAAACGTTAAATTTTTTGCAAGTCGCATAAGAAGTATAACTTCAATAATAATAAATAATTTTTCATACCTAATTATTTTTATTTACATTTATTAAAATTATTTTTTTTAATTTTCATAAATAAAAATGTTTACCTACCCACCTTTAGAATAATTTTTTTTTATTAATATTAAAATAATTTTCTTTTAATTATTTTATTTTTAAATAATTAAAAAACAAATATTTTTGTTTATTCAAAATTAATTTTTATAAATAATTTTGAATAAAAATAATTTCTTTTTTCATACATTTTTATTATTCGATTCCGTATCACTTGAAAATTTTTTTGTGATACCGTAGCGAGAAAACGTAGAAGCGATTTTGTCATAACATACTGCCATTCGATCGAATATCGAATATCGAATTTTTCGAAATCTTAACATCCCACCACTGGAGTAATTTTTGAGTATTTTATTTCTTGAGTATTTTTGAGTAATTCTGTCAATTCTGGGGTCAGATTCTGTAACTTTTAAATTGAAAACCACATTTTTAATTTTTTTAGCCACAGTTTTGTGTGGTTTAAAAAAATTATCTTTCTGTAAGCAATGTGGTATATAACTTAAATGTGGCTAAATTTTCTATTTAATGTACGTTAACCCTACAAAAAAAATTATACTAAAATGTTCGACGTCACTGCTTTAATGTATTTTGGACTTAAAAAAATTTGTTTTTATCGTTTTCATTTGAAATTTTTCCGTGATAAAATAATAAATTTGAGAAATAAAATTAGAAAAAAATAAAAAAAAATTTAAGAAAAATGTAAGTAATATTAAAAAAAGAATTTTTGCGAATCAATTTAACTTTTTACTATTTCGACAGGTCAGACGAAAACAAAGACCCAGAGCCACAAAGTAATCAAATAAATGTAAAACAAAAAAACTTATTTATGTAGCAGCACGAAAGTCTGGCGAAAAATCAATTACAACAAAATGAAAATGGAAAAAGTCTCAAAAATATTTGATTTAATTTTAGATTTGGACTTACATGAAGCAACGCTCGAAAAAAAAAGTTGTCTTCAATAAAAATTATATGAAGGCAACTGGAGGTGGTCCATTCAAAGAAAAAGTGCTGTCTGCGTTGGATGAAGATATCATAATGCTAACAGGCATTAATGCCGAGGTTAGCCGAATTGCTAAAACAACTTTTGGTGCTAGTCCAAAAAATAAGGGTGTAAACGATATCTCATATCAAAGCAGTGACGAAGAATGCATTTCAACTAGCAATAAAATATCCTTGAATTATGGGTCGAGCGACTCTAATTCTATAAGTAATATTTCCAATGATGTCGTATTTGAAGATATAACGGACCATTTTGATAGGGAAGAAGAAAGAGCAGAGAGGGAAACGTTATATAATACGAAAAATATTCCATGTTCATCAAAAACAATTACAAAGGCTGATTCTGAAAAAGAAAAACCCAAAACAAAATATCAAAATAAAAAATTTGAAAAGAAAAAATTCAAAAATAATAAAAATTATGATAAAAATAAAAATGATGAAAAAATTGATCTACTAAAAATGGATATGGAAAGGCACGAAAGATTTGAGTCCAGTTTTTTAGCTTCTTTCTCTGCTTTCCAGAAATCTCAAAAAGATTTTCAGGATCAATTTATGTGCTGTTTCAAACAATTTTTAGAGCTCAAAACAGAAGAGATGAGGGTTTCGAACAATCTTGAGCGTAAAAGACTCGAACTTTACGAACTTGATCTTCAATTACGCAAAACTAAAAACGAAATTGCCATGGAAAAAAATGAGACCAGAAAAAAAAACACATAACATTATATATTAGTTAATCTTTTTTTGGTCATTCAAGTTAGTTTTATTAAAAAATTATTTATTATTTATTTGTTTATATTAAAAATTATTAATATTAAACTTAATTTTTTTGAATAAATGGATTAATAACTTAAAAGTTTTTAAATCTTTAAATAAAATAGGAATTATTTACTTTAACGATAATAATTAATGGTTAATGAGTATTCTAACAAAATAGATAATTTCCTTTTATAATGCTTTTAAAGTATCAGTATTTTTTTGAATAAAAAAATATATCTAATGCTCAGATTATTACATTATATATGTGAATTAATAAATGTATATACATATATATATATATATATATTATATTACACATAATGTACTACATTATTAAAGTTTGAGGATTGTAAACTACAATTATTTATTTTATTTAATGCAATGAACATAAAATCCACTCGTGTAATTTTTAAGTTTCTACCTAGCTTCGGTACAACTTTTCATTGATATCCATGTTTAGATAATAGATTTTTTCTTAAAATGAAAATATAATTTTTAATTATTTTCAAAAAGTTTCAAAATCTTAATATATTTTCTTTTTTTTTTAAGTACTTAGTTGCTATTATAATGTTCAATTACATTTCATGTTCCTCTAATAATAAAAAAAACTAATTAAATGAATTAATTAAATCCATTTTAATTTTATTCCTTAATTGTTTGGCATAATGTTTTTCTCCAAGTTGGGTAACGTTTTGAACCAGTTCAGGAAGTGGTTCAGCATCATCCATTGCAATATCATTATTAGCTATTGGAACTTTAAAATGTGTGCAAATGTTGTGCAAGGCTGAGCAAACATTTGTAAATCTAGATACTTTTTGTGGCGAATATCGAGATTTTCTTTCTAAGAGCAAAATTCTCCATCTTCCTTTTAAAACGCCGGTAACTCTTTCCACAATGCTTCTTGCTTTGGAATGAATGTTATTAAAAAATATTTCATCAGGACTATCTGTATTTCTATAGGGAGTCATGAGCCATGGCTCCAAAGGATAGCCAGCGTCCCCTAGCAACCAAACACGTTCATTGTTTTGGAATCTTGCTCTTAAATTATCCCGCTCATTACTATCATTCCAAACAAAGGAGTCATGTGACCTACCTCCATACACCGCAGCAATAGATTTTATTTTGTACAGATGATTGCATACGACCATAGCATTAACGCTGTGATGCCCCTTTCTGTTGAAGTATATTTCTTCAATAACAGTGGGGCGCAGCAATGATATATGGGTCCCATCAACAGCACCTATAACACCTGGGAGATTATATCGTTGGAAAAAATATTTCTTGCAGGCGTCCTCCTCATCCGCCGAAGCCCATTCTATCCATTCCTTACACAACATATTTTCCAACTTCAGCGTGACTTCCGACGTAATTTTTGACAGTGTGCTCTGAGCAATAGGGCACAAATAATCACTAGCAGTCGTCCACTGGTATCCTCCACCTCCAAGGACTTCCAAACATGCGCATAATTTTAGTAAAGGTGGTACCATGGATGAACGTTCTCCTTCGTTTAAACATATTTTCTTTAGGACATATTGGAACGCAAATTTGTTTAACCTAAATCTCTGCAAAAAACTGAAAAGAAAGATAATCATCAAGCTTTTTTTTTATGAAATATAGAATATTTAGAATACCTACATTCTTTCAGGTATTGAAAGCGGGTCCGAAAGATCCCTCAACTGCTTTCTTATTAACCTTTGTGACCAGTGATGCCAGATTGAAAATTTAAAAATCCCTAGAGCAAGGAAAAAATTTCCCTATTTTTCCCTATGTTATATAGATAATATTCCCTACATTTTACCCTACATTTTTTTTTATAAAAATACTGGTATTTAGTTTTTTTTTCAAATTTTTTAAATAAAAAATTGATTTTTTATGTTTTTTTATGAGATCTTTTTTATTTTTATATATCAAAAAATTACAAATTTATTTTCAGTAACATTTAGATTTAGCATTAATTGTATAAAAAAAATAATCATTATTATTAATTTTATAATTATAATTAATTAATACTAAATTTTACTAAACAAAAAAAAAATTCATTAAAAAAGCAAGGAACATATCGTCTGCTCAGAAATGAAACAACGTATGATATTTATACGTCATTATTAGATAATAGCACCATTCGATTCCTCGTACTTGATTTTATAAGTACAACTATTTTGCAATATTCTTAATGTTGATTAAAATGTGTTTTTTAGATGAAAATTTTACGTTACTTGATATTTTTCCTTAAATTTTTTTTAATTTTCAAATCTTTAAACTCAATTACTCGAAACTATACTTTTCATTAGACATCGTTTCATTTCTCAGCAGACGATATATACTTTATAGTATTAATTATATAAAAAAATAAATATTGCATTTTTAATTATTAATATTTGCAATGAATTTGAGAAAAAAAATATTGGCCAACCAACATGATAAAAAATCCCTACATTTTTTAACATTTTAAAAATCTGTTCTTTTTTCCCTACAGTGTCTATTTATGACATAATTTCCCTACATGTAGGGAATATTCCCTACGTCTGGCATCACTGTTTGTGACCTTCTTTCTGCGATATCGTCATCATCGTCCAAAATCATAAAATGAATCAAATTTACCATGTTGAATCGTAAACGTTTATTATTTAAATATTATTTTTTTTTTTTTTTTAATTTTACAATTTATTTTTGATGTATTGTAATTTTTTTTTTTTTTATTATTGACTTTTTCTTATAAAATTCAAAAAAAAACCACAAAAAAAAATTAAGCAACACCTAATTTGATGTTGCTTAAAAAATGTTGCTCGAACAACAATTTTAATGTTACAGAAAGTAAAATAACGAAACCACACCACATTTTTTAGTACATTTTCCTTATAGAATCTGGCCCCAGTATAAATTCTTAAGAAATTATGTTTCTCACTACTCATTGCTAAATAAAGTAAACTTTTTATTCTGTTTTCCTTTTCTATTAGAGATCTTTCTTTAACCTTTTAATTTTAAGTCTGCTGTAGATTGTATATAAACAAAACACCGAACATAAATACAGGTAATAACTTCGCTACACTTCAGGTTACAAACACAGAATTCCATGTTTTGCAGAAAACAATGGGTTCGTTCTGTGTTTGTTACTTGGTTTGCCATATAAATTTTTTTTTTTTTTTTTCATGGTTTGAAAGTAGGTTCGACACAAACCTAGAAATTTTACTACATAGTTTTATTGCATTTCAAAAAAAAAAAGGTATAACCTGTCAATTTGCAGAAAATTTACAGAAAAAATCATACTTTAAAATGCTTCGATATAAAAAAAATAATAATAAATTGTAGGTTGTCAAAAAAGAAAATAAATTAAAATATTTTTAAAAAAAAATTGAATATTATTTTTATTTTCCATTTTTTCTTTTAATTTAAAAAATTCAATTTTTTTTTTTAAATTACGAAAAAATAAAATTTTATTTTACAAAGAATTTTTTTTTAATTTTACAAGAATTTTTTTTTTAATTTCAAACCAAACCATCTTTTATAAGTGTGTCACCCCATTCGCCAACCTACTTTCAAACCAAGAAATTCATGGTTGCTAACCTGAAGTGTAGCGAAGTTATAATACATAAATACAGGTTGAATGTTTATTCAACTTTCAAGTTAAGGCTTAGTATGCTGACACAAAAAAAGTAGTACGCTGTGGAAAAAAATGAGATTTTTCATATAAATTTTTGCTGCTGAAAAATGTTTGAAAAATTTTTTTTTTAGTTTTTGCTTTGTAGTACGCTGATAAAAAAAAAAATTGTTTACTGGGTGACAAAAAATCTATTTTGCAGCTGCTTTTGTAATTCTTACTGTTAGATTATTTTTTATACGAAAGAATTTTTTTTGATTAATAAAAATCAACAATCAGACGAAAAATTGTGGATTAATCCAATTTTTACATTTTTCGACAACAATTTTTTTTGAGTATTATAACTCGAATTTGAGTATTTTAAATTTTTTTTTGGGTAATTTAACAAATTTCATTTGGCAACCCTGGTCATTGGTCATTTGCGTAGCGTCCGTCGCGTTAAACTCGTTAAACCAAACCATTAATTGTAAAAATATACGGCAGGCAACATTTTTTTATTTTTAATTATTTCTGATGATAAAATAATGTAGGGACATGTTTTTGTACAGAATGATGAATTTGATTATTTCTAAGTAGGAATTTGGTTTCTTTTTGAAATAAAATCTTGGTTTGTTAATTTTTTTACCTTTTTATTTTGAGCGTCTATTTTCAACTGACAAAAGATTAAAAAAATATATAACAAAAGTAACGCCTATATACAAAAACAATAAAATATTCTATATAACAAAATTGAGTATATAAAGAATTTATGTATGTGTGAAGCACAGATATTAATACGGAATCAAATCTAACGCATTCTAGGTTAAATGATGTAGAATTTAACACCTTGGCCTCTCTCAAATATCTTCTTCAATCGGCAATCTTATTAAATACTTGACATGACGTTCCTTGATACCATTTGTAGTTTTGAGTTGAACATTTCGCACAACATTGTCTTTGCCAACAAATAGTTTGATTATTCGACCCATCTTCCATTTCATTGGTGGAAGATTCAATTCTTTAATTAATACGAGTTCGTTGAGCTTATAAAGATGCTTGGTTTGATATGATTTAGGAAAAATCTGTTGATGAATTACTATGTCATTATACCATTGTTGCCAAAACTTTTGTTGCATTTGTTGAATTTTGTCCCATCGTTGTAAACGGCTTGATGTTGTGTTGCTTAAGTCTTTTTCAATTTTTGAATTTAAAGGACGACCAATCAGAAAATGACCAGGAGTCAACACATTTAAATCTGTTGGATCATCGCTCAGAGGTGATAGTGGACGTGAATTTAAAATAGCTTCGACTCTGCATAACAGTGTTGAAAATTCTTCATACGTAAGTAATGTATTATCCATTATTCGATTTAAATGATATTTCATTTGCTTTATTCCACTTTCCCAAAATCCAGCGCTGTGTGGAGCGTAAGGAGTTATAAATTTCCATTTAATTTGTTTTTCTTTGTAGTAGTCGATCAAATCAATTTTAATTTTTGAAAATATTTCCTTGAAGTGATTGTCTGCACCCTTGAAGCAACTACCATTATCAGAGTTAATTACACTTGGAAGACCTCTGCGAGAAATGAATCGATTCAGTGAAGCCAAAAATGCTTCAGTTGTTGCATCAGTAACCAGCTCGAGGTGAATAGCCTTTGTTGTCATACATTTATATAATGCGATGTAAACCTTTATTTTTGGGGCGTTTCTAGTTAATCCGCTTTTCATATTAAATGGTCCCGCATAATCCACAGATACGTTTACAAATGCTGATTCCGCGTTTACTCTATCTGATGGAAGTTGACCCATTAGTTGAGTACATACGGTAGCTTTGTATCTTACACACTTGACGCATTTGTAGATAACTTGTCGCACAATTGATTTAACCTTTAGTGGCCAATACTTCTGCCGAACATGAGACATTGTTGCTAATTGACCACAATGCAGATTATCTTTATGTATTTTTAAAATTAAACGTTTGGTAAAATTGCATATTGGTAGAATAATTTGATGTTTGGTTTCTTCAAATAATTGTCTACAAGCGTTGATTCGACCTGATACTCGTAAAATTCCATCACTACCTAAAATTGGAAGTAAACATATTAATTGTGAATCTTTTGGTATTGGTTGTTGTAGTAATAATGCTTTGATTTCTTTTCCATAAAATGAATGTTGAACAATTTTGATCATAACGTTTTCAGCAGATTGAATATAATCTATTTCACTAATCGGTTCAGTACATTGGTTTGATAGATTTGGTAACTTTTTCAATTGAATTCGAGCTTTAATAATTTGAATAAATTTAAGAATATTTTTCATTACATAGATTAGTTTCATAAAGCTTTCATATCTATTTTCTATGTAAGTAAATAAATCATTTGATTTTTTAATAAACATTGTTCTTTTAAATTCGTTATTATACTGATCACAATCGGGTACAATTTCCAATAAACTTTCCTTCCATTCATTTTTTGGCTTCGTGAGAAATGGATCACCTTGCCACCAATTTTCATTAGACATAAGTTCCAATGCTGTACAACCTCTTGATACGACGTCGGCTGAATTTTGCTGACTTTTCACATGACGCAATGAAAAATGTTCTGCTTCTTCTTGAATAATCGCAACACGATTACCAACAAATGTTGACAGCCTAGCTGGTTCCGCTCGGACCCAATGTAACGCAATTAACGAATCACACCATAGATGTACATTTTCACTTGAAATATTTAAAATTTTTCTTACTCGATTAATACGTTTTGATAATAGCATTAATGCACATAGTTCCAAACGAGCAAGCGTAATTTGTCTTTTTGGAGCTATTCTTGAAACAGATGTTACTAATTTACTTTGTATGTCACCACATTTGTTAATTGTTCTAGCATATATTACAATCCCATAAGCATATGATGAAGCGTCTGAAAACCCATGTAATTCGATATGTACAGCATCTGTTATGAACAATTGTCTTGGAATTTTTATTAATTTGATTAATTCAATAGAAGATTTAAGTATTTGCCATTCCTCTTGTAGTTCATTCGGTAATTGTTCTTTCCAGTCTAACTTTTGTTCCCATAACTTTTTCATAAATAATTTAGCATTTATTATGACAGGTGATACTAGACCCAACGGATCAAACAAACTTGCTATTTCTGACAATACTGCTGACATAGTGATTTCTTGATGAATCTCTTCTTTGAATGAAAGTGATAATGAATCTTCTTTTGTATCCCATTTAATACCCAGTGCTTTAATTTCGATGGAATTCACTTCTTCAATGTCATTTGATGATAATTGATTGAGAATTTCATTATTATTAGCAGTCCACTTTCTTAAACTCATGCCACATTCCTTTAATATTTTTATGATTTCTTGTTGTCTTTGAATGCAATCGTCTTTTGAATCACTTGAATATAACAAGTCGTCTACATAAAAATTATTTTTTATAATTGCGGAAGCTTCTGGATATTGTGATTGATAATCATTTGAAATTTGTACTAGAGTTCTGGTTGCTAAATATGGAGCTGACGATGTACCATACGTAACCGTGTTTAATCGATAAAATTTGAATTTTTCATCATCTACGTTTTTCCATACGATTTGTTGAAATGGTCGATGTTCATTATTGATTAAAATCTGACGATACATTTTTTCAATGTCCGCCTTCATTGCATACTTCTGAGTCATAAATTTGATTAAAGTATCATACAATTCATTTTGGACACTTGGACCTACTGCTAGCACGTCATTTAGGGAAAAACCAGATTCAGATTTGCTCGAGGCATCAAAAACAACTCGAAGCTTTGTTGTTGTGCTACTTGTTTTTATCACACCATGATGTGGCAGAAAAAATCCAATTGAATTCGCTTCTTCTGAGCTTATTTCATACATATGATTCAATGATACATATTCATCAATGAACCTTTTATATTTCGCATAAAATACTTCATCCTTTTTGAACCTTTTTTGTAACATATTAAATCTTCTTATAGCATTTTGTAAATTGGACCCTAATTGATTATTATTGGTTTTAAAAAGTAAATTGACAACATATTTACCTTCTTCATTTCGTCTTGTTGTGTCTACGTACGTTTTCTCACAAAATGTTTCTTCTTTTGTTAACAGCTTGGAAGTGTTTTCAATATTTTCCAGTTGCCACAATTTTTCTAACTTGTTAGCCAGATCCATGTCGTTATTTGATGTCAATGCAAAATTATATGATGTCAACAATGTTGATGTTTTTGATTGGTGATTTGACATAAATGAACCAGTGATAACCCAACCAAACACTGTATGAGCCGCAACAGCACCATTACTTAATTTTTCAACATTTCCCTTAAAAATTTGCCAAAATATGTCCATTCCTAATAACATGTCAATTTGATTTGGTACATAAAAAAATGGATCTGCTAGGAAATAATCCTTTGAAATTTTGAAACTATTAACATTGGATTGATTGACTGGAAGATTGTGCGATATTTCTTCAAAAACCTGAAATGATTCTGTTTGTATAAATTCATTAGTATATGCTGACGTGATTGTTGCTTCTGTAATATAATTAACTGATGATGCCACATTATTGATACCGTAAACTACTTGATTACATGATTTTAATTTAAGTCCTAAATTTCTTGCTGTGCCTTCTCGAATGATATTAGTGTCACTTGCTGAATCAAGCAAAGCACGAACATTTTGCCACTGACCTTTTCGATCTTGAACTTTAACAATTGCAGTTGCCATTAATGTTTGTTTGTTTTTAGTTGCCATAAAAACACATGATTGATCAAGGCACATTAGAGCGACACCATCTGCAGTATGAGCATGCCCTTCTTGATTTGATTGATTATTAGGTTGTGCTTTATTTGAATTATGCGATTGTTCAGAATTTGAATTTTGATGCTGACTTGATGAATTCTCATTTTGACTTTGATGATGAATAGTTGAATGATGCTTTTTCTTGCAATGGTAACATGAATTATTGCTTTTGCAATCCTTGACCATGTGACCAGGACATAAACAATTTCGACATAACTTGAAATGGTATATTAGATTTGCACGATCAACAATCGATTTGCTAAGATACGTTGAACATTTTTGAAGCCAATGCTCACCATTACAAAGGACACATTTCGGACTTGATTTTGAACTTGAATTCATAAGTGATCTTAATTGATTATGTTGATTTGCTTGCTTGTTGGTATTTACTTTATTAGACTGCAAAGAATTAGAAATTTTTTTAGTAACATTCGACGAATTCATACTTAATGTTTTCCAACGCTGATTAAGAAATTTTTCCATTTCTTTCCACGATGACGAATGAGATTCAACATGAACGTCCCAATCTTCAAGTACTCTTTCATCAAGACGATTACGAACCAAATATTCCATAAATAGATCGACTAACTCCTCACTTGAAGCGTTGAGATTTTGAAGCGAATTAAAATGACTGGCATAAATATCGATGACCTTTCGAAGCTCTGATGCACTACGATCTTTCATTTTTGTTACCAAATGTAATGCAGTCATATGTTGTAATTGTAATTTACGCTTGTCGTTGTATCGGTCGTTAAGCTCTTTCCAAATTGTTTCGTAATTGCTGTCAATAAGTTGATAATTGTTTAACAAATTTGCTTCTGCTGGCTCGATTTTGATAGCTGCTTTTAGATAATGAAGTTTTTGAATGTTGGAAAATCTTTTTTCCTGATGAACCATACTTTCAAATGTATCCCGAAAAGATGCCCAATTTTCAAATGATCCATCAAATTCAGGGATTGTTAGTTGTGGAGCTTTAATTGCTAATGACGACTTTAATTGATTACCATTTTGTTCTGAAGCTGTTTCCGTTTTAACTTGAAGTGTGTCTATCTCATTGCTAATTAAATTCATCGCTGCCACAATTACGGTTGTGAACTTTACGTATCGTTCTTCGACTTGTTTCCTTTTCTCAACATCGTCGCTGTAATATTCTAACACAATGTTTTTATAGCTGAGATACTGTTCCTCGAATTGAGATTCTAATTGTTCGATTTTACTTAACCCTTGATTTAATGCACCTAAAGATAGCGTGCCTTTTGAATTTTCGTATAAGATTTGATAAACTTCAGCTTTTTCTGCACGTGTGTCCAATGAACTCTCAAGTTCTTTGAGTTTTGTTAATGCTTGATCTACCTTAGGTGCCATATTGTTCCTACTTTTACAGAAATCCTTTTATCCGTTTCGAAGGACCATAAATTGTGATGAATTTGATTATTTCTAAGTAGGAATTTGGTTTCTTTTTGAAATAAAATCTTGGTTTGTTAATTTTTTTACCTTTTTATTTTGAGCGTCTATTTTCAACTGACAAAAGATTAAAAAAATATATAACAAAAGTAACGCCTATATACAAAAACAATAAAATATTCTATATAACAAAATTGAGTATATAAAGAATTTATGTATGTGTGAAGCACAGGTATTAATACGGAATCAAATCTAACGCATTCTAGGTTAAATGATGTAGAATTTAACACAGAAAATAGCCGCTTTGTGGTATTACGTAGACGTGGGATCTTTCTTACACATTTTTATTAATTAATTAATATTTTGTAGCTCAAATAAAATTTAAATTTTTAAATTTTCGTATAAATTTCAATAGAAATTAAAAATTTTATATAACTGTATCGAAGGCGCTATTTGGATATTTAAACAAGTGAATAAGCAGCACATTCAGTTAGTTATTGCGACTCAAATAATATTGCGGCGTACTATTTATTTATGTGTTTAGCGAACTTCAAATTTGATATGGAAGAACCCAAAACCCCAACCCAAACACCCGAACCCAACTACGTGGAACATTTTTTTAGTAAAAATTGAAAAATTTTAAAATTAATAAAAATTAAGTTAAAAAAAAACAAAATTATGACAGTAGTAATTCTGTAAAAATTATAATGAATTAAAACCTATTTTTATTTTATAAAATTAAAAGAAGAAGAATGGAATTTTAAAAAATAAAAAAAAACTTGGTTTCCTCTCTGCTCCTGGTGACAAAAAAATTTATTGAAATTTTGAAGAAAATAAAATCAAGTACAGAAGAAGAAGACGAAGAAAAAAAGAAGAACGAAGTCAAAAAATGATGGCAAATTATTTAAATTTCAATATTACAAGAATATTTTATTTAAATTTAATTTTAATAGCGCAGTTTATTTGCATTTTAGCTAAATATGAAGTTATTTATGCGGTTAATGCTGGTGGAGATTATCATGTCGATAAAAATGGTATAAGGTAAATTTGATTTGAAAAATTCTTAGGTAGTAAATACGATAAATTCAGCCAGCGCCAACAAAGCAATATTTAACATTTATGTACTTATAGGCAATTCGAAAATTTTTAAATAAATTTCTTATATCTACCTTCCCCTAGTTTTTATATTTTGTACCTGCCTACCAACTATCATAAAGTAAGAATAAATAAGAGAAATTCATTCGATATGAAATGAAATGAAACGAAAAATATTAATATACATGATTTCTTGTGATCAATTGGAATAGTGATATATTCTTCCAGCTTCAAAACTGCAGGTAGGTAGATCCTACACCTAATTCGAAATTTAAATAAGTTCTTAGTAACGAAGTACCTAAATCAAAAATTTCGGGTTTGTCAAAGTAGAAAATGAATGCTCAGTTTTACTGAGCATTCATTTTCTACTTGAATTCTCAGTTCTACTTGAATGCTCAGTTCTACTGCACAAGGTTAAGAAGCATGGTTGCTAGGTATCCCGATTTCGGCGGGAATTTCCTGATAATTAAACTCTTCCCGATTCCCGATATACAATCGTCATTTCCTATTTACCTCAAATAATTGATTTTTTCATCAAAAATTTTTTTTTTTTTATTTTTAAACTGAAAAACTCTGACTTTAATTTATTTCAAGATTTTTAATTGTTGTTATAATTTGTGATAAAATCTGCGTTAGTTTGAATTACATGAAGATTGCGAGCAATTAAAGCAAACACTTGTTTTAATGGTCTCCTCAACAAATTTTTATTTTCGGTCTTATTGTTTATGTTTTTTTATACGAATAAGTTTCGTTTATAACATTTTATTTAATTAACTTTGAATAATTTTTTTTTTACAATAAAGACAGGAGCGAATTAACGATTATGCCGCCCCTAGGCACAGAATTTTAGAGTTATTTGAATTTAAATAAGACACTAAATCCCGGAACCTGAAATCTCGAAGAGACATAATCCCGGAGGTTTTAATCTCTAAACCCACGTAGGGACACTTTGGCTCGCGTAGCAATGTACTATGTTGCGAAAAAATAGGGTTTTAATCCCTAAAGACACACGAAAAGACTTTGGCTCGCGTAGCCATGGGTTAGGTTGCGAAAAAGGAGATTTTAATCCCTGAACCCCCTCAGGGACACGCGAAAAGACTTTGGCTTCCGGGATTTTATCTTCCGGGATTTTGTTTTCGGGCTTTTGTACTCGGGATTTAGGATTCCGGGGTTTAGACCCCAACCCATAGTACCTACTATAATGGTTAAATTATTTTATAATAAATAAAAACCATTATTTTAAAAATAAAATTATGTTATATTTATTTACATTATTTGAATTTGAATTATAAAAAATAAATTAACAACATATTATAAGAAAACTAAATTAATAACTAAATAAAAATTGAAAATTAAAATTTACATAATTTATTTAGTGAACTTGATTTTAAAATTTTGAAGTGAATATAAGAACCACTACACTTCCTCTATTCAGTTAATCTCATTTCTCATCTCATATCAAGAATTTTGAAGTTTTTGTTTACAAAATTAAGTTAAACTATCTTCTATTAATATGTTATATACTTTACAAGATTCAAGTCAAGTCCATATTATACAAGACAAAATTAAATTTTATATTAAAACTTATCTTTCGGTCGAAGATCATTTTTGAACAAAATAAAATAAATTTACCTGAAAATTTTTAAAGAATTAATTTTAGTTCATTTTTATTTTTTTAATTAAATTCTTCAATGTTAAGTAGATACTCGAAGATAGAGAAAGACAATAGTAGGTGGTATGTGATATTTCTCTATTAACCCAAAAATGTGATTGTTTCGGTTTCCATTTGGATCAAGATACAAATTTAATAAGGGCTCGTTTTCCATCTTCACTATTCACCATCTTCACTATTTTTCGATATCTAATTCTTACTCGGATTAAAATATCGACCATTCACTTTTTTCGGACCCTTTAACTTTTCTTTCTACTTTACTTTTCTATTTTTACTTTATTATTAATTTTAGTAACAATTTAAAATATTGTTAATATTTTTTTTTTTTTTAATAATAATGTAGAGCCCTTTATGGTAATTTTCTTTCACTTTGAGCATAAATAAAACTGAATTAAATAAAAATTAAAAATTAAAGCTTACCCATTATTCGTAAACGATTACTTAAGCAATTTCTTCACTGTTTTTAACTTTTTGAAGATCATCACCAAACAAAATCTATTTATTTAAATTTATAATTAAACCTTTTCCAAAATTATTAATAAAATTAAAATCACGTGACGAAATGATGTTTTATCTAATTTCCGTCAATATTTTTAATTTTTTTATGGATAATTTTTTTTATTTTTCAGATATCAAAAAGATCCACTAAAAATTGGGACTGAATCCGATTATGGAAAAAATTTATTAATGATCTCACGTAAGAAATTTTTAAAAAATTAAATTTTATATTAAAACCAAAATATTTTATTTTATTTATTATAACATTTTATCAAAATATTTTATTGCAGGTGTACCTCAGAATGATGTAAGTCGAAAAATATTTATTTATTTTTACTAAATTTATTAACATTTTTCCTTTAATTTTAGGTATATCTTTATCAGACTGAAAGATATCACACAGGTGTGCAGAATTCAAAATAAAAAAAATTATTATATATGTATTAGATCTTATTCAGCTTCGAGTATTCTGTTTTTTTTTTCTTTACCTTTCCAAGATAGCTTATTTTGCATGTGTATTTTTAGAGTTTTCTCACTGATGTATTAAGGCTTTAATCCGAAAATAACAAAAAAGAATAGTATGATAAAAAGTTCAAAATAAACAGTTCCTCTTTCTATATATATAATTAAAATTAATTTTCCTATTTTCATTCATGCGAAATTTTAATAAGTAATATAGCAGATTCAGCATACAATTCTCGAATTGATAGTTAATAGTTTTGTCAAAAATATTTCTAGGTCTATTTTCTAAAAAAATCGTTTATTTTTTTTTCTTGTGAAGCAATTGAATTGTCATTACACATTGTCCTCAGATTGGTCACTTCTATATTTCTAATGAAAAACAGAAAGAAAAAATTGTAGAAAAAATATTTTCGAGGTTTTAATTCCGAAAGAACTTTAATCAGGAATGAACTTTTTTTTTGAAAATTTTTAATACTTACTTGTTTAATAAAAAGTCTGTTTAATGTTTAAATTGTCTCATTAGAATGTTTTAAAAAATATATTTTTACTAGTAATCTGTTTCTAAACAAACTAAACTATGTTTTTTCACTTGACATAATTATTTTCCATTTAGTATGTCCATACACACTTTTCCATGTAAAAAAATTGCAATTATCTAGTTGAGGTTTTACTTTGTTTTTTTATTAGTTGAGGTTATTATAGTTATTAAATAAGTAAATTTAAATTTCTACCTAATGTATATTGATTTACTTTATAAAAAAAATATTTTTAGGAACTTTTGGTTATGATTTACCAATAACTGGTGATGGCGAATACTTACTTCTTTTAAAATTTTGCGAAGTTTATTTTAATGATGCCAATATGAAAGTTTTTGATGTTAATTTAAATGAACATAATATTATTGCTGACCTAGATATATACCAAAATGTCGGTAAAGGTGCTGGCTATGATGTATCAATCTATTTTACAATAAAACACAATACAATTTATTATAATGACGAAGAATCAACTGTACGTGGAAATAAAATACGGCTTGAATTCATCAAAGGTTCTAAAGATAATCCAAAAATTAATGCATTCGCATTACTGAAAGGAGATATTAATGATTTACAAAAATTACAACCTCTTAATCTTGAGGACGATGATTTGCAATCACAAGTGGGAGGAATTGACACAGATACACAAATAAATGAAGATGATTTTATTGAAAAACCGACTAAAACAAGAAAAACCAGTGGTCCTAAGCAACCAAATCCGTACGCTATGGATGAATCGTCCATTGGCCAATTTATACCAATTTTTGTTGCAATAGGTGCATTTATACCTCTCTTATTTTGTGTTTGCAAACTGTGATTTATTGATGATTTTTTCGACAATTAATTATTATGAAAAAAGGTTAATTGATAATTAGCACAAATGTTTTTAATTCCTAGCAAATTATAATGTTAAAATTTAAATTAATGTTGTATTATTTTGATTGATTTGTCGGCATTGGATGTGCAATATTTTTGTTTAAAATTTATTTTCAAAATATTTTTTTTTCGGTTTTTCGAAGTTGATTATTGAAAAAATAAAAGTATTTTTTATTGAATGCGTTGCAATTTTATGAATAAAATAAAAAGTAATTTGTTGAAATTTTATGTTAAAAAGTTGTTTTTTTTTTTTTGGAAAGTTATATTATTCAAGGGACAACTACTTCATATAAAAGCACATGTTATGATGCGAGGAAAGGTGGTATATGTAAAAAACAAAATAATGAGAGCAACAAGTTCATTTCCCATTTTAAATAATGAAATAATGTCTATTTTTTCTTATATCGATTTCCGTTCAAGATAGGGATAATTATAAATATATATATATATAATGATTAATTTCTGTTGCCTTTATCAGCGAACCCTCTAACGAAATCAACGTTTCATAATGTAGTTAATGGCTATGTGTTGATATTTAATTTGAATAAACGAAATACAAAAAAAAAATATATTCGATTACCTTTCTTCTGGTCCACATTTATTTTATGTAATTCAGATCTTCTAAGTAATTATAATACCAAAAAAAAAAAATAAGTAAATTATTTTAAATATTATTTGAAGAATGTCTTTATTTAAATATTTTATTTTAAAATTTTCAATAAAACAGCAATTAAATTTATTCTTTTAAAGAACAATAAAATTTAGCCACTACTGTGAATATATTTTTCATTTTTTTTTTTAAGTTATAATTGAAAATTTGTAACATCTACAAAAAATATATAAATATTATACATAATTTATTTTTGCGAAATTAATTTGCAATAACAAAAAAATATATATAACTATTTATAATAAAAATAATAAATTTTTAAAATTTATTTAAGATCTAACGTTTTCTATATTAAATGAAAATTCATAATAAACAAAATATTAACTTAATATGCCAATGCATTTTTATAAATATTGTAATTTTCGCAAAAATTCAAATCCAGTGTAGACACCATATGGAAAATCAAAAATAATTATTTCAAACAGTAAATTAACAAAAAAAATTGAGAATCTCAATTAGAATAAAACATATACAATATATGTTACAATAATTCAAAAAAAGTACCAACACCACTAATACCAGATTTTTAATGGTTTTACAGAAAAATGGAACTATTTTTGTGAGAATTTTTTAGGTAATCTCATTCTATTCTTTTTTTAAGTTCTTAGCATTTGTTTTTATTAATTATAATTAATACATTTAATTATAGTAATTCTCACTTTAAATCACACAACATTTCATTTTAAATTTGTTTTATTCATTTTTCCCATCTTTAAATTTGAAAAATATTTACAAAAAACCAATGTTTAAAATAAATTACGATATTTAAAAAATAAGATTCGTCTCTTTTAGGTACCTACTACCAGACTGTAATTATTTATAACAAAAAAAATATTATATAAACAAATCAGGTACTTTAAGGATATTTTGAGAGCTGTAAATTAAACACCACAATATTCTAAAATTTATACATACATAATTAAAACATCATATTTAAAAAAATTTAATCAGAACTATACCTAATGTCTTAACAAATTAATTCTTATTAGTGAAGTAAGTATTCATTTAAATCAATTTAAAGCCAATAAAGACAGATTAGAATCGGAATACTACAAAAATTTAATGATTTAATCAAAATATAATTTAAATTTAACTTAGATTAATCAATTCGTTAAATTGAAACCCTGAAAATTGACTACTCTGGCAAAATTTCTAATTTCATAATATTTTACAGATATTACAGATATGTATATTTCATTTACAGCTCTTGAAATGATTAAAAAATAAGACAGGATTTAAATTTCACATTAACATAATTTGTAAAATGTGTTTATTTTTGCATTCATTTAATAATTTTTATTCGAGGATTAAATTTAATATTCGCAATTTAAGATTTTAAATATACTTATTACATTAATTTGATATAAATTATTCGTACCTACATAAAAAATGTTCAGGTACATACATGTATATTTATAATTATATTTCTAACATTTTATCACAGAATATTACTTCGAATTATGTTGGTAATTAAATATCAATCACTGAAAATATGTTCGACTTTTGTAAATTTGTGGAAATAACGATTAAATAGTTGATTTTGTTATATTTTCCAATTATATTTTTATCTTTCAAGAATTTCGTCAAAAAGCGGAAAATAACAGTCAAAAACTGAATTATTGATTTTGAAAAATCAAGTTCGTGTCATTATAGAAGTTACACACTTATTTCCGTAAATAATAAATAACGATTTTTTTTTTAATCAGCCTTTTTATCCGAAAGTAAAATGCTTTTAATCTTAAAATAAAGAATTTGATCTGTTTTATCATTTTGATTCGAAATTTGCAAAAATTAAATTTTAACTTTACTAATTCACGGCGAGCACAATAAAATTGTAATTATTGTAGAATGTCAAAAAAAATTCAGGTTGACGACTTTTGGTTTCATTCGATAGTCTTTGAGAAAATTAAGATGAACTTTATTATGAAATACATACATATGTTCAATTAATAATAATTTTATAATTTTTTTTTTGGAAAATAATTCTTGTCAAAGGCAAACATTTTTTATAATTTGAAATATAATAAAAGAAAAGAACATTCGTTTTATAGGTTTTTCCCTTTCTTTTAAATTCGAAAAATATTGCTATTTGTTTCCTTCAGTAATTACAATTTTTCCAAGTGATGTGGAAGTAATATAAAAAAACTTATACGATTATAAAAAAAATTACTAATAAAAAACAAATGTAGTCGAATCTCCGAACTTTTAACTTTTTTTTTTTCCGAAAGAATTTGTATTAAATTATTAATTTCAAAAAATTTTGGCATTTTATGATTTCACTAAAATTATTTTGAGAATAAAAAAACTTTAAAAAAAAAGAACATCTTAGCTGGATTTTTAAGAAATAATATATCTCAATTATTAAATTTTAAACAATTAAAATCATTGAATTTCTTCTTTTTTTTTAGCATTTTGTTGAAAATTATCTATTAATTTATTCTTGCAATTATAATTAATATCTTAATTCCTTATTTGAGGCTTAAAATAATAATAAGATAATTTTGACATTTTTGTTCAAAATAATTCTATAATTATAAGAATTGCAATGTTAAGCTAATACTTCGAAATTATCATGTAAAAATTTGTTAAATGTGAAATTTATAATCCTATTTAATTTTATAATTATCTACATTAGAATAATAAATTATTTGTATAACATGTTTAATACTATTAACTATAATAATTAATACTATATTTTTATAGCCTAATTATTTACAAAATGTAGTAGTGTGGCATTCATCGATATATATTGTTATACTGGATATTATATTTTTTGAGAAGGATGAGAAATGAGATTAAATATAGTTTTATATCAAATGAATTCTCTTAATATTTTTTTAGAGAAGTTACTGCAATAAATATTCCGATCGGACTTCAAATCGAAGAAATAAATTCCACTTTTTTATTATCTTCATAGTATTTGAGATTCCATAATGATTTGACTTTCTAAAATAAGTATATTTACACATTTCTCTTAGAACAAAATTCAAAATTTAGTTAAAAAAATTTTGTTTTCAAAATATAATAATAATTCTTCTTTTAACTTTGAATTTTCTTTAATCAACAATTTTTATTATTATCACAAGTGAATATTTTCGATGTTTGCCACACTAGCTTAAGACCTTAATTAACTCTAAAATGTAATTATTGAAAAAAAAAAAAAAAAGCATTGCTTAATATGGATTACTATTATTTTAAGTTTTTAAGTAAATTTATAAGAGATCTAAAAATATTTATTTCTCATAATTTAATAATTTAAAATAATTTGATTATTATTATGATTTTAAAAAAATTCTACTTTAAACTTTTGAAAATAATGTTAATAGGCACACTACGCTTTGCGTGTTTTTTTTTTTAAAGAATTTTCTTTTTTGTAAATAAATAGATTTTGTAACGAGTTTTTTTTAATGATTTTCAAATCGTATAAATTATGTCATTATTTCAATGTAAATTGTTTTTTTGTTTTTCCAAGCAAGGAGAAAATTTTTTTTATATTAAACTGAGAATTAATGATTAAAACAAAAAGTCATGCAATAATAGTAACAATGATCATGAAAAATAAGCTGATTTTATATTCCAATTTTTTTTTTTTTCTTTTTTTTTAAATTATGATTTTACAGAGAAATAAATTAGTATTTTTATTTTATTTTATAGGTTCGCTGGATGCTATAAAAGAAAAAGATTTGAATTTGTATCTTCAATTGAAAAACAAATTTATTTAAATAGATAAAAATAAATAATGATTATTGTACGCCAGCGTTTATAATCTCAAGTAGGGACAAAATAACTTTATAAGTAGTCGCATTCGCAATAAAATATAAATTTAATATTATATAATTGACATAATTTTAAGATTAATGAAAAAAAAATGTAATTTCATTGACTAACAAATTGTCATTAAAATTTTTGGTTTTTTTTTATTGAATTTATTAAAACTTAAAGATTTTTTATTCAATTTCAATTCTTAAAATAACATTAAGTTTCCAGAACAGAATTCGTTTTAAATCAGTACAAAAATCAGAAAATTATTCGAATATTGGAAATTGATTAGATTTTATAGAGAACATAAAAAAGTGTATAATCTGGAGAATTGAAAAATTTAATTAAAAAATTGATAGCAAAAAAAAATAGAAATGTATCCCATAAAAAAATGCAAAAAAAAATCTTCACTAAATCAAATATTCTTTTTTACATAAGCAATGTGAAATTAATAACTGGAAAAAAAAAACATGAAATTGACTCTGAGAAAGCTTAACTCTTATAATAATGAAAAATATTTGATATCAATTATTTTTAATGAGAATAACCAGAAGAATAATTATAATGAATCAATATTGTTTCCGTATTTGATATTAAAATGTTAATGAAAAATAATTATTTATTTATACATTACAAATACTTTTCATATGCAATTATAATTTTTTAATTTTTTCCAAATAGGAAAAATACTTACGATTCCTTAAATTACAATAGGAAATAAGTATTAGGAAAGATTGAATACTAAGAATCAAAAATTTACGTTTTTTTTATTTATTTATTTAGTATTTGCAGATGTTTTAATTTTATAACGCGTATTTTGAATAAAATAAATCATCTTACCTTTTAAAGGAAAAATAATATATTTCTATCTAATAATGTTTTGATATTTGTAGGAAAAAATTAAGGATTAAGTATTGTATTTTTAAATACAGATAGAATTTCTAAGAAAAAAGATGGAGGACCGTAGGCAGAATGATGGGTGATAAATTCAATTTCTTATTAATTAATTTTCCGATTATTTTTCAATATTTATGAAAAATTAGGTTACCTTATTTTGTCCAAATGATTAATTTTTATGTTATTTTTTTTATTTGTTAAACTTTAGCAAGATGAAAAAAAAATATACAAAATTGAGCTTTATAACAGCCCTTATAATAGATCTCGACTCTTCTCTTGTTTTCGACAAAAAGCGAGAATCGGTATCATTGAACTCCATATAGAATTTGTTTTTGTCGATTTTATTGATGAGTTAAACTAGGCTGCTTTCAGTTACGCGACAAAAAAATAATCTGAAGTTTCATCTGAAGTTTGGGTCCAATTTTATAACTTTGTTATGATAGAATTTGTTGGTGAAAAAGTCTAAAAACTGATATTATGAATTGACAAATTCATATTTTTTTTTATTCCCTGGGCTTGATTTTTTGGTAAAAGCAGATTCAGATATGTACCAGTCGAATGAGTGCAATAAGACTTATTATTTATAACTCTACCTTTGATTATAACAATCGGAGCTTAATTAAACATCACATCAAACAGATATGGTAAACATTTTATCCCAAGTTTATAGACAAGAGACGAGTCGAGTTCCATGATTAGGGCTAAATATCATATTAGGCTGTATGTTAAATTACAGAAGAAATTTATTTCTCTACATAATTCGAACAATTTGTAGATACATTTTGATGTAGAAGGACAACTTAAAAATAAATTCAACTTGAAAAAAATTTAATGAATTTTAATTCTTATTGATTCTTATTTAATTTAAAAATTGTAGAAACTCGAAAGTATTTGAAATGTTATGTTAAACTTAATTTGATCCTTTTCAAATCAAATAATATTTATTTTATTATTTTTGAATAAAATAATTATAGTTCAACTTATGTAATTTTTGTATTAATACATAATTATTTAATTCTTAATATTCTATCTCATAAGAAAATTAACAACAATTTAATTATGTGCAATGCATTATATAATAATGAGCATTCAATATTGTTCTCACTATACATTTTTAAGCAATAGTATACATTTAATGTTAATTTTTTGTTTTTTAAATTGCGAAAAATTAAATTGTAAATAAATTCTAGTTAAAAATACATAATTATTATTTTTTTAGGTAATATTTATTTATTAAAAATACTGTATTTATGGGTAGTTTTTGAGGCATTAGTTAAAAACAATTAATGTGAAACAGTGTTCGCATTTGTTTTTTTTAATCATATTTATATTTCATTAAATATTAAAATACAATTACTTTTAACATAAACTATAATTTCTAATAAATTCTTCTCCGAATGAATTAATCAACGATCTGGTGGTATTCTTAAAGATCTTAATACTTTACTTTCCTAATATAAATTTGAAAAAAAAAAAAACAATGATTAGAATAACGAAAAAAAATTATTTCAAAAATTATTTCAAATATTATTCTAAGTTTTTTTAAATTTTACTAATAAATTTATTACATTTATGTATGTATGAGTTTAATTGAAGTCAAAGGTTTCAATAAAATCTTGATACAATAAAAAAAAAACATAAAAAGACTAAATTTTGAATTTATTGAATTTTTTTTACATAAAACACGAATACATATACATGAACACTTATTAACTTCAAAAATAAAATATAAGTTTGTAGCTTTTATTCTAACTACTATCCATCGCGTTAAATAAATAATTTAAAACAAGTTGTTTTCTAATTAACGTATTCAAGAATATGCATTCCACATTCTCAACAATTACTGTAAAAATATGCTTTAGGTACACATAAAATCATTCGATGTATTTTTATTTAAAAAAAATCCATTTCTCGAGTCAACGATCCAAAAAATAAACACAAATAAGAACATTAAATATCTTTTATTTCAGAATTCTGAAGACATTTAATTTTTCATTTCCCTTATTCTTTTGAGTTCTATGAACGATTATTGTTATCGTAATATTAGAAACCAAAAACTAAACTGTGTTATTGTACATATAATTATGATTGTTGTATGTGCCTTCGAAATTTTAAAAGTATGTATTTTTTAATTTTTCATACTAGTTATTAACCGCTCTTTAACACGGATGAAAAATAATTTATTTGTAATAATTTTATTAAACGAAAGAATTCTTAACTCTAAATTAGAAAAAATAATCTAATTAGTTATTTTTTAACAAATATTTGTTTTTATTTTATCCTTCCATCTTGTTTAGGCTGTCCATAATAAATGAAATAAATAAAAAAAAATCCGTAAGAGAACGGAAAGTTTAAAACTACCATGAAAATTAGTATAAATCAGTGAAAATTTTTAATGATTGTTTTTTACGATTAAAAACCCTTTAAAAATTTGTACTTTTTTATGGATGGATAATTATACATAAATAAGTTGAGTAATATATAGGTACTTAATACCACAAATTATTTAGTTTTTGGAAAAGATAGCAAATAAAAATTAAGTTATTAATCTATGGACATACCTGATATTGTTCTTCCGTATCGATAAGTCCACGTATTGCTACTATTTGATATTGTGGAGCACGCATGGCTGATGGTCCCCTTCTAATCAGTCTTAGGGAATCTTGTGATGAACCCAAAGCAGCAACTTGTCGTGGCCCATGGCTCGGATCTAGAATTAATAACGTTAGGCCTGAAGCTCTTTGTTCTATCCCTATAATTGTTCTTGAATGACCTAAAAATTAAAATAGTTTGTTAAATTCGGATTAATATTACAAAGCATTATTCGATTAACCTTGATGCTGCAAGTATAATGGTGGGGAATGCACTTTAGGTTCATCAAAATATTGAAATACCCAATTAAATAATTCAGGATGACCATTTGATGATGTTGGGCGATGGAAATCTATAAGTTGGCAATTTATTCTTAACCAAGATAATACAGTAACAATTTCGGTTGCACCAATCCATTTTCTAGTATTGTACAGTTTACAACCAAGCTGTTCTGATCCCTTAAATTAAAAAGAAATTATATTTCTTTAATTTTTTATAAAATATATTTCTTTAATTTTTTATAAAATATATTTCTTTAATTTTTTTATCAATAAAAACAATCAACGAGATTAGTAAAACTGCAGTATTATAAAAGATGTTGCAACACACTCATAAGCAACATACCGTAGTAAAAAAAATTTGAATCTATTATAGACCAATTCGAGAAGACATTTTGTATTGATCGTAAGCTTGAAGTAATTCAAAAACTTCATTGAATCTTAAAGATTATGTAAATTATGTAAATTATTAATTCATAACAGGTACCATGTCAAAAATTTAAGAAGCGATCTAATCTTTCGTCAAATTTTCTTCTCAACAATACTACTTTTTATAGTTAGTATAATAATAATTTATTACAACTGATACAACTGATTTATTCTTCTTTTGTTTGCTAAAAAAATCATTTTTATGTTATTAGTAATAACCATAAAATGAAAAAAAATTTGAGTGACAGTTGAAGCGGTTATCGAAACATTTTTTTCATTATTTTAAATTCTGTTCCTGAAATTTCAATTAGATTCCAAATGCTTGTAATTTTATTTTATTATGTAGAAAATATGAACATACTTGAACATCAAAACCTTGAGCCCACGCAGCTTCGACCATTTTTTGTAATCTTGAAATACTTGGCATTGCTGTCCTGGAAGGGCCATGATTTCCCCAAGCAGAATATATACGTTCATTATAAGTAGTATTCTAAAATACAAATTGAAATATATGTTTTATTTTAAATAAAATTTTATAAAAAAAATTACTAATACTTGTAGAAGAGAAGAAAGTAACATTTGAAGATTTCTATAACCACAACCCCATCCTTTATCACCGTAGCTAGAAGCATAGTGATCTACTGACGAACAAACTAGAGATTTTATTACTCCAGGTGAGGACATCGATAAGGATAGCACTCTGGGAGCAACTGATTTAGTACAGGATGTGCCGTCATCAATGCCTTTAATTAAAAAATTAATTATTATTATCTTTCTTCAAAGTAAAATTTTCTTACCGTGAGATTCTGCAGCACGGAGGCCAACTTGACGTTCATAATAGTCTGCCACACTCATTTCACCAGCATACACGGCTAAAAATAAGAAAAAAGTTAAAAAAATACAGAATCTCTAAATAAACTCAAACAACTTTTAAAAAGTTAAATTAATGGAAAAAGTTTATTTTACAAACTTTAGGTTTTTGATTTTTATCAGATTTTTATGGTTTTTTTTTGTTATTGGGTATATGCAGTGCAATAAGGTGAATAAATATCAAGAGTTTATTATTCTCTATAACGTTCCTAATTTGTGGCAACAATTATATTATAAGCAAGATTGAAGCTTAAATTACTATGCTTATAAGAAATTTTAACTAACCTCTTTGCATGGCTGCAGATGATTGTTCACGAAAATTTCCTTGATCGTCCATCCCATATTGTGCTCTCAACATTTCGAATTCTCGTTGTTCTCGTAATTTTTGTGCTTCCTTTTCTAAATCAGTGTTTGAATTTTTTGCTTTTGGACTTTTTGTAAAATGACTTTCAATGTGCAATTCCATTTCCTGAGGTTTCATATTATCCAAAGAAATATTACAAATAGGACAGACATTTCCAGAGTTGTTTAATAAGAATGAAGTTTCATTGGAATTATTTGGCTTGCCAGGACTTAGTATATCCCTATTAAGCAAAAAATAATTACTAGTTTAGTTTGAAACAAAATAAAAAAAAAATATACATCGTCAGTCACATTTCAATTTGTCCAAACGACCATTGTATGCTTTTTATGTTTTGATTAATAATATTTCTAGATATGTCGAATCTACATTTCACTATTTGATATTTCTTTAATTTAACCGACGGACCGACGATATATAGTACATATAAATAATATTAATTATAAATGATAAAAATAATTAAAAACTAATATTACCTGTGTTCTATGTTAACATGCAATTCCAAATCAGAAGACGATGAATTAAATACTCGAGTACAAATTGGACATTGTAAAACATTTGAGGTATTATCTTCACTGTTATTAGAGAAAACTGAAGAAGATGATGAGCCATTCACACCCGGACTTAATGGATCAAAATGTGATCGATTTATGTGCTCTTCTAAAATATTTGCATTTTCCGATGTATAGGGACAAAGCGGACACTATAAATTTAAAAAAAAAAAACCTAATTACTATGAAGTGAAATAAAGCAATATCCAACTGAAAAAAATGTATTTTTACAAATTATAATAAAAATTTAATATTGTTTAAAAGTACATAAAATTTTTGTTTTCATTATAGTCTGCCGTTTCTTCTTTTCCAATTTTAAAGACTGGATTTTGTTAATGAAGCATATTTTTCTTAATTTATGTGTAACTTATTTCATAGCCAAATTGTAGATTAATGAGTTCAGATAACCAAAAAACATTATTAATTTGTTCATATTACCTGAAGCGGACTCGGCTTCTTATTAGCTGGAGCGTTTGATTTTAATCTCAAACCTAATTGAGAACGTGAAGGAGATCCTTGACCACCACTTCCACAACTGCCGGTATTGCTACTATTACTATCACTCATTAACTCGGTTCCATTAGAGATTATTTTTTCACCACAACAGTAACTATTACTTCCATTCATATCACAGGTTTTATTATTCTCATTTTCTAATTTTCTTTTTTCTTTACAACTATCTTCTGAACAATTACCACAGTTATGTGAATTATTGAGATTATTCGAACACGATGGTAATAAATGATTATTTAATGATGATGATGATGATGAAGGTATTGATGATTTAACAATAATATTTAAGTGTTTCTGTTTTTCATTTTCTAAATGTGTGATTTTACCATTGCTACTGGACGCTCTTGTTTCAGTATCTAATTGATAATGATAATTAATTTCGTTTATATTTTGTAATTTTGTTTTAATAACACTAGAATCAAATTTTTCAGTCGTTTTAGTACTAGAAACGAATGAATTACTATTACATTTAATATTATTAATATTAGAAACACCATTAAATTTAGAAATATGTTGCTGAGGTGACATTATTTTACAATCAGAAAATGAATCTGAATCACCGTCAATACTAAAAAGAAAAAGAAAAATTAAATTCTTGAAAAAATAATACAATATTCAAATGTTAGTGGATTCAATATCTTCAGCAGTCTAGATCGAAATTACCTATATTTATACATTTATACATATATATATATATATATATATATATAACTAAATAACTATAAAAATAAATAAATTATATTAAATAAATATCAAGCCTGCACCCACCTTGGACTTTGATCATCAATGAAACTCATTAATTCATTTTCTGGTGTTAAATAGTCTAAATGAGCTTGATTAACATGCAACAATAATTCAGCTGGCATTGCTTCAGATATTCCACAAAATGGGCACGAAGCATTACCTTCAACATGACATGTACGGGTATGTTCACGCATTAAATCATCTGATAAACCGGACAGACCACATATTTCACACGAATGTGTTTGGCTTACATAACAAGCTGCACCGTCTTCATTCATAGCGCGTTGTTATTTCATAAAATTGAAAAAGGAAAAAAAAAATATTTTTCTTTTTCCCTTTTTTTTTTTTTTTAATAAGTTAAGTAAGTAGGTATATTTTAGCACTCTCTGTACAATTATTTAGAATAAATTTCCACCAAAATATATATATTATGTATTTAATTTTTCCTAAAAAGAAAAAAAAAAAAAAATTAAATTAAATATAAATTACAAGAACAAGAAAATTTAATTAAAAAAAAAAAATTTTATTATTTTATATTGTTTTAATATAATTTTCAAGTTTTATGTGAAGTTTCAAAAAAACAAAAAAAAAGCAAGGACTTCTTAATAATGGGTAGGTAGGTAGTTTTTTTTCTTTTTTCTCTTCATTTAGGTTAAATCGATAAAATTGTTTCCTTGAAGGCAGGTTTTTTTTTTTTTTTTTTCTTCCTGATTGAATTTTGCTTTCTGGTTCTCCTCACTGTATATTGTATATATGTACAAAAAAAAAAAAAAAAAAAAAATTGTTTTACACCTTACGACGACGACCTTACCTAAAAAAAATTTATTAAAAACTATCTATATTTTTTTTTCACTTGTTTTAAATTATGATTGAATTGAATTCCATTTGTACACGCATTTTATTTAATAAATTAATACATTTTTTTTTTGTTTTTATTTTAATTAAAATTATTTAAATTTTTATTTTATTTGATTTTTTTTTTTTTAATCTTCTTTTCTCGTTTCTAGGACATTTGTTATCGAATTTTCATTTGCTTCTGTCCTGTTTAGTTCTTCTGCTTCTTGCTGTGTGTGGAGGAGATGCTCTGCTGCTGCTGCTTTCGAATATTATAACTTCTGTAGAATTGTCAATTTCATATTTTTGTATAACAGTAATCAATTGTCAAATTTTCAATATCGTAAAATTATAATTGAAAACAATATTATTACGTATATAAATGTTACATTTGCCATTGTCGTTATATTCGTGAAAATTTTTAAATAAGACTTTTTTGTTCAATTAAAATTAAAATTAATTTCCAATTTGTATATAAATTATTTTGTTTTTTTTTTATATTAAAATTAATTGACTAATAAGGATTCAGATATCAAAATTTAATGGGAACAACAATAAGGAATGAAATGCCTCTAAGAGTATTGTTAAAATCTAATAGTACCTATATGAATGTGCTTTAATTGTGTGCTTTTGATTGTAATCAGAAAAAATTAAAAAAAAATTTATTAAACATTAATTAAATTAAATATTATAAATAATACATTAAGAAAATTAAATATTCAATATTGAATTTAACTTTATTTTAACAGTGTGAAACAATGTACGAATTTTTCAAATAGGCTTGAAGAAGTTTCATATCGTAAAAATATAAATAATGTATACATGATGATACTTCTTGTACGCATATTCTATACGAGAATACATAATATGAATTTTGTTTACACATTGAAAATTAATGAATGAATTTCTGTAAAAAATAATAATATTTTTTAGAATAGATTTTATATATGCTTGGTGTTTTTGGTACCAATTGCTTGAACACATTATTTCTCCCAATATCCTACTTTCCTAGAATCCTAGTAAATAATTGATAAATATTATCGCCGCCTTCATGTAACTTTGATTGTGGTTCAGTAGAGAGTAGAGACAAATTAGATAAATATTATGTGTCTAAGCTTAACTATCTTATACAGGATTTGAGTTTCTAATTTAAAGATTTCCTTTTTAGACATAAACAAATATATTAATAGTTCTTTGTGTTCTTAAAAGCGAACTAGAACTCCCGATCTGATTAACTTTATAAAAGTGTAGCTACTCCAAAACAAAACGAAAAAAAAATCTCGCCCATATATCCATGATTTTAAAATACAAAAAGAGTTGAAATTAAATGAATATATATTACAAAATATCTAATATTCTAATTAATTTAATTGAGAAATTATCCTATTATGAATTTGAATTTTTTACTTTTTATTTTTTCGAAGTTTTTGAATACAAGCCCTCAATCAATGTTTGTTTTTTTTCAATTGATTCAAATCATCATCATCATATGGCATTCATATGGTGATACGTATATTAATTTGACGTTTCTTATCAAAACGAAAAGTCGGTACGTAATGTTTTATATAAATATTTGTAATTTAGCTTGAACTATTGTGACGATATAAAATATATTTTTTTACATTTATATTTATTTTCTAATGAAAACAAAACAACAAAATTAAACAAATTTTATTATCGCTCTCTATTATATTTATACAAAAATAAAAATTATTATCTTCAAAAAGTTATTGGGTGATATAATTATTATAAACTTTTTTATTTAAAAATTTTAACCTTAGTGATTAGTTAGTGAATTATATTAAAAATGCTTATTAAAAAATTAATTAAACAAAATATTTTACCTCGAAAACAAAATATATTAGGTAATTAAAATTTAAATAAAAAATTAAATAGGTATAAACTGATGAGAATAAGAATAACATTAATTTTTTTAATTTCAGCTTTGTTTTCTACAAAATCATCATCAAAACGTAAGGAGAATTAATTAAAAATTGAAATAAGTTTTTCGTAATTTTAAATATCACTAAAAATCGATTTGTATGAAATGTCGCATTAGATACTCAAAGTTAGGTTACACATTTTGTGTACATCCACCTTTTATTTGGTCAATGGATTATTGAAAATATGAACATAAGTACTACATGTATTAAAAATAAAATATATAGCATTCAACAAAATCGTTCATAAATGTGTTACAATCTTGTTAGACGTATTAGCATGTCCATAGCAAAAACAAATTATAATAGGTACCTACCTACAATACGATGCTACAACTCTTTCTTATTTTATCTGAATAATAGACAGTCCCTAATCCGAAAACAAGAATGAGGTTAATTCAAAACGACGATTCAATAATTTGACATCATAAATTATTCGCATTTAAGAATATGTAAAATAAAATAATTTATGCGTTGCATTTTTCTTTTTCAACAACTATTTTTTTTGTAGGTATATAGTATACCTACCTACCTAGATAAATTTTTAACTTATTGAACGAAAAATAATAAGCTTTAATTTTAACTAAGAGACAAAACTTAAATAATTCAACCAATGATAGAAATTATTTCTTTCACGCAAGAAGTGATAAATAAAACACTTATTATTTTTAGTTTCTTTTGATTGGGAAGATCCATTAAATTTAGAATCACAATTAAGTGAAGAAGAAATTTCTATTAAAAACTCATTTAGAAATTATTGTCAGGAATCTTTGCTGCCACGAATTATTGAATCAAACAGAAAAGAAAGTAAGTATTTTAATATTGTAAAATATATATGTAATTGCTTGATCACAATAAATTTTTATTTTAGTTTTTGATAAAGATATTTTAAAGGAGATTGGGCAACTGGGAGCTTTGGGATGTACATTACAAGGCTACGGGTGTGCGGGTGTCTCAAATGTTTCCTATGGACTTTTGGCACGTGAAATTGAACGAGTAGATTCAGCTTACAGATCTGCACTAAGTGTACAAAGCAGTTTAGCCATGGGTGCCATTTACGATTATGGAAATGAAAAACAAAAAGAAAAATATTTACCTGAAATGGGTTAGAAAATATATATTTGAGTTATCATCTGTTTGAGCTTTCAATATCAAAGAAAATGTTGATATTTGCATTTAGAAATTATCTATAATATCTATAATATTACTGAATAAAAAAATAAGTTAAATACGAGTTTTCCAAAAAACTGAGGCCAGGCCGCATGAAAAGTAGAAAATAACTTTTTCTTCACACACAGAGTCGAACTCAGATTTTTTGATTGGGACATTTCTCTTGAATATTCTTTCTCTTCATGAATCAAATCATATCAAATCATAAATATTCAAGAGAAATGACCCAATCAAAAAATCTGAGTCCACCTCTGTGTGTGAAGAAAAAGTTATTTTCTACTTTTTCATGCGGCCTGGCCTCAGTTTTTGGAAAACTCGTTTTTAACTTATTTTTATTTTCTGCCTTTTTCACGTTAACTAAATTGTTATTATGTGCTGCATGGAGATGTTTGAAAACAATTTTATGACTAATCATATCGATGAAAATTTTTCCGATGATTTTTCCGCTTTTTCGGGTTTTCCATGGAGTTTTCTGCAAAAGCAACTTTATGCAACTCATTTCGCTTTACAACTTTATCTCAGGTTGCAAAACGCTCAAACGCTTCCTTGGTCGGAAAAACTCCGGAAAAGCGTTTTACATGAATTTTCTTCGATTTTTTCTGCAAGTTTTCACCATTGTCGGAGAGAAAGTAATGATGCCAGTTGATAGGGAACTTGATCCTGCATAATTTAGAAAACTTTTTTACCGGAAAATTTTCCGGAAAAGTCGGAAAATTCCGGAAAAATTTTTCGGAAAAATCAGAAAACTTTGCATTTTTCCTAAAACGGATTTATGACTACTCAAATTTGTACCAACTTCTTCAAATGATTTTTCCGATTTTCCGGGTTTTCCATGGAAATTTCCGCTTCAAATTTTGATAGCTTCAATTGTCACGCGACATGAACCTGTGTGCCAAATTTCAGCTCGCTGTGATGACGAAAAGTGGGTCTACGAAAGTCTCGAAAATAGTAAAGAAATATACAGACAAATTCTTGTACGAGTTAATAATAAGAATTGTGTCCTCAAAAATATTGTTTATCTGGTATTTATTAATTTTTTTTTTTAGCTAAAGGAAATCTTATTGGCTGTTTCGGTTTAACTGAGCCCAACCATGGAAGTGATCCAGCTGGAATGGAAACAAGAGCCAAATATGATAATAAAACAAAATCATACATATTGAATGGAAGCAAAACTTGGATAACCAACAGTCCGATCGCAGATATATTAATAGTTTGGGCTAAAGTAGATGATAAGGTGCGAGGTTTTATTATTGATCGCAAAGAGTCCAATAAAGGATTATCTACCCCAAAAATTGAAGGAAAATTTTCTTTACGGGCATCACAAACTGGGATGATTCTAATGGATGATTTATATGTACCTGAAGACAATATATTACAAGTTGAAGGATTCAAAGGACCATTTGGATGTTTGAATAACGCACGTTATGGAATCGCTTGGGGAAGTTTAGGGGCAGCCGAAGCTTGTTTGGATATTGCACGACAATATACACTAGATCGTAAGCAATTCAAACGTCCGCTAGCTGCAAATCAGTTAATTCAACTGAAATTTGCAAATATGTCGACGGAAATCGCACTTGGTCTTGCAGCATGCCTACAGGTTGGAAGACTTAAGGATAAAAAAATGCATACACCTGAAATGATATCGATGATAAAGCGAAATAATGCTGGAAAATCTTTAGAGATAGCAAGAATTGCTAGAGATATGTTAGGTGGTAACGGTATTTCAGATGAATATCATATCATTCGTCACGTGATGAATCTGGAGTCAGTAAATACTTATGAAGGTTAGTATTCACCAAAAACAACAATGATGTTATTCTGAAACATAAATAATTTCTATTATATATTTTTAATTTTATTCTAGGCACTCATGATATACATGCTTTGATTCTTGGACGAGCTATCACTGGAATAGCAGCGTTTTAGAAATTTGTAATACCTAAGTTGGACTCAATAAAGTTTAGAAATGTAATGTGATAATGTCTACGGTGCATTATATTAATTTAATCGAATGGGTAAAAACAGTAGATATTTTACAGTACAATAAACAGCAATTTCAAATTAAGAAGTATAAATTTGTGTGTACCTATATTGGTCAATTAAAAGCATTACTAATGTTTTACTATTTTTGTTACTTGCATTTAATAAAGATATTTTTTTTAAATTTTATTCAATGTTCATATCATTTTTTGAAGGCTCATCATCAGAGACTGTCTCACATCAATCAAGGAAATACACAAATCTATTTTATATGGTGTCCCCACTATAAATAAAAGTTTGTTTTCACAGTTCACTTTGAGTAAATTACCGTCGATGAACGTCAAAAGAGAATTGTGTAAATGCTCCTGCCTTATATTCAAATCTCGTTTATCCGGGCAGCAAAATTTATTCTTGCAGACTTTTCTATTAAATGTTCAAAATATTTTAAAAAGCATTCGAGATCTTTTCAATGTATACCTATTACTTAACTTAAATCAATACCTAATATTGGTCTCGAATGTTTTTAAAATATTTTGAACATTTAATAGCAAGTCTTTGCAAGAACAAATTTTTATTTTCTACTTTGTATGGCAAAAGCATCTGTTGTTAAAAATTTATTTTATTTATTTTAGTTAAATTTTTTTTAGTTAATTTTTTTTTTAATATTAACGAAATTTAAACTACTACTTTCATTCAAAATGGTCTTTAATTCAAAATTACCGTTAACATTTCATAAATTTTTAAAGGAATTTGCAAGACTAGAAATATTACGGTTGGCTCTAAACTTTTTTTTACTTATTTTTTTGCATAAGGTATAAACACAAGGGGGATACAATACAGTGATGCCAGATTGAAAATTTAAAAATCCCTACAGCAAGCAAAAAATTTCCCTATTTTTCCCTATGTTATATAGATAATTTTCCCTACATTTTACCCTACATTTTTTTTTTATAAAAATACTGATATTTAGTTTTTTTTTTCAAATTTTTTAAATAAAAAATTGATTTTTCATGTTTTTTTATGAGATCTTTTTTATTTTTATATATCAAAAAATTACAAATTCATTTTCAGTAACATTTAGATTTAGCATTAATTGTATAAAAAAAATAATCATTATTATTAATTTTATAATTATAATTAATTAATACTAAATTTTACTAAACAAAAAAAAATTCATTAAAAAAGTAAGGAACATATCGTCTGCTCAGAAATGAAACAACGTATGATATTTCTACGTCATTATTAGATAATAGCACCATTCGATTCCTCGTACTTGATTTTATAAGTACAACTATTTTGCTACATTCTTAATGTTGATTAAAATGTGTTTTTTAGATGAAAATTTTACGTTACTCGATATTTTTCCATACATTTTTTTTAATTTTCAAATCTTTAAACTCAATTACTCGAAACTATACTTTTCATTATACATCGTTTCATTTCTCAGCAGACGATATATACTTTATAGTATTAATTATATAAAAAAATAAATATTGCATTTGTAATTATTAATATTTGCAATCAATTTAAGAAAAAAAATATTGGCCAACCAACATGATAAAAAATCCCTACATTTTTTAACATTTGAAAAATCTGTCCTTTTTTCCCTACAGTGTCTTTTTATGACATAATTTCCCTACATGTAGGGAATATTCCCTACGTCTGGCATCACTAGATACAAGCCACAAACGACTGTCAAATAAAAATGGCCACAGTATATTTATATGAGAGTTATGCCGGCCATACACGGTCCAACTTGATTGTACAACATGTTGACAACAACTTGTACGTTTTGGCACACACGATACAACTTAATATTAAATTTTTTTTATTTTTTGCCAACCAACTTCCAAACGTCAAATTGGTCGGCCAACAAGTTGTCAACTTGCCCACACACGATACAACTTGCCATGTTGTCAACATATTGTACAACCAAGTTGGACCGTGTATGGCCAGCATTAGATCTCGTGCAATTTTTTATATCAATTTTATTCAAATTTTGCCCTCTCTTAAAAGCTCATTGGTGATTTGAATCGTACTACACAATTGGAGTTTCTGTCTAGAAGCTACTTTATCGCCGGGCGACAAAATAGAAAATTTTCTATTTTTGTATCCCGGCTACAACTTCAACAGCCGACAAATAAATTTTGCTGGAAAAATAAAAAGAGTCAGACAATTTTCATATAAAAACTTCATGTGCCCGAAAGAGAAAGTAGTATATTTTTTTTTCAACTATAAAATTTTTTCTTTTTGACAAATGCTTTTTTGATAACAATCAAAATATTCAAAAAAAATTTATTTAAATGTGGTTTTAAGGTAATTCCTTATTTATTTATTTATTTTTTTTTTCAAAAATTTAATACTGTTTTTAAATTCAAAACAATATCAATAATTTATCGTAACATAAAATTATTTATTTGTTTTTATTTTGCTATAAATTAATTTCAAATTTTTTTGACGTAAAAATTTTGCTGGTTCTACAGCAAATTGTTTTTGCTCGATGTATGTAAATAAAGCTTAAGGAAAAATCAAAATGAAAAAATTCAAATTCAAATAATTTGTTTTTATTTATTTATTTATTTTTCATGACTACAGCAACAAATATGTCGCTGGTATTGTGTTTATTCCAGCCAAGGATGTTGTATATATGGATGAAGAAATTCCTTTCTTTATACTATAAACGTTGACGTACTTCACATATGTTTTTTTGCACCAAAATGTCAGTTCAAAAAAAAAAAACACAATGCCGTTGGGTTGGCGAGCAAATTAGTTTATTGGAGCAATCTGTGCAATAGTGACTTAAACAACCGGATAAAATCAACTCAATTTTAAAATAGGAATTCACAAAATGCTTCCAGTTTAGACGAAAAATAATATTTCATAAATTTAAAAACCCTTTCAAAGTAAAAAATAATTAAAAATATACATAATTTTTTATTTTCGAATTAAATTTTCTGATTTGAAAATTTTTGAATCGGCGAGTTCAACTTTTATTCAAACTAAAGTTCTTCAGAAGTTTGCGTCGGCTAGCTCGCTTCAGATTTCTAATTACTTCCAATATTTTTAAATATTTGACATAAAAAAAAGTGCACCAAAATGTCAGTCAAGAAAATATACAGAGTAATTAGCTTAATTTTTTTAATTCAAATGTTAGTCAGAGGAATCGAATTAGGTTAGGTGTAAAATTATTTTTATTTCAAAATAAAGTCAATGGATTCCAAAAATTTCTCTAGGCGTAAGTGAAGTTTACGTGTGCAAGCTCGATTTGGCTGAAACTTGTTGAGGGGGTAAAGGCGCCATAAACTCCAAATCCAAAAATGGTTTCGGGTTTCAGAGATATGGATCTCATAATGTATAAAAAATTTTAAAATAGAAAGCTGTTATGCTGAATGGAGGACAGCTGTCGCCTCCCTCAAACCCCTAGGGGTTTTTTGCTTCCGACTTCGCGAAAAAAAAGGCCAATCGGAACTATTTTTTTACCTCAAAGGTGTGTGGAAACAAAAAATCTAAAATAGTGAAAAAAAATATTGTGATATTATATAAAATACCCTGTACTGTTAATGTATTGGTCTCACTAACATATGTAAGAGAGATACTTCCTTCTAGAGCTGGATTTACTCTTCCTTTAGTATTTATTCGTAGATTCCAGCGATATATCTGTCGCTGTATCTTGTAGCCCGATTGTGTTAAGCCTATTGTTTTTTCTTATCCCGAGAAATTGTTTATATAATTTTCTCACAGATGTCTCTACACGTATCTCTATCGCTTCAAATACCGTCATACAACCCACTATCAATACCCCCGCATTCAACAGATAGGGAATCTTCTATTATAGATTTAGATGAAAGTTCTGTTAAGTCGCTATTTTCCTTATTAATTTTAAATAAAAATACTTAATTATTTTTAATAGAATTATAAATTTTTCTTTATTTAAATTTTCTTCTCAGTTTGCTTTATTTTATTAATTCTTTTTTTTTACAGGAATTTCTATTTCTTCTTATTTCATTCAAAAGTTCTTAACTGTCTTCTTTTTTTTTCTTTTTTTTAAAATATTTTCTATTTTCTCTTTCTAATAATAATGTCAAAATAAGGTGTAATAATAATAAGGTAGTGTTTATTCGAATTTGGTTTTAACATTCGGCCATCCAATTTTTATTCGCCCTCGATTACAATGCATAATGATTCAGATATGCAGGAACCCTACGTTTCCTCTTCGCGCCAAGTATTTCGTTGTTATTGTTCAAACCATCACAATTATTATCTTCATCACTGTTACATTGCGTTGCACTCTTGTCGTCGTCATTATATTGCCAAACGCCATCATCATCTGATTCATCATAACAATCGTCAACCAACTCATCATCAAATTCATTATTATCATCAGGAAGTAATACTTTTTTTATATCATCGATGGCTACTACACCTTGGAATGGTATCTGCGTTCTTTGAATACCAGGAATGTCGGATAAACGAAAACGATCCCCAGGCAATAATTCACTAATCATATACGGACCTTTATATTTAGATTGTAATTTCGTTGGTTCACCAGTTGAAATTGCTTTTCTTCTAACCATGACCATATCGCCACATAAAAATGTATCACCTTTACATCGCTTCTGGTTATATCTATTTCGCTGTTTTTCTTGATCAATTCTTAGTTTTTTTAATATAAGTTCACGCTCTTCTACAATATCTGTTGCTAATTCTGTTTTCTTTAATTCGTCTTCAAGCATATTAAAACCAGTTACACATCTTGGATTATAATTAAACAAAACTTGAAACGGTGTCTTTTGTAACGCAGTGTGATATGTATTATTTAAACTATATTGAATTTGACCTACATATTTTTCCCAATCCGAACCATCATTATTTTTGCACAATGTAGCCAACATCGGGGTAATACTTCTGTTTAATCGTTCACATTGACCATTAGCTCTAGGTGTTGCAGTAGCGTTTTTAACATGAGTAATGTTATGTTTATTGCAAAACATCTCAAAATATTTACCAGTAAAACTAGTTCCTTTATCTGTTATAATGCGAACTGGAAATCCTACCAAATTTGTTATTGTTTCCAATGCTCTTACAGCTAATATGGATTTAGTATTTTTCACAGCTTTTAGGAAAAGAAATTTTGTGAAGCCGTCTATAACCACCAAAATGTACTTACTACCTTTTGTGCTACTAACGAACGGACCTAGATGATCAGCGTGGATGGTGTGAAAAGGGATGCCAACTTTATCTATCGAATGCAAAAAACCTGGTCGTTTACCACCTGGAAACTTATGGTACAAACAATTCAAACATGATCCAATAAAATTCTTGACATAATTCTTTAAACGCGGAAACCAATAATTTTCGCGTATCTTTTTTACAGTTTTATTTAATCCGATATGACCAAATTTATTATGAATATCATTAACAATTTGCCATCTAGCTTTAATTGGAACTGCCCACACCAATGTACCCTCATTTTTTTTAAATACCCTGTCATTTTCTAAGATGAATTCGTTGTGAATACGTTGTTCTTCTTTTGTTAATTCATTTTTTTTTTGTAATATTTCGTAAATAGTTTTAATCTTTGTATCTTGTAATTGTAACAATTTTAACCAATCATATTCCTCTATATTATTGTATAACGAAATCAATTCAGCGACACTATCGGTTTCCTCTGGTTGATAATAAGGATTCCGGCTTAATGCATCTGCATGTCTCATATTTTCACCTGGCCGATGTACAACTTCAAATTGATACTCTTGTAATTTAAGCCACCATCGGCCAATTCTGGGAATGATATCTTTTTTTGTTAATGATGACCGTACAGCATTGCAATCAGTAAAAATCTTAAATTCAATGCCAATCAAATAAACTCTAAATCTTTCTATTGACCAGACGACTGCCAAAGTTTCAAGTTCCGTAGAATGATACATAGCCTCTTCTTTAGTTGTTTGACGACTAACATACATGACAGGATGTACCTTACCATCTTTTTGTTTTTGCATTAAGACACCAGCAATGCCTTCTTTACATGCATCTGTGTGAACTTGAGTTTCGAAATTAGGACAATATAACGATAGAACTGGTCTTTCCATTAGTTTTTGTTTTAGAACTTGAAATGCTTGCTCTACATCTTCGGACCATTTCCATTTAATATTTGATTTTATAAGATTAGTTAACGGTTTTGCTAATGTAGCGAAATTTTGTATAAATTGTCGAAAATAACTAGTCAAACCGATAAATTGTCGGATTTGATGCACATTTTTGGGCTTTGGAAAATTCTTGACACATTCAATTTTTCTTTCACTTGGCCTCATTCCAGTTTCATCAATTTCGTACCCCAAATATTCGATTTCATTATACAGAAATTTGCATTTTTTACTATTTAATTTCAAATTAGCTCGTTGCAATACACTCAATATAGTTGTTAAATTCTCAATACCTTCTTCTTCTGTTTGTGATGGAATCATAATGTCGTCGAAATAAGCCATTGCGATTGTAAATCTAAGGGGACTCAAAGTCTTATTAATCATCTGTTGGAAAACTGCAGGACCATTACACACGCCAAAAGGCATCCTCAAAAACTCATAATGACCGTCAGGTGTTATGAAAGCAGTTAAATGACGTGATTGTTCTTCAACAGGTATTTGATAGTAGCCACTTTTCATGTCCAAAGAAGTGAAATACTTTTGTTCAACTAGTCTATCCAGTTGATCTGCAATAATTGGTAACGGGTATTTTATTTTTTTGGTTAATTTATTCAACGATCGGTAATCGATGCAGATTCTTTTGTCACCAGTTTTCTTTTTGACAATCAATATCGGACTCGAATAATTAGAAACTGAGTCGGTGACAATACCAGCTTTCTTTAAATCTTCTATCTGTTCTCTTACGAATTCTCTCTCTGAATAACTCAAGCGATAGGGACGATACGTTACTGGTTTTTCATGTTCCAATTCGATTTTAAATTCAACATCCGTTGTAACTCCTAATTTGTTTAAATCACAAATGAATAAATTTCTATACTCAGCAACAATTTCCATTAACTTTTGTTTACTTTCAGCTGTTATTTTCGGATTAATATCCATGTCATGTCTCAAATCTTCAATAATTTTTATTTCAATTTCTTTTTCATCAATTAACTCTTCAATAATTTTTATTTCAATTTCTTTTTCATCAATTAACTCTTCATTAATTTCATTAGAGCAATTTAAACCACTAGTTACCTTCTCATTTTTGTTAAAAATAATGTCAGTTGTTGTTAAATTAACGATTGGAACAGATAATCCATCATTATTGTCGTTTATAACACAGCCTGGAATAATGACACCATTTTTATTGATAGAATTTTCAATAAAAATGTCTTTGTTATTATAATAATTTCTATCGTCAGAATTTACATAGACGTCGATAAATCCAATAAAGCCTTTTGGTATAACAGTCTGATTTCTGGCCCATAAATTTATTTTTGGATCTGGTAATGTAGGAATATTAATGTCATATATACATTCATCGTTTTTTATATCATTTTCTTCAAAGAATCGGATTACTTTTCCCCTTTTAACTACAGTGATATGATTAGCCTCAGTGAATGGTTGCCCAATGAGCAATGGAATACTCAAAAATTTATCAGGAACGATATAAATTGGAACATGTGCCGTAGCTTGATCTACTTGTAGCCTTGCTTGAAATTTACCAATTGTACTCAATCTTCCATCTGCAAACCCCCGAATAATTATTTTTGAATCACTACTATCATCATAATCAATATTTAAATTATCAGCTGTAGATTGTTGTATCAATACGCAATGAGACCCGAAATCTATATAAGATTTTATTTCGATATTATTTACTAAGGCGATTTGGAAATATTTTTCATCGTTACAATTGTCTTTTTTATTAAAGGGATTATCGCACGAGCAATTATTATTTATTTCAGCAATTTTTATTTCGGGTTGTTCTTGTTTTATATTTTGTTTATTCCGATCATTATTATTAAGAGTACAAAATTTTTGAACATGTCCCGGTTTATTGCAGTGTGAACAAACTACTTCTGAAGTACACTCATTTTTATAATGTCCAAATTTATTACATTTAAAGCATTTAATGTCTTTTTTGAAATTATTTTCAGTAGTCTCACTATTTTCTGATTTCAAGTCCGATTTATTATTATTTAATTTACAAAATCTAGCTACGTGCCCTACTTTATTACATATATGACAATTTTTCTCACTAAATATTTTAGAATTATCTAAAAAATTATTATTTACTATTTTATTAAATTGTCTTATGTCAGTTATTACGTTATTAATATTATTGTGTTGTTTAGCCATTAAAAATTGTTTTAAATCTCTAGAAAATATGCCTTGAATGATCTGCTCTTTAACTTCATTAAATTCCAAATTTAAATCATTACACTTTCTCATCTTGTCAAACAAATAATCGTTAATGTCTTCACCTTTAATTTGCTTCCTATCTAATAACAATCTCCATTTCTCACTTGATGATTTTGACCCAACGAAAGTATTTTTAAACTCTTTTTCAAATTCAGAAAAGGTTTTGATATTCATTGAATTGAACCAGTTTAACGCAGCACCCTCCAAATTAACACGAATACTTTCGATACAAAAAGAATCAGGCCACTTATTCAATTCTGATACACCTTTAATAGATTTAAACCAATCAATCGCATCTGACTCACTTTCTCGTCCGTTGAATTTCTTTAATGATTTATTTAAATCGGGCATTACATAGTAGTTTGGTATTGCAGCAGTATTTGGAGCATTGCTTACTGCAGTATTATTGTTGCTTGTCAAAATATTCATCAATAATTGATTTTGCTGCATCATCAGCTCAAAAAAATTGTTGTTGTTTGCATTAGGTGCCTGATAAAATGGATTCATGTTGGAATTATTGTTGTTGTTTACATTAGGTGTTTGATAAAATGGATTCATGTTGGAATAATTGTTGTTGTTTACATTAGGTATCTGATGAAACGGATTCATGTTGGAATTACTACCTGGTATAAACCCATTTGGTTGTGAATTGAGCCCATTGTTCAATCCCAATCCACTCGAATTAAAATTACTTGATTGGGAATTTATCCCATTGTTCAACCCTAAAATGAAACTATTATTTAAAAAATTACCACCTGAATTCGCATTCTCGACATCAATCTGAACTGCTTCTGATTTAACTGGTGTATTTGAAAAAAAATCAAAATTATAATCTTGACCACCTTCTGCCATCCTAATTTATTGCAATTCCGTACAAATAGAATTTATCAATTTAACCCCGCTCCACGTGTCTCCAATTGGACTATTATATTTAACCTCAATTCAAATTTACTTGACTTCTTGGAAATTCCCGTCCTCCTTACAATCACGATAATCTCAATCTCAATCTCAATATCAATTTTATTCTCGGGTATCCCACTTCTGAAATGTTAAGTCGCTATTTTCCTTATTAATTTTAAATAAAAATACTTAATTATTTTTAATAGAATTATAAATTTTTCTTTATTTAAATTTTCTTCTCAGTTTGCTTTATTTTATTAATTCTTTTTTTTTACAGGAATTTCTATTTCTTCTTATTTCATTCAAAAGTTCTTAACTGTCTTCTTTTTTTTTCTTTTTTTTAAAATATTTTCTATTTTCTCTTTCTAATAATAATGTCAAAATAAGGTGTAATAATAATAAGGTAGTGTTTATTCGAATTTGGTTTTAACAGTTCTAATAAATTTAAATTTTTTCTCGTCGAAAAGGTTTAGAGCTTTTTCATAATTTTACTTTTTGTGACATTTCCAATGTTTGAATTAGAGAAAAATAATAAAAAAATTAAAAACCTGTTTCTATTATTTTTAATCGGTCGAGTAGAAATTGAATATCAACTAATTTATTCGTTTAAATACGAGAAAATACGGAAGATAAAGCCGATTAACTGCCCAATGGAAAAAGCCGTCAAGAAGCACACATGATTTCCGTCAAGAAGCACACATGAACTTAGATAGAACCTGAATACTATTGTAATTGATTCAAGCAAGTTTTTTCGATCTTTTTTCATTTAAAAAATGAAATCCAAAACACGTTCTTGAACATATTTCTACAAAAACATGTTATTTTTCCGGGATAGGTGAGTAATTTTTGAATAATATTTTGTTAGGCAATATTCAAAAAGCAGTAACGTTTACTGGGCAGGTCATTTTTGACCGTTAATAATTTTATAAAACTGGGGATACAATCAAGGTAAATGACGCACGTAGTCGGCGCGAATTCTTAACTTGACAGAACTTCATATTATAATATATTTTAACTTTTTTGCGTGCGATGTTTCCTTTGAGTTATCTTCGATATTATTTGCCATTCTTTATCTGATAGAGCTGAACATTATAAACATTATGATTATAAACATCGTGTGAACGGTCGATTTCCAAAGACATGTTTACCTGCTTCCGAACATGTTAAATTAGCAAAGTGTAAAGAAGAAGGTATGTACTTGGCTAATGATTTGTATCAAATAAATGAAATAAACAAACTTTGATTGGTACTTATTTTATTTTTTTAAGAGTCCAATAACGAGCGATTTTTGAAAGTGCTGCCGAGATTTTTTGAACTTTTAGTAACTAGAATTTTCACTTAAAAGTGTGCTTAAATCATTTTTTTTACAATTTTATGATTGTTAATTATTAGTGTTGACAATGTTCTACAAATTTCGTTCGAAAAGTTTGAATATTTCAAATCAAATGATGCTTCAAATACTTAGCGGACTTTTTGAAACTTTTCTGTGAATTTTTTCATATTCTTCTGACATTTTTCTGACAATTTTAACAAATTTCGCGGTCGTTTTGTCAAATTAGCGGATGAAACTGTAACGACCATTTATAATTCGCTCAGTCACTCACTCACATTAATATTTTATTTGTCTGACTAGTCCAATCCAACAATCCAAATCCAACAAATCGCTGATTAAAATGTTTTGAAAATTATTCTTAATTTATATCGTTGCATATCGTCATCATAGAAAGAAGAAGATTCCAACAAAAAAAAGAGAGTGACGGACAAAATAATATTTTTTATTTTGAAATTGCTTTACGCATACCTATTACCTACATGTTTTCTTAAGTTTTGTGAAAATAAAAAAGCAAGAAACAAAAAAGAAAACAGAAGAATTGTGGAAATTAGAAAATTAATAAAAAAAATTGTAATATTTTCATTGTAATTAAAATTTAATTAAAATACAGAGTTCAGAAATAATGGCTGAAAATGAGGTGATCCCAGGGTCATCAAAAGCAATGTTAAATGGAATTGAAGCTAGACGAGAGGCACGAAGAAAGAAAATTTTAGAAAATGCCAAAGATCGTTTAGAAAAATTGAATGGAAAGATGATGGATGGAAGTGGAAATCTTAGTAAATATTTTATTTTTTGTTTTTATAAATTTTACAAATAATTCTTTAATTTTTTGATATGTTATTAAAGTACAAGTGTGGAGTCAAGCACTTAGGTATAGATAGGTACCTACTTACCTAATTTCTTTAGTTTTTGTTTAAACATTTTCATGTTATTTGCTTGCAGCCTTATATCGACCAAACCTAATGTAGGTAATAAGTATCTTACTTATCAATATCCTATATTACGATTAAGTGGAATATTAATAATTAAAATTTTTAGTAGATAGGTAGGTATGTAGGTGCTAAATCCATTTCCATGTAGGTACCTAGATAAGGATATCTATAAGTAATAGGTTTTGGATATAGTAGAAGCCGGCGAGGATTCATCCCAATAACTACAGAGGGATTTTTAATATTTTTATTCTTCCGGAATCTAGGTAGGTAGATAGGTAGGCATACTACCTAAGTAGTAAATTTTTTGAAAGAAGACCTACCTGTCTATTTTGGAACTGTCTTGCTAACTCCTCTGATACTATTTGTTTATTTCCAAAGGAAAATTCTGTGCTTAGTATTTTACAAATAGGTAGAGGTAGACACCTACTTAATCTAACAAACAACAATTTTGCTTACCTTTCTGCAAGGATTATGAACATTTTCACAAATCGTAAACAGAAAATATGAACCTAAATACCTACTAAACTTTTTTTTTTTTTAGATGATCTTCCCTGTAGTGAACAAGCCAAATTTTCAGATCCAGAAATTGAAAGTGAACTAGAGTTTGGACCTAAATTCCCACCACCGCCACCAGTGAGTACACCAATATTTCCATTTGAAATGGAGTTCAATGATTCTCAAAATATTGGAGCTGAAACTTTATTCGCCCAATGGGAAAATGTAATGAAACAAGAAGAACAGCGAAATTCATCAACGCAAGAACAAAATCCATTTCTTGGGACAAATTCACCACAAGTCAATTCTAAATTAGCTAGAATACTTAAAAGTAAAATTCATTTAGTTTTGATTTCACTTTCAACTTATTGCGCTTCTTTGAATGAAAATTTTTACAAATTTAGCGTGTTTCTACCTCTGCTGATATGGGAATTAACTGAAACATTTATCTTAAAAGCAAATGATAATCAAGGATCAATATTGTTTGATATTTTATTCATTTTCAGTGGATTGAAACCAACAGTAGCAAATTCACTAAAAAAATTGTTAACAATACTAAATAATATTTTTAAAGATGTTGCCGTTTTTGTGTTTTTTTTCGTTATTTATCATTTGACTTACATATATTTCATTAAATAATACAGAATTTTTTGTTAAGATATAACTTCATAAATTGAAAATAAAGTTAATATCACATTAAATTTCCAAATTAATGTTTGTTTAAATTTTTGTACAAATAATTTGTTGAAAAAAAACCAATTATTTTAAAATTGATACAACAATTAAGAAGTAGAAAATAGACAATAGCATTAAAATACGGCTGCCACAAATAATATCTAATCGAAAAATTGGTGTCTGCATTATAATTAATTATTATTTTAATTCATTTGTTATGCATCAAAGTATTAAAAAATACAATTTTAATTTAGTGGTTTAATTTACAGTTTTTATAATGGTAAAAATTCAAGATGCCTTATCTTCTATTAATCATTAAAATTAATTCAATTATATGAAAAAGTTTTTATTTTTTTATTTATTTTTAATTATAGTAGAAAAATCTCAAATGCATTTTCTGTAGTGTGGTTACTTTATGTTTTAAGTTCCCTTTAATAAACTTTATTTTTTCTTTATTTGATAGTTATTTTTTTTAATTTTTTTTTTTAAACAACACAAATACTTAATTTATGTGAACAAATTGAAAAATTGACACAAATTCCAGTCCGAGGTAGGAATCGACAGCCGAAACAATGCAATATAACAATGTATTAGATTATTTCTCAAGCTTTAATATTTTAATGACTGAAAAGTTGATAAATCTCTTAGATTTATTTATATAATAGATTTTAAAAAATTCTTATTATTTTATTTCAAGCCAAAGAGAAAAATTGGAAACCAAGATTCTTGATATGAGAATGATGTTGTATTTTATAAAACCAATTTTATTTAACAAATGTTTTTATAATAGGTACCCAATAAAGAAATTGTTTACAAGGAAAATAAAATTATCCCTTTATAACCTTCGTAACAACGATACGAAAAATAGAGTAAAAATATCATAATATAACGAAAGATCAAATTAGATTAAATTATATACATAATATCTTTGTAAATCATAATATTGAAGATTTATTTCGATTTAATTCCGTAATATAAAAACATAAAATATAAGCAATTGATGAAATGTTAGAAACTTCATTATCGCACGAAGGAGAGTTATAATATCACTTTTTAGTTTGGCGATAATACATTGGTAAAACTAAACAGTATCAACAATAATTCTATTTTTTTTTTGTTAAAATTCAATTTAAATGGAACTAGTATAAAAGATTTATCCATTTTTTTAAATAATCGGTTGTAGCTCTTACAAGATATTTACTTTTGGCGGATCTGGATTTCTACTGAAATAGGATCCTTCAATAAGCAAATTAACATTACAGTTACTAATATCAAGAATTTGATATTTGATTTGCCTTTGAGATTCACTATGAAGTTTGTTGCTTTTGTGTTACTGATCTTTTGAAACAGTTTCCTTTTTCTATTTCTTAAACAAAAGGTGCATTTGTACTGAAGTCCAGAAACCCTTCCATTGCCCATTTCATTCCTACTCTTTTACTTCTAAATTGGAATTCCCGTTGAACATTTTTTTACTGCTGTGTTTTCACAGCCACCGTATTTTAAAATCTGCTGTCTAGTATTTTCAAAAGTGCTCTTGAAATATTCCACCGCATGTATTGTTTTTGATTTCTAATAATTGAGAAAAAATTACATATATACACATAGTAACTTAGACTTGGTCTTACTAGCCCTGCTTCTTCGATTCATTGAATTACATTTAATAGATCTTAAAAGGATAAAATTGATAGAATATTTTTACGGCTATTCAGAGCACTCGTATCTATTCAGTTTTTTGAATTATTTTTCAATCCTAGGCATTTGTTGGTAGTTGTTAATTTTTCTCATTTTTACCAAGTCTCATGGTTTATCTTGGTCAGTAAAAGTTCGATTAAGAACGATAAGAATGGTACGGTTTCTTTTTTCTTGTGTAAGTAGCAAGAAAATCGTTAGTTAATTGTACCATTTGATTACGAGTTAGATGCTTAATAATTTTGAAATCGTTTCGAATGTCAGTGGGTCATATTCGCCTAAATATGGCCGAATTAGATTCCCAAATTTCCGAACAAATGTGTCGAAGAACATTGCGTTAAATATCTTAAAAATTAAATTATATGTTTCCTATTTTATTTATATTTTTTGATAGAACTAAAACAAATTAAAATATTAAGAACAAATCGCGAACAAATGAGTTTGTATTTCGAGCTTAACACTTTACATAATTTGTGCATTACCATCAATATTACTACGTGGCATAATTGCCGAAAACTTTTACTGAATTACGAAACTGAATAACCACCTTCTAATAGTAAATGATGTCCATTAACAAACGATGATTCACTCGATAATAAATATAAAATTGCTTTAATTACTTCATCAACTTCACCAAATCTAAAAAAAAAAATATATTTGTTTAAGTATCACAATTTAAAAAATAAATATTAAAAGTATGAAAACTTCACCTATGCAATGGAATATGATTTAATAAAGGTTCTGCTTTATTGGGGTCACTCCAATTATCACGACCCATTTTAGTTAAAATCACAGTAGGATTTACTGAATTTACTCGTATTTGTCTCGGGCCCAATTCTAGAGCTAGACTTTTTGTTAATGAATCTACAGCTGCTTTTGTCGCACTGTAGACTGAATGTTCTTGAAATGATCTTGATGAAGCTAAAGATGACACATTCACAATACTACCACCATTTTTTAAATTATTTAAACATATTTGGCTAACATTGAAAACAGCTTTAATGTTTACATCAAAAGTTTTATCAAAATCATCTTCAGTGAATTCCTCAAACGGTTTTATTATTGCCACACCAGCATTATTGACCAATCCATCTAACTGGGTAATATTTTTCAATGCATTCCTAGTTGCATTCCAATCACTTAAGTCAACTTGAACATCTTGGATGCTGTGGCATTCAGCTTTTAAAGCATTCAGATTATCTTTATTACGAGAAATAGCGATAACGTTTGCTCCCAGGGAAAATAATTTTTTACAAAGGCTATTACCAATTCCTTAAAATTAAAACTATTTTTAGAAAAATTTTTATTGTAATAGGTATGAATTTTGAAAAAAAAAAGTTTCATTATAGTACCTTGTCCAGCTCCAGTAACCAAAATATTTTTTCCTGAAAATTCAGAACTCATACTCTTATTTTACTTGAATATTTTTTTTTCAATATCGCACGAACTGTTCGCATTTATTTTATTACTGATTGACACTTTCATTTCTGTTATATTAATTCTTATCATCACTTTGAATTATTAGGGTGTACCTACACCCCTACAATTAGAAGAAGAAGTTACGTTTTAATATAATTAATAAAATCATGAGTTTGTAGATATAGGTACCCATTTAACTAATCTATTAACTGGAATAAGAGCACGAAGAAGATATTTGTAGTTGAATATTATTATTTTATTAATTGTCAATTTAATATATTCTCAACTAGCATGATATTTCATCATTATTAAAACAAAGTTATTATAATAACCAAGAAAATAATATAACACATATTTTTCACGGTTCGCGGACAATTCGTCTGAAAAAGTTTGTCTAAAACAATTCGTCTAAAACAATTTGTCTAAAACAATTCGTCTAAAACAATTCATATAAAACAATTCGTCTTAAAACAATTAGTCTAAAACAATTTGAAAATTAATTCTCACCACGTTTTTGGTGAGAATTAATTTTCAGGGAAATCGGTAGTAGGTTATCAATTATTATCTGATTAGAAATTTAAAAAACATTATTTTTTACTTTTTAGTTGTTTTTTTAATATTTTTAATTTTTTTCGCAAAGAATTTTTTTACTTATTATTTTATTCCGTTATAAAAACGTTTATTTAAAATTTTTTTTTTTTATTTATATATTTATTTTTTCATTTTCAATCTTATTTGTTATAGAATTATAATCATAATATTTTAGTTTAGGATTTATTTATGAAAATTGTAAAATTTAGATGTTTTTAAAACGTTACACAGTTACCATGGTCACGAATATTTTGTTTACATTATTAACTAGTCGAAATACCCGGTTTCACCCGGGAGTATTTATATTATTAACTTGTCGAAATACCCGCTTTCATATGGGAGTGCCGAACTTACATTAATATCAATGTGTGTGAAACATATGCTAAAGCTATATGAAATCCTAAATTTCTAAATTTGAAATTTTATCGGAGTGTAAGTAAATTAATTGCAAACCATCTCGGGTCTCTAGGCTTCTTATTTTCAAATTTTCGAAATTTGTTGTATAGCCCCTACAACGGTTGGGGACATTTAAACCTCCAATTTTTAAACTAGGCTGTTCGGGTCCAAAGCTACAACATTCGGAATAAACGTAATATCGGAATATCGGAATATACGTAAATAGCAAAACCGACTTCTAAGGTAGCCGGCAGCCCCCCGTCGGGGCCACGGATCAAAATTTCTAGTTTCCTAAAACCATCTTGGGTCCCAATGCTTCTTAAGTTCAAAATTTTAGCCAAATCGGTCCAGCGGTTTACGCGTGATTGAGGAATCAGTGGAACCGTGGAACCACGGATTGAACCACGGAACCACAGAAATCATTGCATTATGTTGCATTGTCATCCATTTCTGACTTATGCACAAATTTTTAAGCCTATATCTCATCTAAAAGTGCCTGAAAAATTGATTACAAAATTCCACCCGAACATGAAAGTGAGTTAATAAAAATAAATAAATAAAAAAAAAATTTTAAAAACAACGTTTTTATAACGGAATAAAATAACTAAAAAGTAAAAAACATAATCAGATAATAATTGATAACCTCATACATACCGATTTCCCTGAAAATTAATTCTCACCAAAAACGTGGGGCGCGTGTGATAAAGAATATTGATAAAAATGTTCAATTTTAGGCGCCCCACGTTTTTCGTGAGAATTAATTTTCAGGGAAATCGGTATGAGGTTATCAATTATTATCTGATCATGTTTTTTAATTTTTAGTTATTTTATTCCGTTATAAAAACGTTGTTTTTAAATTTATTTATTTATTTATTTTTTCTTTTTTAGTCTTATTTGAATCGAATTAAGCCATAAATAAAAACATAAAATTTTTAAAAGTATTTTACGTTGGTATGATAAAGCTATGAAATCCTAAATTTCTAAATTTGCTTTTTAGCACCCTCCCGGAGTCCTGGGACCAATTAAATAAAACAATTTTTAATTTATTTTTAAAAAAACATTATTTATTATTTGATTATTGATTTAATACTGACTTACTAACTAAACATTTATTTCTTTTATACATTAATTTATTTAGTAAACATGATTAGTGTACAAAGAATTTGTACTTGAAAATATATCTATTTAATTTAGAAAGTTGAACTTGAAATAAAATGATTACTTAAAATATTTAGAAAGTTTTTTATAATAACAAAATTACTTAAAGAATGTATACTTAAAAATATAAGAAGTTTATGTTGTTTGATGTGGTTGATATAATTCCTCCATCTTAAAAATGAACTATTGGTATTGATTAATAATCCACTACTAATGGTTCATTATGTGCTAATCGAATTGGTGGTAATGTTGTTTTTGATTGATTCTTTCTTAATTTTATTGTTAGATAAATTATAATAACTAGAATGATAATAAATGTTATTAAAAAATGAGTGCTGTTTGTTACCCAAAATGTTTTTTCTTGTATATGTTCTGTTGTTATTAAATTTATCAATTTTTGTTGTTCATGTAAATTTTTAATATTTTCTAATTTTATATCAGTGATTGACACCTCAGATATTTTTCTATTATTGCTTGAAGGAATTTTGATATCTGGTAATAATAATGGTTGTCCAATTAAACTATTTTCAATGTTGATGTAAAAACCATTATTTGTTTCAAAACTGCAATTATTTGGTAATTGTAACAGGAATACTCCTTTAATTGTAATGAAATCTGTTTTGTTACAATTTATATGAATTTTGGTATCTTCTATTAGTATGACAATGTAGTATTCTGAGTTTATTGGTGTTATAATATTTTGCATTATTTTTACTTTGACTTGTTCACAATCTGATGAATCTTTATTTAACTGAAGAACTTCTTGTAAACATTCGGATGTGTTTCCATTATTAATTGGTGTGTTTGTAGTACAGTAGTAAATGTTTTGTATTTGTTTACATATTGTGTCTTGGTATATGTAAGTATTTTTTTCTAATATTAGATAAGGTTTTGAGGGAATTATTATTGTATTATTTTTTGTCGGGATAGGGTATAAGTGGTAATAGGAATATGTTTTTGGGTGAAATATTGGGAAATGAATTAGGAAGACGATTTTATTTTTATTTGAGATGTAATATTCAACGTTAATGATTTTATAATAATCTTCAGAAATTTCAGTTTTAAAAAAAAGTTCCTTAATAGAATAGTATTTTAAAATTGTACTGATAATAAACTCTAAATCTTGTTTTTTTAGCACGCTATTATGTAATATACCTAGTTTTGCGAAAGCTATGGCATTTTCAATATTATTTAATTTATCTGTTATTATAGTCAGAATAGAACTCATTTCACTCAGAGTACTTCTGGCTAATATATATTTATTTAAGTCGAAATCATTATTTATTTTTGTAATTAGTTCTTTGTTTATTGTTGCTGCAATATGTTCAGTATTATTTTTTATTTCATTTATGATTTTATCATATTCCTCTAATATTTTAGTATTTAAAGATATTTGTTTATTACTTGTTTGTAACAAATTATTTTGCTTATTCATTAAAGTTTGAATTACTTTGTCGTAACGTTTTCCGTCGTTAGCATCTAAGTTTCCTGTCATAAATTTGAATATTGACCCTACTCCATCAACAAGACCTCTACGAATACGGTTAGGAATAGGTAAAATAGAGTTAGTTTTTTCTTTTGTATTACTGATTTGAAAATCTATTATTTTTTGTAAACTTTTAATTTCTGATAAGTACGTTGGTTTTAAATAAAAAGTAGTTTTAATTAATTTGTTTTGTTCTATTATTTTTGTTAGTTCGTTTTCAAGTTGTTGAAGATCATAGTAATGTATAAACGTATGTTCTGTTCTTTTGACTTTGGCATTTCCTAAGTTAAACGGTAATATTCCAGGATTGGTGTTTAAATTAGTGAATTTTATTTCCTGACTGTTATTGGTTGGCAATAGGATTATTAGGCTGTAACATAATTTTATTAAGATTAGATAGTGGTCGTCTTAAATTATTTTTGTGATAGGTTTTAAAAGGGGTTGAAATTGTTATTTTATTATTTTGTTTGACTAAATGAGTTTTAAATCTTGGACTCGTTTTGTCACGTGCTCTGGTTTTGTGATAAACTAATTTTTCAGGTTCATAATCTAATGGATTTTGTCTATTTTGATTTTGTTTCTCAATGTTTTTTGTTTTTGATTCTAATGAATATTTATATAAATTTTTGTAAATTTCTTGAGTGGAATTTTTATGTTCAATTAAATAATTATTATAAACGTTTTGAGTTAAATCTATATCAAAAGGACTATTTAAATTTAAGTGGCCATTAATTATTTCTATAGGCTTATGTTTAATTGCTGTATGCAAAGAATGATTATATCCAAGAATAGCATAAGGTACAAGATCTAAAATATTCATGTCTTTTTTTATTTCTGAAAGAATTCTTAAATGTTCAATTAGTGTTGAATGAAATCTTTCAATAGTACTGTTTGAATTGGGATTTAGAGGTGTAATATAGTGAATTTGAATTTTATGTAGAAAAGCAAATTCTTTTATTAAATTGTTTTTTAATTCAGTACCATTGTCCATTATGAGTAATTTTGGGGACCCATGATGTGACATAAAGGTTATAAATGCTTTAGCAACGTGAATAGCTGTTAAACCAGTGAGGGGGTAAGCTTGGGCATATTTTGAAAATTTGTCAATTATAGTCAGAAATTTTTGATTTTTTACTGTAAAAGTATCAGCATGTATTATTTCGAATGGTTCTGAAGGGGTTGGAGTAATCTCAAATTTTTGTTTTGGTGGATTTCGGTCGTATTTCATTTTTTGACAAAGTACACAGTTATTTATATAAGTAGTAACATCTTTTCTTATATTCGGCCAATAATATTTAGTTTTTATTTCACTTTCTACTTCAAGTATTCCTCTATGATTAGTTTTAGATTCATGACATGTCTTTATAATTTCTATTCTTTGTTCTGAGGATTTAACATCATTTACAATTTTATTGCAATTTATAAGTTGTAAAGTTGAATTTTTAAAAGTATTTTGTAGTACATGGCAAAGTTTAGGGTAAAATTCTATTTTATCAATTTGGAATGCAAATTTTTTATTTGAAAGTGAGAGTTCTTTAAAAATATTTATAATATCTTTTTCAAAATTATTTGTTGATATTTCAATGATTGTTCTTGTTCGATCTCCAAAGAGGCGAATTAATTTGGGAGATGCTGGATGATACCAAACGATCTTAAAAATTATTTGGTTTTTAAAGTGATTGATAGGGGTTTCTGAAATAGGTATACTTAGAATAGGGTTTTCGAGGTTGGTGTGAATTGTATCACAGTCTTCTATATCAGGATTTTCTGAAATATTAGCTATTATGGATTCATTATCGGAAATTTCTTTATTAACTGTGTTCATATTTAATTCATTTACTTTTATTCGAGATAATGCGTCTGCATTACTATTTAAAGTTCCTTTTTTATAAATAATTGTATAATCAAATTCATCTAACTTGAGTCTCCATCTGGTGAGTTTAGCGTTTGGGTCTTTTATTGAAAATAACCAATGAAGGGGTTTGTGGTCAGTATATATATTGAATTTGCGTCCATATAAATAAGGACGGAAATATTTGGTAGCCCATACAATGGCTAAGAGTTCTTTTTCGATTGTGCTGTAATTCTGTTCAGCCTGGTTGAGAGTTCGTGACGCATATGCCACTGGTTTATCTGAACCCACGGGACCTTGAGATAGAACAGCTCCAATGGCAAATTGACTGGCATCAGTTGTTAAATTAAAAATTTGGGAAAAATCAGGGTATTGAAGTAGTGGTTCATTAATAAGTAGTTGTTTGCAAGTTTCAAAACATTGTATGTAATTATTGTTTAAGTCAATTTTCATTCCTTTTTTCAAATTATTTGTCATAGGTTTTGTGATTTTAGCGAAATCAGGGATGAATTTCCTATAATAACCCAAAAGACCTAGAAAACTTTTAATTTCTTTTGTAGTTTTAGGAATGGGAAAATTTTTAATACAATTAATTTTATCGGGGTTAGGTTTGATACCCTCTGGAGTTATAATATGTCCTAAATAAGCTGTTTCTTTTTTTAGAAACTCACATTTGTCTAATTGAATTTTAAAATTAGTTTCTCGAAGTCTTTGAAAAATAGTTTTAAGGTTTATAATATGCTCTTGTAATGAAGTTGAAAAAATAATAATGTCATCTAAGTATACTAAACAAATTTTATTTATAAAATCTCTTAAAATATTGTCCATAACTCGTTGAAAAGTGGCTGGTGAATTTTTTAAACCAAATGGCATTCTTAAGAATTCATAATGACCGTTTTCGGCGTTGAAAGCAGTTTTTTTAATGTCATCGGAATGCATCTCTATTTGATGAAACCCACTAGCAAGATCCAGTGTTGTGAAATAATTACATTTTCCTAGTTTATCTAAAACATCAGTTATATTAGGTATAGGGTATTTATCATCTATAGTTTTCTGATTTAGTTTCCTATAATCAATTACTATTCGCCATTTTTTTTTTCCTGAAGCGTCTGGTTTTTTCGGTACTACCCAAATAGGGGAAGACCAAGGTGAATTACTCGGTCTTATGATACCTTGAGTAAGCATTTTTCTTATTTGAGAATTAACTTCTTCTTTGTGGATGAAAGGATATCTATAGGTTTTTTGATATACTGGAATTTCATCCTGAGTTTGAATTTTATGTTTAATTTGATTAGTAAAAGGTAAATATTTTTCATTTAAATGAAATATGTCTGTATATTTTTTGCAAAGGGATAATACATGATATTTTTCTTCTTTGTTCATATGTGAAGTTCTGATTAATTTATTAAAGTCAACAAATTCGTTATTGTTTTCTTCTGATATATCCATATGATAATATTCGAAATCATTTTTCATTGGATTAACTTTTATTGGGTATAATATGGTAATATTAGCATCAGCTGAAGAATTGTTGTGTATTTCAACTAAAGCCCAACCTTTATTTGAAATGGTCAAAGTCTCAGGTATGATACAATTTTGAATCAATTGTTTTGGGACAATTATCTCTCCGTTTTTTATGTCAGTTGGAATTTTAATCTGCAAGGCTGTTTTTGCTGGGATTAATTTTTTTAACAACATTTGAGGTTTACTTTCAAAAATTTCGAGAGTAATATCTGAATTAGGGGTAGTAAGTAAATTTTTTGGTATTTGAATTGTAACTTGTAATTTTTGTAACATGTCCATACCAAGAAGTCCGTCAAAAATATTATGAAATTTATAAGAAAAGAATTCAAGTTCAATATTTGTATTGAATTCTTCAAAAGCTTGTATGTTAATAGAAAATTCATGTTTGGTTGAAGTGAAGGATGTTGAAACAACAAATGGATTATATTTTTTCCTCTTGTGGAAATGTTTATCAATTATTTCTGGAGAAAGGAATGATTTTGTAGATCCAGTATCTATTAAAAGTTTTAATGGGGGATTTTTTATTGTAATGAAGGGTAAATTTCTTTTTTCATTTATATGATGGAACTCTACTATTTTATGTCTTTGAGGTTCCCAGGTGTGAGAAAATCCGGATTTTCAATTTCATCATCGATTTCATCTTCACTCTGGTCAACAAACTCAAAGGTGTCGTAATCAGGTTCGTTTGGATGCTCTTGCGGGATTGAATTATTAGATGGTTCATTATTACTTAATTGTTCAGTATTGAACAGTTCCTCAGCAACCCATCTTGAAGTAGAGGGTTGGTTTTGATTTCTTTGAACAAACGACGTTTGTTTTGTCGTAGTGCTCATTGGAATTGGTTTTTCAAATTTAGTGTTTGGATTTGATCTCCACACGTTTTGGGATTTCCCGAAAGTTTGTTGATGAGTGGGAAATTTTGGTTGTGTAAAGTTTGGTTTTTGCTGAACGTAAATAGGGTTTGAAGGAAAATTTAATTTTGGTACAAAATTGCTATTTTGGGCCATATTTGAATTAGATATGAAATTGTTATTATGTGGAATGCTTGTATTATATTGAAATGTTGATTTTGGATTAAAGTTATTATTTTGAGATTTATTAAATTTTTTTGGGTTTAAATAATTATTATTTGCATTCGAATTTTGCAAATAACGAAGATTTTCTTCTTTTTTTATAAAATTTATGGCTTCTAATAGAGTAGCAGGTTGTCTTGTACGAAGCATTATGCCATAAGGATTTTTTAAACCTGCAAGAAATACCTCTAATGCTTGTTTATTATACATATTAAGTTTAAATGCTCGATTTGCAGTTATAGTTTCATGGATAGACAGATAATTAGAAATTGTACTTAACAATTTCCGAATATTATCATAAAACTGAATTGGATTTTCATTTTGTTTTTGCCTTAAATTATTTAGATCGAAAGAGAGGCATGTTTCGTTGCGAGGATCACTAAAGTTTTGAACGAGTTCAGTTTTTAAGTCTTTAATGTTTGTAACTCCACTTATACTTATAACTTCTCTGGCTACTCCTTTTAATTTACCGACTATGGTTCGTAAAATTAACGTATTTTTGATATTATTTTGATTAGTTTGATCATAGCAACTCGCAACAACTGTGTCTATTGCATCTAAGAAAAAGTTTAATTCGTTGATATCTCCATCGAATTCGGGGATTATGTTCGCGTGTACGGTTGTAAAATCTTCGACTACCATTTTTTCTTTTAAAGAACTTTCTTGATTAGTAATATGAAAATCTGCTATTTCTGAGGTTATTAAATTAATTTTATCGGTATAGGGAATTGACATATAGGATAAGGAAAAATATTAGAAATAGTACTTACAATAGTATTGTAATTATTTCCATTTTTTTTTGTTTTTTATTTATTATTTTTTATAATCGTAAATTTTTTGAATGATCGTTTTTTTTTTTTTTATTTTCAATTTTTTTATTATTTCTTCGTTAATTGATAAAAATTTTTTTTTATTTTATTTATTTTTCTATTTTTGATGTCAAGAAAAATATTTTTATAGGTATTATCCAAAAAGGATTTTAAAAAATTTTTTTTTATTTATTTTATTTTTTATTTAATTATAATTTATCCACAATGGATTTATTATTATTATTTTTTATATATATTTTTTTTTATTATATTTATTTATTTTTTATTTATTTATAATTTATTATTTTTTTATTTTTTTTTTATTTTTTAAGGATTTAGGTTTTTAGCTATTAATATAGCACAAGGTATCAACGATTGATCCTTGCAACCTTATCCTACCGACTGCGCCAATTAAATAAAACAATTTTTAATTTATTTTTAAAAAAACATTATTTATTATTTGATTATTGATTTAATACTGACTTACTAACTAAACATTTATTTCTTTTATACATTAATTTATTTAGTAAACATGATTAGTGTACAAAGAATTTGTACTTGAAAATATATCTATTTAATTTAGAAAGTTGAACTTGAAATAAAATGATTACTTAAAATATTTAGAAAGTTTTTTATAATAACAAAATTACTTAAAGAATGTATACTTAAAAATATAAGAAGTTTATGTTGTTTGATGTGGTTGATATAATTGACCTCAGATGGGGGCCCTGCGATATCCTGTCTTTAATCCAGGTATTTCGATCCAACGCTATAACATTTTATCGGAATATACGTAAATTCCAAAACCGGCTTCTAAATTAGCCCCCCATCCCCATCGGGGCCTGGGATCAAAATTTCTAATATTCTATAACCATCTCGGATCCCAATGCTACTTAAATTCAAAATTTCAGCCAAATCGGTACAGTGGGTGATTTCGGTATCAGTGGAACCATGGATGGAACTGTGAAACTACAAAAATTTTTACATTATGTTGCATTGTCATCCATTTCTGACCTATGCTCCAATTTTCAAGCCTCTATCTCATTTAGAAGTGCCTGAAAAATTGATTACAAAATTTGTACCGAACAACAAAGTGAACTAATAAAAACGTTTTAAAAACGATTTAAAATACTACATAATTTTATTAAATGAAAAAAAAAAGATTAGTTACAATTACAAATCGTTTTGGGAATATTTTAATTATGCTGTGCATTTTTATACTCGTTTGTCATTGAAACGCATAAAGGATGTTTTCGTTAATGCCGGTTGAACATTAAAATCTCTAAAGTTCGGTCGATCACATTATTGAAGAATTCGTTTTGTTGAAAAATCTTCGGGAAACAATGTAGCTTTTTTAAATTAAGAGAAATTGCGCAAAAAAATTTAAAAAATGAGATATAGATAACTTAGATTTTAAAAGATTTGTTACGCATAAGATTTCTACCTAAATAAACCATTTTATTTTTGAATCAAATAAATCATACGAAAAACCAAAATATGTTATATCCGAGCGATCTCTTCTTTTTTATAGCAAAGCGTTTTTTTTTAAATCATAACTCATAACTCGGCTTTTGTCTCAAAAAAAATTTATTTCACCTTTTTTAGGCGCTGATGTAGATATTCCTGATACTAGACTGTTCTAAATTATCTCCAGTTACTTTATGGGTAATAACAGTAAATGTTACTCCTTGCCTGTAATTCTTCGCACGCCATTACTTCGGTGTCTACCTCTCGATTCTTTCTTCATCTTCTATTTGGTTTCTCTATACTATTTCTCCTACCTTCAACGAAATCTGTATTTAAAACAAACTATGAAAGCAATTAGCGAAGCACTTATTCTTAAGTCGACTCTGTCTCTAACCGCTTTGCATTTAGGTATAAAAAGTTTTCTACGCACTTTATTCTTACAATTATTCTTAATTCATAACCCTGGCATTTGATTTGCTGGATTTTTACATTAAGGTTCTTGGTATTATTTGTAAGTTCTATTGCATTCGTACAGTTCCAATTCGTATAACAAACACATAAGGACATAACATATCTGATTATTTTAAATTAAATTTTTTTTAACAACCAGAATAAAATTAATAATAAAAGACACAGTTATACACTATATTTGTTTTTATTTTTGAATTACTTATACGATTTTAAAATAATAATTTCATTTAGTCATTTTTCATTAAATTTTAATATGGAATTTAAGCATTTATGAGATTTAGTAAAATCTATTGCATTGCATAACGGCGAGTCCAATCTTTAGCATTTTTTATAGCTTCAACTTCGTTTACTTTCCACAATTCAGCAACATCATTTGCCAGAGGATCATCTGGATTAGGTGCACTTAATAATGCTTGAATTGACAATAGAACTGTTCGAATTTGTAATGCTGGACTCCACTTATCTTTTAGAATATCAAGACAAATTCTTCCTAAACGATCAATATTTGGATGATAAATTTTAGTTATAAAACGTACTTTTGGCGCAGACATTGGATAATCCTCAGGCAAAAATAATTCTAATTTAAAAAGTCCTCCTTCAAATGGTGAATCCTCTGGTCCAGTGACTATAACATGAAAATATCTAGCATTTGTTTCATCTGGAACTGCAGATATTCCAGGTACGGGTTCTTGAAGTAATCTTTTTGTTTCTTTGATTATACGGCGCGGTAGGGCTGCCATCATTGTTTTGCTTAAAGCTGTTCTTTCAAATAATCAAACACTGATGCTAAGCACAGTCAATAAGATCTGAAATTGAATATAATATGTCAGATAAAGATTGTACAAAACATTTTGGAAAACCGTACAAAGCACATTACAAAAATAATTAGATTTCAAATTTAGACTTTATGCAAGATGTTTGTATCAGTCCTTATGGACATCAACTGTACTGTACTAATGAATATAAAAATTTATCAAACTTTAATTTTGACTGAAATCAATAACTAGGTATAGGTAGGCTTTTTTGTAACGAAATATTTTCCGGAGCGCTGGTAAGAAATTTTTTTTCTAAGAAACTCAAGTAACAATATCGACTTAAAATAGGCTGACCATACATCCCGTTTTAAACGGGACAGTCCCTTTTTGGTTGAAATTGTCCCGGTGTCCCAACTAAATCATTCGGGACGTTCATTTGTCCCGTTTTCCGTTCTCTAAAAAAACTATTATGTGTTGAAAATGGCTTAATAATTTTTTGTTAAACCACTTTTTTTTTCTTTTAACGAATTTCCAAAAAAAAAACTCTTCAAGCTTAAAATATTTATAAAATTGTACCAACTTAATTTTTTATTACAAAATTTTGAAATAATTTAATTTTTATATAATAAAAGTCTTTATAATTGTTTAATTTTTAATAACAAATCTTATTATTTTTTGTAATATTTCACTAATATTAGAATTAGATTTCAACGATTATTGTCCCGTTTTTCGGATCCAAAATTATGGTCAGCCTAACTTAAAATAAACATTTTCTAACTCCGTTTTTTTTTTGGTTCATTTCGAATCATTACTGCAGTTTATGAGATTTACTTTCTTTGCAATGGTACCTAAGTACTTTAAGTATTGAATTTTTTAGGTAGGTACTTATAATAAATTTTTCTAATGTTAAACGTAATTTATAATATAACAATTCAGTTTCGATAAATATAAACCATCCTTCGTTTTTCCCTAAAAAAGATTTGATTATTTGAATTTTTTTTGGAGCAACAATTTGCTAATTTTAATTTTGAATTCTCTGAAGGTACTCCATAATTAGGTACTCCATAATTTTGGTTTAACAAGTTAGGTACGCAGGTAATATCAAAATTCACTCTATAACGAAATTTAATAGTTAATTATAACATAACCTACGTAACAATAATAATTAAGGCATACGAGACTGGAATTAAGATTTGATCAAATTACGATAAAGATTGAAGGTAGGTACCATCCATACAAAACAACCTTGGTAGGTATCTTCTTGAATAAATGTACCTAATATCAGGTCATAGTTTAAAATGAAAATGTTAATAGCATGACAGAGGTAAATTTAGTTACCGAAGTACAAACCAAAATCACCGATCGATCGATGACGAGTTGCCGAATGTTTTAAATTTTTTTCTAGGTACTAATTTTTATGTCTTACGACGCTTAAATAAATGGAAAAGCACAAAACGTATTCAAAAACTAATAGGTATAAAAAAGTATTTCGTCTTACCTACCTGCAAAAAAAAAAAAAATGAAAAAACTCAGGTAATTTGAGATTTAAAAAAAAAAACCTAATTCTCTCCTTACCTATTAATTGATAGATGGAAATGGTCTTATGGAAGTTTGCAAAAAAAAACACTTACTAGAAATTTTGGACTCTGCTGAAGTTACTGTTTTTTGTTAGAACGACAAAGAAACTGATGACATTAAAATTAAACTCAATGCAAAACTTTTTTTTTTTGCCAACAGAATTAATATTTTAAGTTTTTTTTTTTTCAATAAAAAAAAGAATTAATTTTGTAATTTTTTTTTAAACAAAGCCTTTTTATTCTTTCCTTGAAATCGGAATTATTTTTTTTAAATGGAAAAAAATATCAAATTAAAAATCTGCATTCTTTTCTGCACTGCTTTTTCTGCAATGAAAAAGACAACAGCAACTTAAAAGTCAAAAAAATTGCTGGAATGGAAGTAAAAATTTTTCTCCAGCGCAGCATAGAAAGCTAAAAAAAAAATTCTCAGCCCCAACTGCTAAAATAAAATTTTGAATGTGAACAGCCAATGAACTTAAATGTGTAGGTAGCAAATACCTTATAATAGGCCTTCTCCCTTAAAAAAATTTAAGAATTTGAAATTCTGCATTTTAAATTCCTAATGTATTTTATTAGTGTGATTTAATGTCAAAAAAAAGTTTTCGGGAGCGCATTTTTTTACTTTTTTTTAATTTTTAAAATATTTTTAAAAAATTAATTTTGACGTTTATTTTGTTTTCCTTTTTTTTTATTTTGACAGTAATGATATTTCGAATTCATGAATTTCAAATACACGCTCTGAAGTTCACAACAACAAAAAAATTTACACTAATACATTAGGAATTTGGAATGCATGAATTTCAAATTCTTAAATTTTTTTCAGGGAGAAGGCCTAATGTAAATACTGGTGCTTGCTTATGAGTTGGTTTGTAAAATTACAGTGCCATAGGAAAATCGGATGTTTTTCTTTTTTATGTATTATGTGTATTTTTTATGTAGTTTACTATGACTGCAAAATTTCTAAATGTAATTTGGCGGATAGAGTAAACTTAACCGAGCGAATTTCTTGGGTTGAGTCAGGTTAATCCAGATTAACTCTACCACCGTTTACATGTAGTTGAACCGTAGTTGAACCCGGTTTCAACTCTCCATGTAAACTAGGTATTTGAAATTTTTCAACTCGACGAAAGCTCAACTCTTTTTCAACCAGAGCGTGAAAATATAGCATAAATGTTTAAAAACTGTTGTCGTTTATATTTGTATAAGAGTTCGTTCCCAAACTGATACTGTTTCAAACCACGAAATATCCCTTTTTTGCTAAAAAAATCCTTGTTTTTAAAAACTATAAACTATAACTACCTTAGTTTTGACATTTAAATATTTTTACAATTTTTACGTCAAAATTCGTCGCTTGTAAAATAACAGCTGTGAAATCGAGTCTTTCAAAATCCCAGAATAGAAATTAAAATAATATTTCAGTTTCTAAAGTAGCTAGTTTTGGAACTATCTCCATCTTTAAAATAAATATGAAAATGTAAAAAAATTAAATTCTTTGGATGTTGATTTCTTTAGACTTATAGGTATCCGGTCAAAAATTGATTTGAAGTTGGAGATGGGATCATCGAATTCGCATAACGTTTTCACGAGATGAAAAATCAAAGCGAAAAAAAAATATATAAAGAAAAATACGGGGGTTGGACTTTGTCCGAGGGACATTTGTCTGCGATTTGTTTTTGGATCGCGGACATCAAAATGACATTTGTCCAGGATTCGAAATGACTTTTGTCCGCCGCGGACAAATGACATTGTGCAAAATGACATTTATCCGCTAAATATCTGAAAAATCAATCGCGGACAAATGACATTTTGAAAAATGACATTTGTCCGCTAAAAATCTGAAAAATCAATCGCGGACAAATGACATTTTGCAAAATGACATTTTTCCACTAACATTTTTCCGCTGACGTCGCAAATCCCACTGACCAACCACCAGTCCACCCGCCCGCCGCCCCCCACCACCCTCTAGTTTCTTTGAAATGAAAAATTTGTGGGGCCTCTATCCTCTACACTTTTTCAAGTTTTAGCCGATTCTGAGTGGTCCACGTCATCTGCGGTATCTCCAAAATTGAAAAATCAGTGGCGGACAAATGACATTTTGCAAAATGACATTTGTCCCCTAAAAATTTAAAATTTTAATCGCGGACAAATGACATTTTGCAAAATGACATTCGTCCGCTAAAAATTTAAAAATTCAATCGCGGACAAATAACATTTTGCAAAATGACATTTGTCCGCTAAAAATTTCAAATTTCAATCGTCATTTGTCCGCTCATTTTGAGACATTTGTCCGCGGCGAACAAATGTCATTTTACAATCGCGGACAAATGTCATTTTGTAAAATCACATTTGTCCGCGAAGTTTTCTATACAAATTTCATCGCGGACAAATGTCCCGCGGACAAATGTCCCGCGGACAAATGTCCGACGCCAAAAATACCTAGTTAGTCGTGAAAAAATGATCGCTGAAATAAAGAATTGCCATCATTTTAGCCGATATAAGCTAAGTCGAAATGATACTATGTATATGTTTCTTATTAACTGAAATTAGCGTACATGCCTTGAGAACAAAAAAAACAACAAAGAAAAATATAAACAAATAAGAAGAGGAAAAGAAGAAAGTAAATTTTTTTAGAAGTTTGTTGAATTTAATTGAATTGAAGTTCCTCTTTTGCTTTGCCTTTTGATTCTGTTGCTACTTTTTTAAAAATACTTTTTTTTTTAGAATTTTTTTTTGAATCAAAAAAAGATAAAAAAAAAAAAATATTTGTAAAATTTATCAAAATACAAAGATGATTTCAATAACGAATGCTTTTCGCATCACGTCGCCTTGCCGCCGTAATGTGTTCAATTTTAATTCATTTAAGTAAGTAGTAAAGTAAACAAATAAGAGTTAAAAATTTAATTTTTAAAAAGATTATTAACAGTTTTTTTTTTTTCGTCCTCATTTCATCATCCGCCAGCCAGCAGAAATGATAAATTCAAATTATTTTTCATTTCGCTGCATCACAAATAAATTTAAAGTCAAATGTTCAAAAAGAAGACCACGTTCCGTTCACAGTCAATAAAAAAATGAATTTGGCGCCCATTTTATCATTTCTGATTCGATAAAATTATCTTCTTTTTTGTTTTTGGAAAATTATTATTAGCTTATAAGGTACCACCGTAATTATTATAAGGTAGGTAGTTATCTAGGTTAAGTGCACTCACTATCAAAGTTAGGTCTCCTGCGTCAGAGTTAAAGTTCTGTTCGGTAGGTAGTTGAGTGCTAACATAGATTTCATATCTTACCTATCTATATGAATTATGGCTTAGATTAATTATTTTTCATCTGACAAGAGCCTGCCGCCTTAAAATAGACGAAAAATTCAGTATCCGATTCTTGTACTGGCCGGACAACTATTTAATACAGCGATAAAATATTACTAAAAAAGTATAAGTCTAAATCACAGAGACTGAAGAATATCACAATAAAATTAAAACATTTAATCATCATTGACAAAGGAACTTTTTGGCCGCAGTTAGTGGGAGAAAAATGTATACATACCTATGCAACGCCTAAACGCTTCTCAAAGATCTAAGTTATTCGGATTAATTTAAATTAATTAAAAAATATTAAATTGGATTTAAATAGAAGGACTGTCAAAACTATATAATTGAAGTAGAAAGTGAAATCGGTTCTAAATATTTTGACTATGGTCAGTTCTGAAAAATTTAATATAAATAACATTTAAATTTCTAAGACTACGTGAGTCGTGACGAAATATTAAATAAAAAGTTAGACACTAAATAACTACTTGTCATTTCGCCTTCGATGACTATGGATTAATTAAACTGAAGGACAAATTAACTCTTCTACTCTCTAGACTTAGAAGATTAAGAAGTTGTAGAATACGTAGGTAAATTTAAATTATTCTTCAATTTGAAACGACTTAAAGCTAAATGAAATGAACCGATTCTAATCTAGAAAGATGAATGCCATTAAATGAATCATGGACTTACATGAATATTGTAAAATGTTACGGAGTAAAAAGAATATAGAAGTTTCCTAACATAAGGATCATCGAATTCTCTTGATTGCCTGTTAATCAAATCGAGAACATGAAAAGCCTGATTCGAAAACTTACATGGTTTTCTTACATTTTTAATGCTAGAAAACAGAATTTTTATCCTAGAAAACAGAATTTTAGAATGCTTAATACAATTGGTTTTTTATTTTGCGATATTTTTCTTTCTTCTGAATTTTTTATGAGTTCTTATTTGGGTTTTGCTCCCAGAACTTTGTAATTCTTAAAAAAACCAAAATTCATGTACCTTATCAAAGAGAGCAATATAAAATTTCCTAAAATCAAGTAATAGCACCAAATATGCTGAAACTGACTTAAATAAAAATGCTATTGGATGATTAGATTGTTTCATTTCGTATACCATATCTCTGACCAAAATAAAAAATTTCAGTTTTTATTTTCCTTTTAAATTTTTTGATATCAGTAATAAATTATAAATATTATTGTTTTAGGCAAAATGTTCCAATTTTTAATTTTCAACCAGTATCCGGATTGAAAACATTGGAAGAAAAAGTTGGACTACCTCCTAAGCCAAAAAAACCATTAACACCATATTTTCGTTACATGAACCAACAAAGATCTACAGTTAGAGCAGAAAATCCAAAAATCAACATAATGGATGTAACTAAATTAATTTCGAAAAAATGGGAAACTGTTGATGAATCAATTAAAAAGAAATTGCAAGAAGAATACAAACGAGATCAGGAAGTTTATGTTGAATTGAGAGCTAAATATGATAGTAAAATAACAGATAAGCAACGTGATGAAATGAAAAAAATTAAACAAGAAATAAATGAAAATAAGGAGAAAAAAGCTATTAAGAAAAAAGTTAGAGAATTAGGAAGACCAAAGAAACCAGCATCAGCATTTTTGAAATTTATAATTCACGAACAAAAGATAACAGCACGATTACCGAATCAAACTTACAGAGAATGGCATGCGAAATGCACTGAAAAATGGTCCCGTTTATCTGATACAGAAAAGGAACCTTTTATGAAGGAATCAAGAACAGAATTGGAAAAATATAAGTAAGATTATTGTATGTAATAAATGCAAACAGTCGTTTCTTAACTATTAATCTATTCTGTATAATCTATTCCAAAAATTAAGTTTTATTTTTTGTGCATGTAATAATATTTATGTGTGGGAAATTACATGTCAATTAGTGTACTTGTCGTTTAGTTTTTAAGCTCCAATTTTTTTCATTTTATACATGATTTTTTATCATCAAACCGTTCATGAGATATCTTGCGATGAAAAGCTGTGAAAAATCATCTCAAACTGCTTTCAAATGCTTATAACTTTGCAAGAAGTTGGCCCAATTTGATGCGTTTTGTTTAAAATCATTGTTTTTAAACGTACTTTAAAAAAAATTGGAAAAAATGTTAAAGGATTATTTTTATGGATATTTATGTAACAAATTTTAAGGATAGTTCGGTCGGTGACCGATAGGATATATTTTGTATATTTTTGCCAAATTTTAATTCTGGCGTTCTTCGTGTTTGTCTTGAAATTTAAAAAATTTTCTTAAATATTTTAATAATTTATTAGTTATTTAAGACAAATGCATTTTAAAAAGTTCGATTAAAAACGAAGACAAGATTTCATTTTCGATGGAAAATGGGGTAAAAAAGCATCAAATTTGGTCAACTTTAATAATTTAACGTCATGTTTCACAGATTTTCATTTCACGTTATCTCATGAATGGTTTGATCAAAAAAAATTTGAAAAATGATGGAAACTACTGTCGATGAAAATACTAAATAAAAAAAACAAATTAAAAAAAATCGGAATTGCAAAAACTAAATGATTACACGAATTTAATTTATATTTTTTTGTTTGCAAATAATACTTATCTGAAACAACTTTTTTGGCTTAAGGTCTAGGTTCAAAAGCAAGTTTTTTTAGTGACTAATTTAAAATTTTGACAAAATTTTTCTATAAGTAAAATAGTTCATGACATTAAATACAGGCTTTAGTACATGTCCCAGTGCTTTCTCTTTTTTATACAAAAAATTACATCAAGTTCAAACACTCCGTTGTGATGAAGCGAAAACTTAACGTTCTTTTTTTCAATTCTTTGTGGAGTATGAAATAGCTATTTTTTCGAAAAATTTCTAAAAATGGATTTTTCCTAATTTATTTTTTACTATCTTGATAAAGCTGTTCACTACTAGTGAACTTTTATTAATACTTGTCAAACTATTATTTTCTCTTGATAGGATTTAAATTAAGCCAATTGATAAGATTCTTGTGCCAGAACATTTTTCTAGATGTATTTTATAAATTTCAATTCTTTTCCAACTAATATATTAAAAAGTAAAGTTATAAATAGGAGAGTAGAGTGCAGAAAGCAGTTATTTTTTTTAGAATTTTCTTCAGAGAGTTAGAGCTGTTAATAACTTGAAATGTAAACTTATTTCATAGATCGCAATCCGATTGGATGTAACATTCTAAATTCAACCCGTTCTCTCATTTTTTTTTAAACTTGAAAAGGAGATGTAGCAGTGAAATTATTAAGAATTAGATTGAACCATACCTTGGCAGTAAGCGAAATCTTTTCACATTTAAACCATCTCATATTCACAATAAAACACAAATATTTCAATATTAATATTTAATATTTTTATTTAGATATTTTCTTGAGTATCCTGAAAAGTATCCTGAAAAATTTCACAAATACTATCAAACGATATTTTCCATTCCAAATCCTGGCAAGGAAAACTTAACATCTTTGAAAAACTTTTAAAGCACCCATAATAACACAATTTTCGAGAGCACGGAACCGAAAAATATTATTCAAGTGTTTGTTTCTGACTATCAGATTTTTTTATACACATTTTAATTTTAAAATTAATTAGAAAAAGGTTCAAGTTTTTAGTTAAATATGCTCATGAGATTCTTTTTAGTGCCCATTAATAAAAATTTTCAAAGTCTACTAAAATTAAAAGCATTTTCTTAAAGGTTAGGTAGGTTAGATTTTAGCAGGTCGGGAATTCTTGTATTTCATCGCACTTAGGTCTGTTGGCCAGTTGTGCCATCTTACCCGATGGGCCTTTTATTCCCCATTGAGCCATCCTAGTCCTTTCATAAACCTAATTAGATTCCCTGTTTATTAAGTAATTTTTTTACACTTATATTTTAAATAAATTTTATTTTATTTTTTATTTTAGGAAAGAAATAACTCAATGGGAAGAAAAAATGGTTCGTCTGGGTCATATTGATGTTATACGCCATGATTTTTTGATTGATCCTCCAGAGCCTAAAACTAAATCGAAGAAAAGCAAATCACAATAGGAATTCGGGTGCCCTTCTTCGGAACCAAGCTCTATAAAAATCAATTTTTTAAATGAAACAAAAGATCATTATCGTGAAAATAAAAAAATTAATGTTGATTTGGCTTATCGTACAAATAATAGTAATAATGAAAAGCAACTTCAATTTGATAATAATAATAATAATAATAATATAACTTATGTTAACCATTTTGAAAAGAGTTTATCTGAAAAGGGTACGGGTGAGAATTATAATTTAAAGACAGAGTCTAACGAAATTGATAATAATCAAAAAAATGAACATAGTAAAAAAAGTCTTATGACAAAAATAAAATTACTTTTTGGGAAAAATTGAAGTTGCTCGATTTCTCCATTTCCTATTCAAAATCATTTTATTGATTATTTACTACACCTTAATTTAGTTTTAGTTTGTATTTTTTCAATGTAATTGTTTTTCAAGGACTGTTGTAATCAAAATTTTTTAACAAATATCTTTCAAATAAATTTTGTTTGAGCAACATTTTTATGGAATTTTGGAAACAAAAATAAGTATAAACGTCGCTCAAACAACATTTTTTTTGAACGAGGTTAGTTGTAGAATTTGTCCTCTAAAAGTGAATATTAAATTTTGATAAAACGTTTGCTAAAATAAAAAAATAATGTAAAAAATAAGTTGTTTTTTATTTATTCTCTCTTATTTTATTTCATCAGGAAATTGAATTTCTTATTTCTGGTATGCAAATGAACCAATGGATAGATACTCTAGCTAGATATATTTTTATACTCAAAATCTTCAAATAAAACAAATTAGTGTAAGATTATTAATGTTTTATTTTTTAATTGTAATTTTTTACGTCATGAATTGCTTAGTTTTGAAATAAATTTAATTTTTGTTTTTTTTTTTTTTTTAATTTTTTATGATAATGTACATTTACAAAAAAACTATACATAATTAAAAATATTTCGTTTTTTCGATAATTATTAATAATGAAGTTAATTTAATTTGTATTTAATTTTGTCGATGGGTTTTATGTTTATTAATAAATTTATGATTATATCGCGTATTTTTTTTTTAATTACATAAGTAATACAACCCATTTTTAAATGTTATTTATATAATTTGATTGGAAAAAAAATTTTTTCTGTATAATTATTTATTCTTATTTTAAATTTATATTGTAAAAATGGTAAAAAATATTTCGGTTTTTCTGCTTTTTTGTGATTACATTCTTTTTATTTTTTATTTTTGTTTTAAATGTCCTTTTTAAAAATATGTTTATTATTTTGCGTAATAATTTTATAAATTTATTTAATTTTTTTTTTGTTTATTTTTGAACTACCTTATTACATAGAGGACTAATAAAATTATGTTATTGGACATGCATCGAAATTGTGAAAATAATTCAGTTTATCAATTAATAATAATTGAGTTAAATTTAATTAAACAAAAGTAAATTAAATTTTTTTTTTTTTTTAAATATTTAACAAAATTTTAAGCCCAAAAAAAAGATATAAATTTTTTCTAGAATTATAAATCTAAATTTTTATTTGTACCAAATAAAATAATTTAATATTTTGATTGATTGATACTGGAGTTCAAAACTACCAATATGAAGTAAATATTTATATTTTTACAACAATCTCGATCAATAGAAATTCGGAAATTTTTGATTCTAATTCATTTTTATTAATTAGTAGAAGTAATTTTGTTGTTTTAGTGAAAACGTTATTAAAGCAGTATAAGTTCTTGCATTTTTTTCTCTCTTAACTTTGGAATAAAAAATCAAAACAGTTTTTTTTTAATATACTTAAAAAAAAAATTATATATTTCAAAAATAATTGCAAATGTTTATCAATATTGCTCGTCTAGGTTTTTAAGGCTTCTTCGATACATAGATACATAAAATTCGATACATAGTAAAATTAATGATTTAAGTTTTTGTTTCTAGTGCTTTAAATTGTTTTAAATGAAATAATGGAAACAACTGGTTAATTAGTGAAAATGCATATTAATTTTATATATGTATATGATTAATTACGATGTATGTATGTATTTTCAAAACTTGAATTTTTGGAAACAGCGAAGAATAAAATATAGCATGTTTAGAGAGGGTTTTTTTAATTTTTTTTGATTAAATTTATTTCATATTCAATGTCTCAATAACTGAAGTTTTTTATTATTAAAATTTTCATAAACTCGAGATTCAGCTTCGCATTTCTCATTTTTTTTTTCTTTGAAATTTTACTGTAAGAAGCAAAAAAATCTTTATATATTATATCTAAAATAAAATATGTCGATACACTTATTATACATTTAGTCACTATATAGAAAGAATATGGCAAACATTATTAGTATGAAAGTTCATTTGATTAATATTATAATAGTTATCTACAAGAAGATATGTTGGAAATTCAATTTTCAAAAATTTAATTTTCCATAACAAATGAATAAATAAACATAAATTAGATCAACGATGATAGTTATTATAATTTTCTAGGCAACTAATTAATAAACGTTAATAAAATCATAAATAATTTTAATTATCAATAGAAATTAATACCATTAGAGGAATTAAAAGAGAAATTCATCGCATACCACAAATTCAAATTATTAAATGAAACAGAAAATATTAGTCTTATTTTTTTGTATTTTTTATAAGGGATAATGCCTCTTATTTATATTTCTTTTATGCTTATACATAAGCCATATATACTAAGAAGAAGCCCTAAATTTAATTTTGCGAAATGAAATTTTGTGTTTCTTCTTAGTATATATGACTTTCCTTTTACTATCAGTAAGATCATTTTATTAATTTGATGTCATTGTAATTTTTTCTGTTGTTGTAATTTTTTGTAAATATCACAATAACTAGCTTATTAAAAAACTTGAAAAAATAACGTTGGAACTTTCAAGTACCCAATTTGCCAATGTCTCGCAATATGAACAAATAATAAAAGTTTCAAGAATGGAGAGCAATTTTATTTAGATATAATTATTATGTTGGACTCGTAATCGAAAACAAAATAATGTACAGCTACATAGCTTTATTTTAGAATTTTAAAGATTTTGAATTAATATTTATAAGAAATTTGAAAGTTAAGTCTGTTAATGTTAAAATACAGTTTTTTCTTAAAGATATGAAGATTAAATACCATTTCGTTTATGTATTTTGTTTAAATAAGTATGAGATTATTTACAAAATTATATAGAATGATCAATAAAAAATTAAATGCAACTGTTTCGACAGAGATTTATTTATTAAAAATGTAAAAAAAAATTACAATTTTTTTTTCGAACATAGAGAAACATTTATTTTTAAAATGTTAAATTATTAAGCTCTTATTAATGGATTTATTGTTTTGTAGCATAACCGATAATACAAAGATAAACTTTCCATTATATTTTAAATTGAATACATTAATAATGGATAATAGTATTATTGAAACTACAAGTATATCTAAGTATTCTGAGTATCTAATGAATATAAAAAAGATAAATAAAAATGAACCGATAATAATCAGGATTATACAATCAAAATTTATTTTTCAAATAAAATTATTACACTTTATAACTATTATAATTATTTAGATCTTGAAATGTGAAAAAAATCATCAAATCAAAAATTTTTTTTTACACTTTCCTTTTTTAGTGTTTTTGTTTTTCATTAGCTAATAAAAATAATTTTTTATCCTTTCAATCGCAAATTATATAACATTTTTTTTTACTATTTTTTTATTTTTAATGTACACTTTTTTCTTAATTGATTTTTTTTTATTACATAACTATCTTTACACTCATAATCCTAAAACTAAATAGTGATGCAGAACGTACTTGAAGTGAAATAGAAAATTAGGTTATATTACTTTACATCTGCTAACTTTTCAATTGAAATTGAAACTATTTACATAGCAGTTTCACAACATTACATTGATAATGCATCACTTTTTTTTTTCTAAAACTGTACATCTGTGTGGTCACATTATAATTGGCAGTGTTAACTGGTCTTAACCATTTCTCAATTTAACTAAAATATTTTCTTTTATTCAACAAAATTATACCTATTCGTTACTTCTTTTTAAGATTTGATAAATTTTTTCAATTACCGATGCTTTTTTAGAATAAGACTTACGTCGCAAGAAGGAAAAACAATTTTCTTTTATTGTGAATTTTTTTGTATGAAATTGAAAAGTAATTACTTAGGAAATTATTCTACAAAATCCAAAATATTGAGCATTAGATATTTGGGGAAGAAAAAATTAGAATTGCATTTTTTTGGAAACTAATAATAATGTAAGTTTCATGATAATGATTATTGAAATGAAAATATCCTAAGAATATAATGATCAGAACAATTTTTTGTTATTGAATGAGTTTTAAAACTAAACGCGCTCTATTAAGTCCACATATAGTCAGCGATGCTTTATCTAACTGTATGAAAATAGAGAAACAAAATGTTTTAATTTTATTCAAGGATAATTCTTCTGATTGTTATAACTTTAGTAGAATAATGATGCAAATCTCTATAGCAAATATTATATTTCGTTACAAACGATTTTTATTGTTGAATGCACTAAAAATAATAATTTTTATGTTTATTTTTTTTTTATTGGAAATTAAAAATTGATGTTCTCAATCAAAATAAGTAAAAATTAAAAATAAAATTTAATTTAGGTAGAACCTCAAATTAGAATAACTTGATGAAATTGTTAAGTATGATTCGAAAAACATTCTAAATATTTCAGTTTGTTAGAAAAATATTTGCTATTTCTTTAGAAAGATTATGCAAAAGCACCTGAAGATTTTTATTCTAGATTTTAATCGGAATTATGAATTAATTGTAAAAAAAATATTGATAGTTTTTTTTTATTATATTTGATGTAGTTTTTGAAGTCTATATATAAAAATAATCTTATTCAAATTGAATTTAAAAAGGAAAAACCCTTTTTCATGAAAATATAAAATTGATTATTGAAAGAAATGATCATAAGATTAAAATTTCTCAATATTAATAATTCGAATTATTTTTTTCATTGTTGATCCTAAAAATATATTTTATCTGTAACTAGCTATTTAGAATAAATAACTCAAATGAAAAAAAAAAAAGATCTTTCAGAATTTAACAAAACATTTTCAGATATTTTTCTTATTATTCCAATATCCATGGCTGTAGAATATGATTAAAATGTATACAGACTTTAAAAACTTTATCTTTTTTTCTAAAAAACTTTGGTGAGTTTAGCATAACTCGAATAAATATATGTATAAACTTCAATATGTTAATTAACATATTTTCTAACTCTTAAAATTAAAATATATTATATATATAATATATATTTTTCTATATTTACATGCAATACTTATATAATTTTATCAATTACATAAAATTGAGATCCTTAAGACTTTATTTTTCTTTTTATATACCTTATAGACTAATAAAAAATATTACATACGTTATATTTTCTTTGTACAAATTATTACATATTTATGCTGATGATTTTACATGAGGATGAAAAAACAATAAACAATGTATCTACTTGTTAAATGGATATTCAATAGGGCAACGAAATTGATTATTCTCAATTGAAATAAAATTTGTTATTGCTTTTTACTTATTTGTAAATATTTTTAGATCTGGAAGTTTGCAAATATTTTTTCTCAAATTTTTGGTAACCATTCTTTATTTTCTGTTGTGTTTTCTTTAGACTAGAGCAGCCACAGTTTTATGAATAACGATATGATCGTAAAAATCAAGACAACAATCCCATTCTCAAATTCTGTTTTTGAACGAAATCCAATTAATATGAAATTTACTTTTACTCGAATCACTGATTCTTACAATTGATCGAAAATCATAAAAACCATCCAAGTAAACATGCTTTGAAAAGAACAATTTTATTTACTACTAGACTATGATAACTATAAACATAGATTAAGAATACTATAACCATAGATTAAGATTGCTAGCTTCATACGACATTTTTTTCAGCCTTTTTTGGTATTTTTATGTGAATGTGTTAGTAAAACTATATATAAAATTCTTTTCATATATTGATAATTATCACGTATTTTATTTTGTTTTACTAACACATTCACATAAAAATACCAAAAATAATGTTGTATGAAGCTAACAATCTATGTGTATTCTTAATCTATGCTATAACATAACATAAAAACACAAATCTAAAATTTTTATTTCCAACAAAATTATTTAATTTTAATTATTTTTTATATTAATTTTCAAAAATTTTATTTTTTAAATTAAAGAGTCAATGAAATATATCTAAAAGTAACTTCAAGAAACTAAGAACAATTAATGGAAAAAAAACTTTCAATAAATATTTATTTTCTAAATTTGGGAAAACTAAGGACGAATTATGTTAATCTGCTCTAGTGTGTTTTTTATTTTATTTTTCCAACATGGAATACTTCCACAAAAACTAAGGCGGCTCATTTTTTCGCTTAGTGATCTTTGCTCTAGTCTGATCGAGGCCATTTCAATTTCTGATTTACAAATTCATTAAAATAAAGTAGGTGTTAATAAATGAATTCGTCCTTGAACAGAAAATTTGACAATTATTTTAGTGAATATTTTTTTTATAAATTACAACAAATTTTCTATTATTCAAATTCATTTAATTAGTATATTATAGGCTTGAAATCTCGTACCCTAGAACTAAAAAAGAATAATTGATAGTTTATGTACAATAAAAATGTATATATTATAATAAATAAACACAACTATTTAAAAACAAATTTATCAAATCATAAAAAAAATACTTTTTAAGTAATGAAAATTTTTCCATAATAAAATTGTTAAAACTATGTAATTATTCTTGTTAAATTTGTGGAACAGGGTTTGGTGGCGGCGCATAAAGTGTGAAGGCATCGTACACTTGTTGTAGTTCATCTAATCTGTACTCTTCAAGACATACAAAACCTTGTAAATTTGGCGATTGCTTCCTTGCACAATTCATACAATGAACAACATGACGTTTTTCTTGCTCACGAATAAATAAAACATTGAAAACTTCCATCTAAAAATAATTTTTAATTTACAAATAAGTGATTTTTATTAAATTTCAAATATGATATTCATAAAATTTTTTTATTCAGTTAAATATGTTTACATTAAAACTGGACATAACTTATTCTTCTTGATAAAAAAAAGAATTTAATTTTTTTTAATCGCGTTAAGAGACCACTAGAGTGAAATAGACTATTCGTAAAAATACTTCTCCTTTATAAATAAACTGACTTGATAAATCAAACAGATTTTTGTAGCTAAAAAATGTTTCGACAAAGTGAGCCTCTTACTTTTTTGAAATTTGTTCCTAAAATACCAAAATTGGCCTCTAAAAAATGAAAGTTGCGCCAAACATTTTGGTATCGAAGCATTTCTCAAATTTCGCAAATCATTGAAAAAAAATTTCAACGAAGGTCTAAAGTAGTGGCCTGTTAAATCAAATTCGCGGAAAAAAGTTCGCATAAAACAGAATAAGGTGTAAATGGAAATAATGTCAACCAACCAACCATCTTGAAAGAAAAATTACATATAAATTTTGTCTGAAACCAAAAGCATTAAACAAAAAAAAAAAGTTATACTCACTTCACATTGCCCGCAATAGTGAGATGCCTCGTTTTTTCCGCGTCCGTGAAAACGGACTTCAATACTTTTCGACTTAACATATTCAAGTGTGTGCATGACATGTCTAAGTGTTTGAAGTAAACACATTCTGAAATTGAGAAGAAATAAGATAATTAAAAAAAAACATTTAAAATATTCTATAATTCTGACTTACTTGATTAATTCAAATAATCTGGGGTCTGAAACCTTTATGTTTCTTGATAAGTTCCAACTTAAATGGACCATTGGTACTATACTTTTAAAATTTTGTAATTTATTCCACTCATAACGTTCTATTGCTAATGAATATTGCCTAGCTGTTAATGGCCCCACATTCCATGCAATATTATTACACCATCCGGCAGATTGAACCCAATGCACGCAACTATAAAACAAAAAAAAAGAATGAAAATAATGGTTTTAAAAATTTTTTTTCTACTAGTTAATCTGAAAATCAATGAACTACATACCCAGCATTAACCCATACAAGATCACCAGGTCTTTGAATAAATCGGTAAACTGGTATATTATCCTTATATAAATCTTCTAAAACAGGCCACCAAGAACCATGTAAGTAATTGATGTTATTGCGTTCACATAAAGCTTGTATTCCACCCCAGTAAGCATCTGGTACTCCAAACCATTCACAATCCCCAGGCCCAATATTAATATTAATAGAGCAAAAATTATTATTTTCTTGGTGACCCGGTGTTCTGCTTCCAGGAACTTTCATATACAATTGAACTGTGTTCATTCCTAGTATCACATGGCCAACATGAGACAACATATTTGAAGCAGATATAACTCGAGCAAACGCAGGTAGTTTTTGAAGTTCTTGTAATTGAATTCGCCACTTCCGCTCATCAGATAAATCAACATTTGTACCAAATCTGATAAGAAGTAAATAAAAAAATGTATTGATAAAACAAATAACTTTTACAAATAATGTAAATGTGTAAATGTAATGTAAATGTGAAAAATCCTACTATCAAACCTTACTCAAAATATTATAAATATTATAGGAGTAATGTTAGCGAAAAACTTTTCAATTTTCTCTAGCATTTATGTAACATATTTCTTGAACTTGGTTTTCGAGAAACATTGACTTATAAATGCGGAAACAGTTTAGTTAATATTATTCAGACTTGAATCCCTAGAATTCATGAAAACTTCAAAAACTATAAAAATAATTTACAGGAAAAAAATTCAACAAAACGCGAATTTAAATCATTTTCATCCTTAAAGTCTTGAAATAATATTGTACTAAAAATAGCATTATAATTCAAATCTTAAGATGAAGCAGTTCGAGTACTTTTATAGTTATTTGCTTATGGTAAAAAATAAAAATATTATTCATAATGATATTAAACTTACCTTAACATTTTGTTCCCATTTTTTAATTTACTTTTTTTGCCTTTTGTTCCAACATTCGTCACAGAATCCTTTGAATCAGAATCTGACATGGTTTGAATTCCTGTTATTTTATCACGTTCGTCCTGAAAAAAATAATAATACAGCTTCAATAAAAATTGTTTTTTTTTAATGCATGTATTCTATAAAAAAGATTACGGAAGTTAAGAACAAAATTGTTGTTTCTTACAAAAATAAATGATTAATATCAGATATTATCATATCCTCATTCTTATTCAGAAGAACGAAAGTTTAAATTTTTATCATCATTTTTTACATTTATATTTGAACATTTATACATTTATATTATATGAACATTTAATTTTATTTATATACCTTTAAACTATCTTGAAAGCTTGAAGCTTGGTATTGCGCATATTTAGCTATCGTTGTGTGAGATCTATGTGATATACAAGCCCAAATACGTTTACTTTGAGAGGTATCCCAATTTTCATCCGGAGATTGATGAACTTGAGTTCTCACTTCAACACTATGATCTGGGTTGGCTTCAACCAAAGTTTTAGTAGAAAATAATCCTAAATCTAGTTTCAGCACATTCGCTAATCCGCGAACCACTGCAATGGGATGTTTCAAACAAAATTCTTGTAGTTGAGGACTAAAGGCATGTTTTTTATTTTCTAAATGAACTGATGGAGTTGGCGGTAATAATTGCTCGCGTGTTAACCTTTGCGGAGGACAATCTGGAGGCAATGGCGGTGAAGCATCGAGATGTAAAATTGAACAAGTGGTGGGTGGGTCATCAGTTCCTAGTTTCTTCACAGCTTCAAAAATTTGTTTACTTGACATTAGAATAGAAAATTTACGTGGACTGTTTCCATCATTTTCATCATCATCATCGTCATCATCGTCATCGAATAATTTTTCCATTTTTAAACCATCATGATCAAATTTTATGTCGTCTTTGACAACTGCACCCACAGTCGAAGATAAATATGATGAAGTAGATGTTGAAGTAGCTTCACATTTAAGAGGTGGAGATTTGTTACGGCTACCTGAATTATTTAAATTGCTATTGCTTCCATTTGATAAATCATCTAAATCATTATCATCAATTTCTTCTTTTATATCTAAACCATCTGATGTTAAAGTCTTTAAAATATCTTCAGCAATCCCTTTTTCCGATAATAAATCTTGAAGTTCTTGGTCAGTTACTCCTAAAATAAAACGTTATTTAATATTGTGTATACTTATAAATTTGGAGAAATTTGAAAATACATCTCTTAAAAAATTTTTTTTATTCAAATGCATCAAAAATCTCTTTTGGCAAAAAGCTTAAGGAAGTTCAATAAGTGTTAAGAAAACTGTTAGAAACTAAGCAAAAAATCAAAAATTGAAATTAATAAATAATTACCTAGTTCTTCATTATTTGGCGGGGGTATTTGCGTGAAATCATCAGAATTTTGTGAATCGTATGAGGTTTCTTTAGTTCGTTCAACATTAACACGTTTAAAATCATCATTCTGTTGTTGATTAGGAAAATTACTTAAATTTTCATATTGATTCGTATTGACTTGCGGTTGTGGAAGTATATTTTTTGTTTGCTGCTGCTGCTGCTGCTGTTGTAAAAATGTACTTTGATTAGCGCTATTGGGTTGAATTTGGGCAGCTGAAGCAAGTCTCTGCTGTTGCTGTTGTTGTTGTTGTAGTCTAAGTTGCTGATGCTGTTGCATCAAACGATATTGATTGCTGAGCTGTTGATAAGCTTGTTGTTGTTGTTGATTCAAATTATTTTGATTTTGTTGAAGGTACTGAAGCATTTGAATTTGTTGTGGTGATAAATAAAATGACGGTCTAGTTGTGGCTGCAGGTTGTTGGTTCTGCTGGTGAGGTATATCCTCGCCTGGTTTATAACGTTTCGGAGGAATCGGTCCATGTTGGGAGGTAGTATTTGAGGTATTGCTTTGATTTGGATAAGGAGGTGGTGGCCCATGTGCATTCTGAAATGAATTCAGCGATTTAAATAATATAAATTAAATCAATATTAATTAATTTTCTAAAAAAGTTGATAACTATGATATTTAACTAAAAAAAAAATTAAAACAATTAAAGATTAAAAAAGTATTTTAAATCTCCTTTTTTAGGAACAAGTAAAAATAGTTTATCTACCTAGAAGATGATATTATTAATAAGAACAAAAAATAGTCAATAGTTCCGATTTGTTAAAAAAAAAATTCAAAAATGTGAGAAAAAATTTATCAGTACGGTTAAAATGCGATGATAAATAATATACCTACCAATTGCAGAACCCAATGACGTGTAATTATTAGCAATAGATAAATAAATAGCGAAAATAAAATATACAGGGTTATGTTCACCTCCCTAGCTATAAAATCTACAAACACAATAGAAGTATATTTATGAATGAAATTGTATGTACATTTATAGGTTGACATATCATGGTCAAAGCGCGTCAAATCTAATCATTCATAATGAATCCTTTCCGAAATTCAAGTCCAAAATAATTTACCTAGGTAAGATATGGACCTTTTACGAACTTCACTGTTATTAGAGGAATTAAAGGAGAACAATAACGAATACCTAACAGGATAGAAGGTAGGTAAATAATGGATTCTAATTGAAATGTGTTAAAAAATATATCATAGGTATAAATGTTGTCCCTACGTAGACGAGAACAGAACAAAAATGTCTGTTGAGGCAACGAACATGCAGAATAGATATCAATATCCAGTAGGTAGAACCAAGGCTTGCAAAAGCAGGAACATTAATTTTCATAAATTTTTCACCAAGTTTGTGCCGGCGAAATAAATGGTACATTTAGGTACCACTTTCCTTTGTTGAAAATTTGTTTAAAAAAAAAAAATTTATAATAGGTAGGTAGGTACCTAAATTTTAATTTAAAAAAGAAAAAAAGTTTCCATAATGGCATAGTTCGTTCGTCAAATCATACTTCTACAAATATAATATGAGTCAGTATATAAAAGTCACATCCTAGCCCGTCTCTGATTCGATCGGCCTTGGGTACAACCTTCAAAATATTAATTTTTAACAATTTAATAATTTAAATTAATCAAAATATACACGTGCTTTTCTTGTGTACCTACTTACCTTCCTACCTACCTATACAAAAAAAAATTGGGTTATGTAGGTGTAGAGTGGTTTTTTCCTTAATTTTTTTTTTTATCTTCTAAGTCCTATGTACCTACCTACCTAAACCTACCTACTTACATAGATTTTATGGAGATCCGAATTGTAAAAAAAAAATATCATCTACTTAATATGTAGGTACCTGCCTAGCTACCTACCTACTCATGCCAAAGGCAAGGCGACACTAATTACTAACATAGAAGAGATACCTACCTACCTATAATTGTTTTATTCTAAATATTTGAAAATGTTGGCCATTTAGTGCTTATAGAAATTGAAATTGAAATATTTAATGAAAATTTCAATTTTTTTCTGGTTTGCCATTTTTATAAAATTAATTTCACGCAGAGGGGCATCTCAAAGTACAATTGTGAGTGTACTCCGAAGTATATCTGCGATTTTATTTTTTTTTTAACTAATAATTGTACACGTACCTAATGTAATTCTAATACAAAATCACCTTACCTTTAATCTTTATTTTTAACAAGAAATTCAATTTTATATAATATTAAATTGAATTTTTTTTCTCCAGCGAATTTATGTGTGAATCTCACTGAATAGTGGATGCTAATAAAATATTAAATATAGGTTGGTATTTTTATTTTAATTAACTGAAAAACGGAAATACAATGTGATTAAAAGGAACACGTGTGATGTTCTTTCTTAATTTTCTGTCAAATTCAACAATGTCAAAGAATTTAAAGTGTACACATGAAGTTGTCTAACATTAGTTTTTTTTTTTTTGTTTTTTTTTTTATTAACAACTTTAATTCAGGTTGTTTTAAATATAACGTATTTTTTAATTTTCAAAAATCTAAAATTTAAAATTTTGTAACATCACAATATTCTGCATGAACTCGAAATAAAAGTGAAGACGAGGCGAACAGACACTAAACTTATGGAAAGAACATTAGGTGTATAATTTACCTACAATTTCGAAATTATTATTTGTTTTTTAAACCAACCTGAGTGAAACCCTTAGGAACTCTGGATTGATTGGATTGAATGTTATGCTGTTGCTGTTGTTGTTGTCTAGAACTCATTTCAGCTGATATTGGTAAATTCCACGCCTCTGAAATCCCAAAAATAGATATTAAGAAAAAAATAAACTACATGTTATGTTAAGTATACGTAAATGATGATTTTTTATTTATTTTTTTTAGAGCGTGATAGAAATTTTAAATTCAAAGAAAAGATTGGAGTTTTTTACATTTTTAAAAATTAAAAATAATATCTGATTGTACAGAATATATTTTGCCGGAGTGGGTAATAGTCCAAATTTTATTACTTCAATCGCAAACTTCGAACTTCTCTTATATGTGGTTCAAAAGCTGAGATTTATTTGGAATTTCGAGTAAGTTCTTCCAGGTTGAGTTGGTCCACTCTATCTGGGTTAGAATGTAATACGGCAACACGTTTCAATTAATGTTTGCATCATTGTCGAGCGAAAGTAATTTTTGACACGTCGCAAAACAGAAGAACCTAGTATGGACGTAACTAATTTTATGAAGCGCAAATGTTCAGGAAAAAGCCCGATACACAAAACGAATCAAATTTTAAAATAAAAAAAATTACTAATTTTATTAAAACTTTTGAGTTTTATTTAAATTTAAAACTTTATCACTATAAAAATACCAATTTTGGTGTATTTTTACACTCAATGTACCTACCTTCAATTGAGAACAACTGGCGCCTTTTTGATGTAATGCTCGGCATAGGAGCTTGAGCCAATTGAGTTTGAAGAAATTTAATTCTTTGTGTTAAACTTTGAGGTTTACCTCCACTTGCAGTTACTGCCGAGTCTTTTAATAAATTTTTTTGTGGTGAACCCACCTGCCCTGGAGACAATTGCGTTATGTTAGAAGAAGTTATGTTTAAAATTGAATGCTGAAAAAAAGTTTTTTTAATTAATTTAAATTAAAATCATAAAAGAAAAAATAAAAAATATTTTGTATAGGTATTCGGAAACAAAAAAAAAGTTTTCAATAATTTTTCTATATTAAAATTATATTATGTATTATGTATGTATTTTAATAAAAAAAAAAAAAACTAATCTACTTTAAATTATTGTTTGCTTCAGGGAATGGTGCTTAATACGGACTGTAATACCTTATCTGCACTTGTGCCTTAAAACTGACCTTTGAGCGGAACTGACTGTAAAACTGACTTATGAAGGGGGTTGGACATATGTCCGCGGGACATTTATCCGCGGGACATTTGTCCGCGAGACATTTGTCCGCGATTTGTTTTTGTATCGTGGACATCAAAATGACATTTGTTCGCGATTCGAAATGACTTTTGTCCGCCGCGGAACAGAAAAAAATCAACCGCGGACAAATGACATTTTGAAAAATGACATTTGTCCGCTAAAAATCTGAAATTTCAATCGCGGACAAATGACATTTTTCAAAATGTCATTTGTCCGCTCATTTTGACATTTGTCCGCGGCGGACAAATGTCATTTTACAATTGCGGACAAATGTCATTTTGTAAAATGACATTTGTCCGCGAAGTTTTCCGTACAAATTTCATCGCGGATAAATGTCCCGCGGACAAATGTCACGGCGCCGGTATGAACAGGCTTCTCATACAAAAAAAAAGGGAAAAAAATAACTAACCTTTGTGTAAAAGGCCAGTTTGTAGACAAAAAAAGTTAGATTGCAGACAAAAAAGGTCAGTTTGCAGGCATTCTAGTTGCCATCTTTTCTGCTTTTTCCCTGTTTTTTTTCTATATTCAAAAGGTTGGAAATACTAATTTAAAAATAAACAAGATAAAAAAAAGTTTGTTTTCACTTCGTTTTTTTTTTTACTGTAAAAAAATACAAGTGTGTACGGGTTTCGTTAACTAGGTGTCTACATTAGCGTATTTTTCCTGCATGCGATTTTGTTCTTTAAATGTATTGGTGTATCTTTATATAAAATCCAAAATCGCATCAAAATATGCATGCTAATTTTGAATAATTTTTCAGCATGCGTATTTTTTGACATTTCTCATATAATTTTCATATAATTTTCTCATATACTTATTTTTTTATTATATTTAAGAAGCCCAAAATCATATGGACAATATGGCTTAGTGGCTAGAACATCAGACTGTAAGTCTGAAGGTGCCTAGTTCGATTCCCAATGACAAGATTTTTTAATTTCAAATATATGTATATATGGGGCCCAATATTAAAAAAACTACGATTAGGTCTTGCCGGAGCAAAATATACGAAAAAAATTTTTTTTTTTCAAAATAGGTAGCTCCGGTGAAATTAATATTACCTGAAAAAATTTTTTGGGTGGGGAGCTACGGTTAGGTCGTGCCGGAGCAAAATATACGAAAAATTATTTTTTCAAAATAGGTAGCTCCGGTGAAATTAATATTATGTACCTGAAAAAAAAATTTTGGGTGGGGAGCCACGGTTAGGTCGTGCCGGAGCAAAATATACGAAAAAAAATTTTTTTTTAATAGGTAGCTCCGGTGAAATTAAGATTATTTGAAAAAAAAATTTTGGGTGGGGAGCTACGGTTAGGTCGTGCCGGAGCAAAATATACGAAAAAATTTTTGAAGTTTATACTTCTTTAGCCGTTTTGTGCGTTTTTTTGGTAGAGGGTAAAATATTTTAATTTACATTTTGTACTCAGCAGCCTATCATTTGTAGCCACTGTTATTTCATATTTTAAATCTTTAAGTATAAACTTCTGTAGGCAGTTCTATGACTGCTTCGTGTGTTTTTTTTTTTTTTTTTAATTTGACATTTAAGTCAAGTTTAATGGTACAATTTGGAAAAATGTATAAAAATCGCATGCTGTAAATCTAACCCCGTGGCATATTTAGCAACACACTAATACTAATAAATGAAACAGAAAAAATACAATACATTCATAAAAACGCGCGACTCTAAATCGCTAATGTAGACAGCCCAGGGTTACCAACCTTTTCAAATGTTTCCCCCTAAAAAAATAAAATTTCCCCCTAAAAAACCCCTAAATTTTTTTTTATAGATATTATAACAGCTATACTTATATACCTATGAGGATTTCAAATAGATGCTTGAAGAAAAATATATAACGCACATCGTAAATTATATAAATAATAAAATTATTTATTTATAATAAAATTAGCAAATAAGGTATCTTATGAAATGCAATCAAAAATATTACAAATGTCATCTAAATCTTCGCTTTTAAGATCATACAGCATACCCCTAAAAAAACCCCTGAAACAAATTACCCCCTAAAAATCCCTCTGTCAACAAAAAAAACCCCTAATTCTAGGGGGAAAACCCCTAAGTTGGTAACGCTGAGACAGCCCGTAAGGTGATTTTTGTCGACGCTTTTTTTAGCGCCGCACGTCGCTTAGTTTTTTTTTTCTAAGCGCGTCGTCGCAGCCAAAAACTTGTCGGCGTCAACATCTGCGCCAAAGTAAACATAGAATTTGTAGTGTATACGCTTGTAGTTTTATAGTTTTAAACAAGTTTTAATCTGACTGAATTATATCTACAAAATAATTTTTTTAAATTTAAATATGTTATTTCAACTTTAAATCTTTGTGCTCATAATAGCGTTTCTGCACTGGCATTCTTAATACCGGCTCTTGCGAAAGACGTCTTTTTTTCAGCTCTCTTTCGTCTTTTGCCATATACAAAAAAAATCGCAAGAACCGAAAGAAAGACTCATCAAAGTACATGCTTTGTAGCTTTGCAGCTTGTAGGATTTGGGTTGTTATTTTTTGTTGTTTTTCTGCCTTAAATTAATTATTTCGTGGTGGTTACACTTATTTCTGTCAAAAAATAATAACAAACAACAAACAGAACATTAAATTCAAATTAATTAGAGGGAGCCGGTCTAATGCCCTGAGTTAAAAATCCCGGAGGTACGAAATCCGGGAATTTTTTCCCCGTTTCCCAAAATCCCGCAAATCACAATCCCGGAAATCGCAATCCCGGAAATCGCAATCCCGGATTTTGAAACCCCGGAAGTTAGAATCCCGGAAGTCAAAATCCGGAAAACACTAAATCCCGGAACCTGAAAATCCGAAGACATAATCCCAGAGGTTTTAATATCTAAAGCCCCGCAGCGACACTTTGGCTCGCGTGGCAATGGACTTTGTTTCGAAAAAAAATAGGGTTTTAATCCCTGAAGACACACTAAAAGACTTTGGCCCGCGTAGCCATGGGTTATGTTGCGAAAAGGAGGTTTTACTCCCTGAAGCCCCGCAGAGACAAGCGAAAAGACTTTGGCCCGCGTAGCCATGGGATATGTTGCGAAAAAGAAGGTTTTAATCCCTGAAGCCCCGCAGGGACATACATAACGACTTTGGCACGCGTAGCCATGGGTTATGTTGCGAAAAGGAGGTTTTACTCCCTGAAGCCATCGGTTAGGTTGCGAAAAAGCAGGTTTGAGGTTTTAATCCCTGAAGTCCCGCAGTTAATTTTTTCTTTCAAATTAAAATATCCGGGATTTTGTCCGTGCGGTTTTCTGTTTTCCGGGAATTTGTCCTTCCGGGATTTTAGTTTCCAGGGTTTTGTCATTTCGGGATTTTAACTTCCGGAATTTTGTTTTCCAGGATTTTGGCTTCCGGGATTTTATTTTCCGGGATTTTGTTTTCGGGCTTTTGTACTCGGGATTTTGGCTACGGAGCTTAGACCCCAACCCTAAATTAGACTATGTTTTGTAACACATTTTTTATTTCCCATAAAATTATGAAAATATCTTCTATCGATGTATATACTTACCTTCTTTCTTGCAAAAATATCATATGTTTTAAAATTTTTGCGGTCTTATTGTCTACATACATTTATTTAATAAGTAAATGTAAATGCCTTAAAAATATTTATACAATGCACGCAATATTGCATTTACCTTCAAAACAAAAAGTTAAAAAATTAATCTGGGCGACATTTGTTAAAGTGGTTTGCATAAAAAAAAAAAAGAAAAAAAAAAAACTTTAACATCTGTAATTTCACAGAACATTTAAAAAATTTTCAGATAATTTTTGTACAATAAAAATAATGTTTAATCATGTTTTTATTTTTACTGAAAAAAATATTAGTTGATAATCAAAATGTGGTTTATAAAATTTCGCAAAAAATATTGAACAAACATTAATTACAGTTGAGCATTAAATTAAAAATAAATATGTAAATCTATCTAATAGTGAAAAAATAAAAAATACACAAAATTCATTTCAATTTTTCAACTTACCGTTACTGAATCTAAATTTCTGGTTGCGTTCAAATAACAAGCTAATGCATCTTTTGGTTGTCCACAACTTTCGTATAATATTCCTAAATTAGTCCAGGCAGCTCTGTGATTTTTATCTAATTGTACAGCACAAATATAAGCTTGTAAAGCATCAGTTGGTTGATTTTGTTGTTGATATAAAACGCTGAATAAAAAATACAGAATTGAAAATTAAGAGTTGTTTTAAATCTTTTTTTTTTAAATATGTTTTAACCTTTGTCGAAAGACTTTGACAAAAAAAAATCAGTAAATATTTTATTCGCAATCATTTAAAAATGTTATCAAAAATATCTGTCTCATTCTCATAACATTTTTAAATTATCGCTATTAAGAGAATGTGGGAGTTTCAAACATTTTTTGTCCCAAAATTTGATTGAAGAGCCGTTTTAGATTATTAAATTATTCACATATAATTAAATTACGAACAAAATAATCGTGGTTTTTAATCAGCTCCAAACAAATACATACATAAACAATTTGTTACATGCGATGATTTGTTTTTTTTTTTTTTCACTTTTACTTAATAAAATGTGCATAAAAAAGCACGAAAGAATAATTTTATTATAGTATGTGTACACCGTACTGCTACGAAAAAGGAGCCAGTTTCAATAATTTTTATTGTAATTTTTTGGGCACGACAAATATTTAATTTTTGCAGTCTGTTATAAAGAGTTATATAAGTCTGAGGTTTAATTTAGGAAATAAAATGAATGAAATCTAAAACAGCTTTTCAATCAAATTTTGGGCCAAAAAAGTTTCGGACTACCACATCCTCTTAAAGTATTTTTATACAGTAAATATGGGAATAAATAAAAACAGGATATGTAAAAAAAATTAATATCATCTGCGTCACCGCACCGTCGATAAAATTTAAATCACATTTTTTTTTTATTCGTTTGTAGTACCTACCCCATGTTTAAAAAGAAAAGTAAAAATTCTTAAATTATGATTATTATTAATATATAACTCTTTATAATAGAGTGCCAAAAACGAATATTTTTAGTACAAGATTTTTTGAAAAGTATCATTACAGTATCCGTTCCAACAAAGTATTTATAAAAAAGGGGAAGTTAACCTATTACATTACGGCGATGATTGAGTCGTGTTAAAGAGCTGGTTACTTGGTGATCATTGAACAATCTAATAGACTTTCTCTAAACTCTGTTCAGATACTCAAACCAACTCTTATATGACAATTGTTCTAACAATTGTGTGTTTTAATTTGCAAGAGATCGCATTTTTTTTTTTAATTAAAAATTTCTTTACCCAATCGAACACCACGTATCTGCGTTTCCTTCGCTTTCTTCTACTGAATTTCTGTAAGCTATAAAGGCATCATGTACTTTATTGATACCAGCAAAACAACGTCCCAATAAATACAATGATTGTCCAGATTTTGCGTCTGCTTCGGTTGATTTACTTAAACAATTAATTGCAATAGATTCACGTTGTCGTTTTTCACCCAAAACTTCAACACAATGATACATCCATCCTAGTTGACGATAAATATCAGCTTTTAATTGCGGGGTCAGCTCTTTTTCGTTAAGCAATTGTTCATATGCCTCTTTAGCAGCTTTATATTTATTCTGAACTTCATAGAGTTGAGCAATATGGAATCGTACTGAAAAGAAAAATTACAAAAAAATAATATAAATATTAATTTTTATTTACAGAAGAATTTTTTTCAGCTGAATAACAGAACCCAATTTTACTGTCCATATTTTCTTAGACGTCTAATATATTCTTCTGAAATACAAGTAAATGTGCATGAATTCTTCTTCAAATCGTTAATGAGTGTGGAAAAAGGCCTTGTGGGCAAATTTAAAGAAATGTCCTTGTTTTCCTAAATAGTCGCATATTGATAAATAGAAGTTTTCTTGATATTTATGTTTATATAACTCAAATGGATAAACATTAAATTTGTTTGAATCACATTATGCAACAATGAGAATTAAATTATTTTAAATAATATTAAGGGAAATAATACGAGAAGAAAAAAAAACACATAATTATTCTGAGGAAAAAAGTGTAATAAAAAAACCAAAACATTAAATAAACATAATTCTTCTTGCATTTCATTTTTGATGTTTAGAATGGAAATTTTATCTTTTCCAGATTATGTCGGGACACGTACGATACTTTAAAAATTAAAACATTTAAAATTAAAAAAAAAATAGCAAGTTTAATTTTTGAGGCAATATTTTTGTCCATATCCATGTAATGTTCATATATAAGAAGTAATGATGAATGAATAAAATGAAATTTAGGTTTTTGGAAAAACAATTTTAGCTTTGTAACAAAAATAAATATAGTGAATGAATTTTTACATGGGCAGGCATTAAGGTCTTCAATTAAGTTTTTATTGTTTTAAGCAAAAATTAAATCATTCGGCCTTGCAATACTTTTGTTTCCAATTGGAAGTAATATAACTATAGTTAATAATTAATATACTCAAATATGGGATATATTTTATTGTTTCTTCTAAAAAGCACTCAGTAATCTATTGCTGGTTCTAATTTAAGTCCGAATAAACCTAGCAATGGGAATATTGAGTAGTAATAATTAAAAAAGGTGCAGTATAAATTTCAGAATTTTTTTTTAAAAAAACTCAAAAAGGATGACAATATTATTAATGTATTGAGTAAAAATGTTTAACACAAATCTGTTTATTCTTAATTTTATTATTGTATTAAGAAGAAACACATTTGAGTGTAAAATTTTTATTCAGTACATTGATATTATTGCCATCATTTTTCAATTATTTAAAAAAAAAATCTGAAATTTACTTGTATGAATCCTTCATCTCTTATAAATATTATTACTCAATGATAATATTAAACGTCTTATTCAAGAATTCGGGAAAAAAATAATAATTTTAGAAATATCAAACTTTTAAAAAGAAAAATAACGATTTGTTGTTGCGTGAGACAAAAATTACACTGTCAGTTACAGACAACGACATTAATTTTTTATTTAAGTGCTGTCTCCACTTCAGTGTAAAACGTGTTTTACACAGGAAAGTAGTTTCGTTCTTCGTTTAAAGTAGTTTTGTCCATATAAAAATTTGAGGTTGTTTGTAATAAGTTTTGCCCAAAACTACTAAAATTTAGGGGTGCCAATAGAGAGTCACGTTTCCCGGATTATTTATGTTGCCGGGAAACGGGAAATTTTAAATTCGTTTTCCCGGGAATCCCGGGAAAGTAAAGAAATAAGATTAATGGTGAAAAGTGTTAAAAATACATGAAAAACACAATTGAAAAAAACAATTTAATGCCTTTGACAAACTGAACTCGAAAAACATGTTCTTGAGCACAAAAACATGTTATTAAAATCGACCGAACAGACTACCTTAATGTGTTTCACAAAACAGATAAACATCTGTTTTTTTTTTCTCAAGTTTAAAAACAAAAGTAAACAATACAATACACCTACAAATTCAATTCAAATTCAAAATAAAAAACAATAACAAACTTTTTTTTCATTTGTTTACAAATAAATACAATATAAAATTGTCAAAGTCAACGTCAAAAATGATACCCCAGTGAACATTAATGGATTCCACATGCCTCACGAAATATTTGTAAAAATTACTCAACCCATCCTTTAATAACAACATGTTTTGGCAAGAACATGTTCTTGTTCTTGTTTTTATTACTATGGGAAAACTACTTCAAAAACATAAAATTAACATGTTCTTGATCAAGAACATGTTAATCGTGTCAGTTTGTCGAAGGCATAATTCATAAAATAAAAAATCATAATAAAAAAACATTAATCGGAAATAAACATAAAAAACTATTTCATTATGTAATTTTATAAGCAAGCTCCACTTTCACTAACGGTTAGTTCTATATCTTACATTTAATAAATGCGTCCACACTATATTAATTTACGCTAGTTAAAAACAATTGTAAACAAACAAAAATATTTAAAATTGAATTTTAAAAACAATAACAAAAACTATATTTATTTGAATTTGAAGAAAAATATTTAATAATTAGAAAAAAAATTAATAACATATCTTAAAATAACAATGAAAATCGAAAAAAAAAATTAATAAAAAAAAATTATTGTATGGAATTATTTTTGATTTGTTTTATTATTGGTTTTTATTTTGTTTGTTTACTTTTTTTGACCAAAAAAAACTATGCAATACCTCTGAATTAACAAAAAACTCACTCAAACAACAAAAAACAACAATGTCAGATACCTCTAAATACAAAAAATTCGCTCCCAACCCTGAGTATGAACTAGCTTTTTTGTAAAAGCTAGTTATTTTTTTCTTTTTTTTTTTGTATAGAACACGTTAGTTTATAGGTTAGTATATAGGTCAGTTCGAGCTAAATGTTAGTTTAAAGGTCTTAGTGGAGCTCGCTTATTATTATAAAATTTTTAATTTGAGTTTAAAAAATAAGTTTTTAAAACGAAAGAAAGTTCAGGGAATTTAAGTGATTGAATTTGATCTTTTTTTGGTGCTTTGGAAACAAAATTTCGTTCAATAATATTTTTGTTTCGTTTCGTTTTGATTTAAAAGAGAATAGAACCAAAATAACACAATATTAACTTTTTCAAACAATTATTTTTTTCCCGGGAATTCCCGCTCGGTATTCCCGGGAAACGGGAAATAAATTATTCAAAATTTCCCGGGACTCTCTAGTGCCAACCATACAAATTCACAATTTTTTAAGAAATTTTCACTCAATATGGCACACTTTTTGTTGGATGGATCAAAAATTGGAAAAAAATACAAAAAATCAACCGGTTGTCAAAAATATGTAAATAAAAATATTTGAAAGCAAAATATAATTTATTATTTGAATTGAAAGCAAAATATAATTAAATATTTGAAAAATTTGAAATATTTTATGAGTAATAATTTTTTGTGACTATTCATTTTTATTTTTTTTATTTAAAAATTATGAATTGGAAAAAATTATTTTAAATTAAATGTTTTGTTATTAAAATATTATTTTGTTTACTTCAATATTAAAAGTTTACAAATAATTTTCGTCATGTCAAAGTAAACATAGAATTTGTAGTGTATACGCTTGTAGTTTTAAACAAGTTTAACACTACTTTGAACCTGAAGTGGAGACAAGGTATTACTTATTATTTTTATTTATTATTTTTATATAATAACTTCTGGAATTCTTTAAAACAGTTGATAACTTGATATTCCTTTTTTAAGTGAAGAGAGAGTTAAGTGCTGTCTCCACTTCAGTGTGAAACGTGTTTTACACAGGAAAGTAGTTTCGTTCTTCGTTTAAAGTAGTTTTGTCCATATAAAAATTTGAAGTTGTTTGTAATAAGTTTTGCCCAAAACTAGTAAAATTTAGGGGTGCCAGCCATACAAATTCACAATTTCTTAAGAAATTTTCACTCAATATGGCACACTTTTTGTTGGATGGATCAAAAATTGGAAAAAAAATACAAAAAATCAACCGGTTGTCAAAAATATGTAAATAAAAATATTTGTAAGCAAAATATAATATATTATTTGAATGCAAAATATAATTAAAATATTTGAAAAATTTGAAATATTTTATGAGTAATAATTTTTTGTGACTATTCATTTTATTTTTATTTTTATTTTTTTTATTTAAAAATTATGAATTGGAAAAAATTGTTTTAAATTAAATGTTTTGTTATTAAAATATTATTTTGTTTACTTCAATATTAAAAGTTTACAAATAATTTTTTTTTTTTCGTCATGTCAAAGTAAACATAGAATTTGTAGTGTATACGCTTGTAGTTTTAAACAAGTTTAACACTACTTTAAACCAGAAGTGGAGACAAGGTATTAGATATAAATATGCGCAATAATTCAATATCTTCAATTTCCTGCACGGTGTTTTTTTAATTAAGTTTCTAAATCATTTTTCCTTTTTTACTGCAGACTATTTTATGTACACATATTTACTTTGTACAATGTACATGTGTACACATAAATATGGTACATATAAATATGGTACATGTAACGATTTACATGTAAAATTTATATTATAAATCTAGACATTTCCGTAGGAATGAAATGAAAAAAGAATTTTTAGAATCTCTTGTTAAATTTTTTTTTGAATATAATATATTCTGATGAAATTTAGCTCAAGTTTTTATCTTGTTTGCCTAAAATATTTTTTTGTTTTCAATATTATTTCTCCATATTTTTGTTATACCTACCGTATTTAACAAAAAACTAGGTCGATCGATATTATAGTAGAAAGGGAAATATGTACAAAATTATCCTTACATCTAACGGTTATTATTACTTAAATCAAAGTTATGTACTAACAATAGATAAATGTTGAAATACTTTTAAGTTTAAGGAATTAGACATAAGAATTTTTCAAGCGTCAGTTGAAGAAAAAATTAACAAATAATCTTATTACGTCTAAAGCTGTATACAAGAAGCTGTGATGACATTCAACTTGTCTCACTCTGATGTCTAATCTAACTCACTCATTATTATGTATTATCATTATTAAATATTATCATTATCATGTATTATTCATTATTAAATATTATCATTATCATGTATTATTCATTATCGTGTATTATTCATTATAATCTCATCATCCAAATTATCAACCACAACCACGCAATTATATTGAAGTATAAAATAAATTAATTAATTAAAGTATAAAATTTATTTTAAATAAATTAATTAATAAAAAGCAAAGTAATATTTTAAACATCAAGAAAAGGGTATTTCATTTGACTATAAAGGCATTATCATAAAGGTAGTATTCAACAAGGTGCTGTCGAGTAGATGTAAAAAAATAAATATATTGTAAAAAAGTTGTCTGCATAGTTAAAATGATGCGTGAAGATTTTTTATTTCCGTCTCAATTGCGACACCAAACCCGATGTTTTTTTTGTAAATTGAAAACAAAATTCACCCCCTTCAAATCTGATTATCGTTGCATAAAATTTCAAACAATAACTTGCTAAAGAAGTTAAACTTCAAAAATTAATCGTTCCTAACGAAATTATGATAATTAGCATAGCGCTTAAAATACTAATATAGGTAAAAATAAATGTATTATAAGTGTCTTCTGGGGAAAGCTTCGAGAAATATCCACTTTGTTCGGGGAGCCCAAAAAAAGGCTTCTCATTTTGTGTTTGAGTTTGAACTGTTTCCAAAATAAGAATCACAAGAATTAAATGGATAGAGCAGTCAGATGATTAAATTTAACGTAGAAAATATTACAATGTACTTCACCGATATAACAGTATAAATGTTTTAAAAAAAACTTAAATATTTACAAGGTAGTGCAACTTTTTTTTATTGTTAATCTTTTAAGAATCCCTCTTTTAAAACTGTTATGTATTTAAAAAAACAAACAGAAGTAGTTTTTTTTATTTAACTTACTTTGAAGTTTGGTAAAGGTGCACGGTGCAGAATCAATTAATGCAAGTTGCAGATGTCTTAATGATGATTCAAAATCGCCATGCACTTTAAACATAAATCCAAGTCGCAGGTGAGCTTCATTGGCACGTGTAAAGTCTGGACAAATGTAGAGCAGATTTTGAAATGCTCTTATAGCTCTGAAAATAAAAAAAAAAATTAATAATAATTTTAATTCTCACAATTTTTGTAGACTTATTTAAAAATAAATATACCAAGATAAAAGATATGGTGATAATGATATTAACGTAAGGTGTAAGGACTATGTTAAGGCTGTGACACTAATAGGTAAACCAAAAATTTCATTTTTTGAATTTATAAATTTTTGAACACCTAGCTAGAACGCTGAACGATGCTTAGGTTAGGTTGATCCCTTAAAGGACTTTTCTTGCACCTGTTGGCCCATTGTACTACCCTGTTCGATGAGCCTTTGTTTTCCATGCCGGGCCATTCGATAACTTTTTTGTAGTTTATCCCCATGCCTGCTTGGCTCTTTTTCAATAGTACGTTACTGTAAGCAGAGCTGTAACTAGGCAAGAGCAATGTGTGCAAGAGCACAGGGCGAACACACAGGATGCCAACCAAGCTAATTACGGCTATTACGGCTCTGAATGTCAGTCTACTCTTGTAAAGTAATAATCTTAGCAGCGACAAGAGCATGCTGCTGTAGATTTTTGTACCGTATGCTCAGCCTTAAGATAGACGGCTTTTTTCTTACTTGACATTTTATTCTAATGTCAAAGGGTATACTGAGTCAGAACGAAACCCCAAAGAAAATAATTTTTAAATATTTAGGATCAGACAGGTTTCGAACCAGGACCTTCAATATTGATATAAAAAGCATGCGCTAAAAAGCACTGCAGCACCCAGCTCGTCGTTGTTCACAACGCTGCCGCTGTAAAGCTTTAGATTGTATCAACAAAAACTACTTATATTTATATTAGTTTGAAAGTTTGGATATTTGTTATTTTTCAAATTTAATATTATTTGTAATTCCATTAATTGTTTACTACCTATCTACGAAAATAGAGACAGTTCGCAATTGTTATACATTTGTATGTACAATGATGGTTCACAAATAGTAACCATATAAGAGGGTTAGCCGCGGTGGCCATTCTTTTAAATTTGTTTTGTTGAAATCGATTTTTATATCACAGTTAAAAAATAATCTTAACATTAAACTTTAAAGAAAAAACAGTATTTTTTTTTATTTTATATAATAAATTAATAAAAATATACTAACATAAGTAATTGTTGATTTTTAATAAATTCATACATGTGTCAGTGAAAGTGTAATGTACAAACTAACCCCTTCAGTTTTGAATTTTTTTTTTTGTATTTGTTTTTAGAAGGGTATAATTCGGTTTAATTTTTTTTATTGAAATAGGAAATTTAAAAAAAAAAAAAAAATTGTAACGAAAACATATATTTTGGAATTAATATTGCAGGTTATTAAAACATTAAATAAAACATAAATATTACATACACGCACATCATAAATTTAAATTTTTAAAAAGTAGGCAATAAAAAAATTCAATTTATGTATAATTATGACCGTTATCATAAGAAATTAATCAAGATATTTTTAAAGGAAAAATAATAAAAAATATTAATAACAATAATAAAACAGTAAACAAGAAGGTGACAAATCGGTTTTGTAACAAAAATAAATAATCATCTTTATCACTGCATAAATTTATTAATTTAACTATAATAACAGGTGAATTCATTATAAAAAAATATACATTTATATTTATATATAAAAATAAAATTACTTAGGTAGTTAAATATAATTTTAATAAATTTTATTTAATTTGGTAATATAATTCATTATGATTCGTAAACAAAAACAGAAAGATAAATTCAAACAAAATCAGTTCAAATTAATGAAAAGCTTGAATTCAATAATCGAGTTGGATAAGAAACTTTGAATAAAAATAAAAGGAAACAGATAAGCAAGTAAGTGAAAAAGTTATTATTTTTCACAATACTTTATATTTGACAATACAATAGTGCTTATGACCTAGTAAACTGTAATATTCTTCATTAATCTATCTTAGATGCTTCTTATTTTTACTTAATTTACATTATATTTACGTGTATCAGGCCGGCATAATCAGATGGTAGCTTTTATAAAAGCTGACTAGAGTAGGAACTTGGGAAGAGAACTTTAGTTTGACTAAAATTATAAAAATGAATAATAATAATTATAAATTGAAGGCATCCATTCTGTACAACTATAATATATAGAATGGTTACATGATTGTTTATTTAAAAACATTAATTTAATTTGGTTCTCTGATCTATAAGTATTAATTAATTTTAACTCTTTTTTTTATCATAAGGAAAACATGTTTTAAAGTAGTTGCTGTTGCACATAAAAAATTATTGAAGAACACACTTTCTAAAACCCAGGTTCTCATGAATCGAATATTGGTCAGTTCCTTTAATAGCCGCACGATTTTAATTTTTGGTTAAATGATATATGCACCTCAACAAATTTTCTACATAAAAAAATCATTTACTTGGATTCCCAAATTATATTGAGTTTTATTTTATAAACATATTATACAATATATATACATATTTCAATAACCAAATCTTGTAACTTAAATTTCTCTACCAGAAAATCACAAAACTATATTTGAATTTTATTTCTCTGCAGAAACTGGAATTTATCAAAAAAAAATTAAAAAATTCTTAGTTAATTAAAAATTGTTTAGGAAATTAAAGAAATTCAAAATTTCACGTCACCAGCCCTGTTGAGTGGTATTTTAGCTTTATTTCTGCGTTTGAGACTTTTTATTATCTTTTTCCTTTACTGCAGAATCCAAGCTAATATGTTCAAGTTTTTAAAGGCTCATTTGGGCCAAAAAACTCAAAATTTAAAAATCTAGCTCACTCACCCTGGAACTAGTTATATACTGTCTAGCATATCAAAAAATCACTTCAGTCGAGATTGTATGAACTCTAGAATCAAAGCAAAACCAAGACCCATTTTCCGCAGTAAGGGCTCTTAATCTAGTCTTAGATTATTTTTTAATTATTAGGTATTATTATCCGATATCAATCATTTAAAGTATAAGCTATTTATTTATTTATTATTATTCTTAACTATTTTCCGAGAATTTAGACAGAGTAATATCAGTTTGTTTTGCTCTAACATTTTCACATTATTTTTTTTGATCATGTGGTAGTATCATTCAAAAATGATATTATTTGTTCTTATAAAAATTTGCCAAACATAAATTTAGGGACTTGTAGGTTTACAAATTCAAACAAATATTACTATAATATTTAGTTTGACAAAGAAAAAAGGATCAATAAAACATATAAGAAAAATTTGTAGAAATTTAAAAAGGATGTGCACCTGCGTTCTTAATTTTATCTTTTGAAGATTCAAGAAGAAAATCGAACTGGATTTCCAGGTGTTTTTAAATAAAAAGAAATATAAAAATTATTATCGTATGTGTTAGTGAAATAAAAATTGAATCCTTCATATGAAATGGATCCCTCATACGATAGGTATATTTCGCAAACGGATATTATGGCCAAACATTTAAAACAAAAAAAAAACTTTCTTAGTTTTAATCAGTTGTTGAAGAACGCATTAACCAACAAACTCCTAACAAGCTTACAATATTTTATAGGACAGTATTTGTTTTGTAATTCCAAAGTTTTCATTCTGGCAAAATTGGACAAAAGTTGAATTTTGAAACAATTGAGTCAAAAGTAATATTTTTTTTTATCTAAAAATTAAGAGAATAATGTGTATTATTTGTTTTAACTATTAGTTGAATCTTTTGAAGACATTATTTAGGGATTAAAACTGTATACACAGCTATATAAATTTTCAAACTTTCAAAAACATAATTCGAATTTCAAATATGATCTAAAAGTAATGAATAATAATTTAACTAATGTTAAAAAAAAAATACATTTATGACTTTTTTAACATTTTTATAATTCAGATCATGGTCATAAAAGAAAAAAATTATAACAAGGGGTTTTAAAAATAAAAATCAATATTTTTCTTCTTAATAACCCAAAATTATTTTCCTAAAAATGCTGCACTATACATTTATATATATATTTAACTAATACATAAATTTTTTTTTTTAAAATCCTTGATAATATTGAAATATTATAGCACTATTATATGTGCAGTAGCATTTCAAATAAATTATATGTTGTTTACTTGCTTTTTTTTTATATTTGTTACTGATGCTATTAACAGGATTATTATTATTTTTTTCAATCTTTGGTATAAATTCATACATCTGAAATAAGCATGTGAATGTGTTGCAATCGCATATGCATTTAGGTTTTCATCAGGATATGCAACATTATACACATATACATATACATAAATTTAATTTTAATAATACCATTTGCAAAAGGATACTATACAAATGGAGTATGTATGTAGGAATGAATATCTTTAACATATGTCATATTAAGAAATATATAATATTAATATCATTATCAATATTAAATCATCAGATGATTTAAAAAAAACAATCTCATACATAATTTTATAATTTATTTTCGAAAGTGATAATAAGTGTTTAAGAAAAGTTTTATACGAGGTTTTATATACATAAACTATTCATTTTTGAAATCAACATTATAACAATTTGAAAATATTCAGAAATAATCATATAAGGTAAATGTAGTATCAACATAAATATCCCAAATCGAAATAGAGGATGATTACTTATTATTTTATATATTTTGTAGCTTAAGGCAAGCTCTTTGTAATTTACATAATCAATTAAGTTACATTACAACAGTTTATGCAATTCGATTTTGCACAATTACAGTTTATAAAAATACAGTCAGTAAATTATAAAATTAAGCAAAATATAAAAATTAGAAAATATGTAACAAGTCACGAAATTGAATTTGTTTTACAGAAGAATTATTGCAAATCAAACAATTTTCTGATGTCAAGTTTTGCACGTAAAAATAGCAAAAATTAGTTGAAGCCAGTAGTTAAAAATTTTATTAATTTTAAGAATTTTATTATTACCTTTTTTAAAATTTTGTGAACCTAATTATGTTTTTAAAAAAAATATTCACAACGAAAAAAATATTTTACAATATTTATTACTGAAAACTGTTTCGATACGGTGAAATTTTTGTACAAATAAAAAGTTTATATTGAGAATCAAATTGAATTTCATAGTAACTAACTATAATCATGAATTGCAAAACTTCGATCTTCCTGGACAATCTGTGACCCATAATCACTATTGAAGGACTCTTCTTGTGAAATTTTTTATTATGCTGCCATCTTTTCGAATTCAAGAGCACTTTTTTAATCATATATAAGAAATAAAATTGTATTTTTGAGAATATAAATAAATATAGTGAACGAGTTATTAAAATGTGTACATAAACTTTAAATATATTTCTGTTGAGTAAAATTATGATTTTTCGAACTGGGGGCTGAAAATAGATTCCGATAGAAATTGGTATGTGAGGTAGATTGTAGAAACCTAACCAAAATGTCTATGAAAATAAATCTTGAGTTAATATTGACTGTGGAACTTGTGTTCAGTGGATTCAGTATTTTAAAACGCAATGAGTTGAAATAAAAAGGTTTTTTTTCACTATTAATTACAGACTCTTAACCATATGAAACATTTTAAGAATGATTCTGTTTGCATAGTGTTTTATTTAATTTTAGTAAGTACTTTGATTGCTTCAAATCTTCTTAACTTCTTCTATCTTCAACTGATGATGTATAAGACTTAAATACTAAAAAAAATCTATGTATGTATGTAATGTACATAGTTTTCTGACAAATTTGAACATAAAATATATTCTTTAAATATTATTTTTCTTATTATTATATTTTTTTTTAGTAATTTTCGACATTAAATTATAGAAAAACAACAATCTGGACTATAGAATATTAATAGATATATATAACGTGTACAAAGAAAAAAAAAAGCACCTGCGTTTTCTTAAAGTTTAATATACCTATATAAGAAAAAAGTATATTATCCAAAATATCTAAATTAAAAAGAAAAAAATTTAAATAAATGTATTTTTTAATGAAAAATAAAGTATTAAATTTCATTGTGTGCTGGATGGTAAAAATCAAGAAAAAAAAGATAAAGATCATACAAAGATGAACCATATAAAACAACTTTATCTTTTTTGTTTTGTTTTTAAAATATCTGATATGAAATAAAAATACCATCTCATTTTAATATTATTTAAAAATTTTTTTGGAATTCGAAAATTTATAGTTAAAATTAGAACTTACAAATACTTATTATAACTAATTTTATTTTTATTTTTAATAACTTTTAGAAGCTTCATACAGAATTTCTATTAGCATGAGATTTTATTTTTTGTTTTTTTTTTTTTTTTAAATTCGAAGGCAAAATATTTGCCCATGTAAATATCCTTATATGTACATATTTATTTCTCTTTAATCTGTATTGCTTAACATCTCAGCAGTACAAAATTTTGACTACTTAGTTAAGTATTTTTCGCCAAAGAACCGCACTACTATGTGCTTTTTAACTACGAACTACATTTAAGTAGCTAGGTACTTCGAATTAATATCTTTTTCAATTTAAATTTTAATTTGTGTTATATAAGCTTAAAGTAAGGAAATAGGTAAATGAATCTAATGTTATGATCGTTTTAATTTCCATTAAGTGAGAAAACTAAACGCATTCCACTAATTCAATTTCAAGAAATTATTTCACCTATATGTAGACTAGTTTTATATAACAAATATAAAAAAAAATTAACTGGGCATTATTTATTTTTAAAGTTATTGTAATTTTGTATTGTGTTGCAGTATTAAAAGAAAAATTGATGATTTAACAAAAATGCAGGTGGGTGTTCTTCGAACTTCTTCATAATTTTTTAATTTTTTTTCGTTTTATTGAATTATTTCTTCGAATTGATTCTACACATAAACAAAATCTAGTACAAATGGTACTGTGAAAAAACAATTTTATTTTTTTAAGAATTATTTTACAAATTTAAATTTTTTTTTTTTACTACAAAAAAAAAGGGAATAAATTTTAAGTTTTATGAAATTCAATAACGCAGAGATATTTTTTTTTAGTTTCGTGTAGGAATCAAATCCTAAGAATTCTATAAAATAAAGAATTTAACTTCATATAGAAATATGTTATTTGAAATACGCTTTTAAAAATTTGGCCTTCTTTCATAGTGGGACCTCAATCAAATGTCGGGTCTAAAAAAGGTTCTTTAATTTTAAATAAATTTTTATAAAATGTTATTAAAAAAACGTTTGGAAAAACTGTTGCATTCGACACACATCGCTTCAATGAGAATTTCATCCAAAACCTTTATAGGTTTGAATTGATTCAAATTCACTTTTGAAGTTTCTGAGGTTACTAAGCGTATGCCTCCTCGTATACGAATTTCGAGTGAGTTGAATTTCGAAGATACTCTTTTTTACCTTTTAAATAAAAATGATTAAAAAAAATTTTTCAAATTAATTTTGAGTTAATTTTCTTTTATGAACAGGCTCTGAACTTTTTGAAGGAAAAACATACATTACGACTTGTGACTTTTTTAATTTTCTATATAATAATATTTATTCGTATAAATATAAATGGTACATCTAATTAAAGATTTAAATACATATTTAAATCAATTTCATTTTTGATTGAATGTTATTTAATAATGATTAATATAATTTATTACGCAAACAAATAAAAATTTAAAAAAAAAACCAGTAATAAAAATTGATAATACCAATTGAGCATGCAGAAAATTGGCCGTTTGATAAATAAAGTTTGGTGCTGGTCTTGCTAACACTATGTGTATAAAACAATATCAATTGAAATAAAAATAAAACTGTGTAAGGGTTATGCTATGTACAGTACATAACTATATTAGAAAATTTATTCGTGTATATATTTATTTGAACATAAATACATATTATTTGTGTACATAAATTATAGTACACGGTAACATCTAATCAAAAAAAAAATTTAATCCTGTTTCCTGGGATTAGAATTCATTGCCATTAAAATACAAAGACAAAAAAAAATTGAAATTCAATCTAGTTTTTTACATTGTAAGCACATATAATCTGTGTTAATATTAAATGTATATGTGAGACAATGTGTGAGAATTTCCTCACACATGTTCTCAATTTCAATATATCTACCATTTATGTTGTATCAAAAACGTTTTGAATTTCTAAAAAAGTATCTACAAATTTTCAATACTTTGCAGTTCATTTAGGAAATTATGTTCAATGGTCACATTAGCATAGTGAGAAATCTATTATTTTTTTTAGACATTTGGTACTTATTTCTAACTAAAAATAAAATATTGAAATTATAATAAACATAGAAATAAATAGTTGGAATATTATTTTTTTTTTATACTTAACCAGTTGATAATGCTAATGTACGTACATATATTCTGAGCAAAGTTTTTTAATTTACTGTCCATTTTTCGTAAACATAAAGAGAATTAAATCAGTTAAAAAAATGTAGCAGGAAGATTACCTACTACCCAATTCCAAGTGCATTTGCCTGCCTACATTTTAAAAAATTTGATAAGCCTCTGTAGTTCTGTATTATGTTTTTGACTTTCAAAGCCAATTTCCGACAATAATCGCAGTACTGAAATTATCTAGATTCTATAGATTCTATTGCCTTTTATATTGTTGTACTGGCAAATTTGTGCGATGCTTAAAAAACAAAGTTGAAAAAGTCAACTTTTGTGTAGTAAATTTTTATTTCGAAGACTAAGAAAAAAAAAAAGATGTAAACGTTTACAAAGAAATAAATGCTGTATCTTTCCTTAAAATCTTAAATGAGAAAAATAGGTTTAAATAAAAATTAAGAAAAACTTGTGATTTCTCATAAATATTTTAAAAATTGAATAGAATTCAGTTGGAATTATAGGACGCGATCGAAGCTAAATATTTTAGGTTCCTTCGACATCTTCTAATAAAAATAAATTTTCAGAACCCAGTCTGAATCCTTGGACACAATCGGGGAAATCCATTTTCTTTCTAGGTCCTCTATAAATGATATTTATACAGCCACACACTAATTTTCACCCAAATCCGTTTACACTTTTAAAATAATTGGACACTACAAATTTAAATTTCATGTAAAAATAATTTTGAACATTGACCAATTTACAGATCCTAGCTTCGAAGTCTTCACGCTTTAGCTTGGATACAATTGACAGAGTTTATGGTAGATTAGAAATCAAGAAATGAATTAGTCAATGAAATACTTGCGCCTCACGTTTTTAGTCATGAAATGTTATAATTATTTTTAAATATACATGTTCACTCTTATGACGCAGTGAATAACGTAATCCACAACATCTGTACAACTCAGAAAGATTTCGAATTCAAGACGTCCATACTACCGGAAATTTTTTTTTGTGGAGGGACGATGGTAACCTGGTTTAAATTATATATTTTATTTAACTATTTTTAATCTATTTACGCAAAACGTATGAACAACCCGTCGCTTCGATTTTTATTTTTTAATTCGAATGTACGAAATCAGCCCCTCATGGATATGCAACGAAAAATGTATTGGTTTTGCTTCATATAAAATTGATTTGATTAATTTTACTCAATGACGGTACAGTTGGGATTTAAAAATGATTGAAAATAGTTTTGTCACGTAAAATAAGTCTAGGTGTAAAATTTAAAGTCAACCAGATAAAAGAAAGTAGTTCAAAACTCGTCTTGAAACTTTGACCGGCAGGCGCTTCAGACAAGAAAGTAAAAACAGAAAAGTGTTATAAGTGAATGTTTGAGAAATTTTTTCTTAAAAAAACTTGAATGCAATTTTTATATAAATAAAATCATATAACAATCTCAGTAAAGAATCTCAACTAGAAATAAATAATTAGGAAATGGAAATGACGATTAGTTCCTGATTATTAAAACGGTTCTGCTATTCTTCAATATTTTTTTTTTGTATTTTTTATCGCAAAAAAAAAAACACATTATGAATATTATTTTATTAGTCTTTATATTGTGTGTATAGAAAGTTCATAATTATTATGTGAGCATAAAGTATTAATATATATATATATATAATATAATGTATTTTCTACATATATTTATACTACATATACAAACATACATAATTTGTACTTTATAATTTATGCATTTTAAAAAGTGCACGTGATATTTTTTTTGTGATTTTTTCCGATATCGCAAAAACTTGGCAAAAAAATCTGCAAGTGAATAGATGCGCAAACGCACTGTCATCATAAATATTGGATAATGCATAAAAAATTTTAATGTTAATGTAAATAAAGTATAAAAAAATATAAAATGTTGTATGTACTTGTACATACAGTTTATATTATAAAAAAAAAAAAAAAGTTGATATTTATAACCCAACGTACGGTGAATGAAGTACACATAAACAAATGTAATTTCAAATTATATTTAACAAGCATAATAAATGGGGAACGAGGCAAAAAAAAACTCGAATCATCTTGAACATTCATTTTTCGAACGAATAATTTTAACGAACTAAAAGTGTTTACAGTTTACTTCTCGTCCCAACTACTTCAAGTAGCATGAAAATTTTCAATAAATTGAAACGACAACAAATTAAACAGTGTCGAGTATAAAATATGAGATTGAGAAGCGATGAGTTTTTTAATTTTTTTTATATGAAATTGACATGAATTTAAAAATGGTTCAAAATTTATATTCCAAATTAAATTCAACACTATGTAGTTTTATTAATAGATGAAAGTTTTGTGGATTGGGTACGAAATTTTGAATTTTTTTACTAATTTTTTAAAAATAAAGAATAAAACGAAATAAAAAGATTAATAATTAAATTAACAATATTTGCAACAATATATTTTTATAAATACAGGGTTTTAAACGTATACGATTCAGAATAGATTTTTAAAAATACAGAACTTTGGAATACTGGATTTTGTTACGAACCTGCTCAGATTTATAACGATGCGAAAAATTTGAAAAAAAAAAAAAAAAAAAACTGCACAGGCTAAACAGTTGTGACAAAAATATTTCTTTTTCAATGAAAGATACATTTAAGTATATTAATATACTTAGTATTTTAATTTTATAATAGCTAATATACATACTATACTTAGTATTATGTAAATAATTAAATGATGTGAGAACCAATTTAATTAATTTATTTTTATACATTGTGCAATCTACATATATGTATATATAATATATATATATATATAATACCTTACGTATTTATATTTGTTATGTTCTATAAATATAATATATTATATGTACATATTTATGTACAGCGTATATTATTATTGATGTAAATTAATTGCAGTTAAGTATGTTGTATTATATATTATATAATTTATAATAATACATATAAGTGGTGTATATTACTTCTAAATTTGGACTGGATAACAAAAAAAAAAAAAAACCTTCCATATTGCTTTAAATATTTTTGTTTAGATCATAATTTTTGTTTTTCTAACGAAAAAGGGTGAAATCAATATGAAATAAAATTTATATGAGCATACTATTATAATGTAAAATATATTCATTGTATATATTCTTAATGTATACTTTTTTTTTTCAATCAAAATCAACAAAAAATTTAATCAAATTGTTTTTAATATTATTTTCATGTGCGAATGCTTTTCATGTTTATATATATTTTTTTTTCAAATTCTTTAAAAATAAGTAATTAGTGTTTTCAACCCGGGTACCCGGGTGTCGGGTACCCGCAAATTTGACCATTATTTCGGGTATTTCAAAACCCGGGTAGTAACATCGAGTATCCGGGTATTAAAGTTTTGAAATTCAAAAAGCAAATTTAAAAAACCAAACTGCACAGTTATAGGCGAGCTTTAAAAATAATTTCGCATTCGAAAATTTGAAATATTGACTTACATGTTACATGTTTTATAAGTAGGCCGTAATAAATTAATGCTTAATTGAATTATTTCTATTTCAAAAACATAGAAAAAAAAAAATAGAAATGTGTTTTTCTGAAAAAAATATTCTTTGTGCTTTTGATTAATCAAAATACTGCTGAGCTGAGGAAGTGAAATTAAAAAATCGTAAGTGAGGAAAAATTATGCAAATTGATGTTATGCGCTCGATTGAATTTTTTGTTCTTGCTTGTAAAATGTCTCGAGTCTGGAGTTACTTTGAGAAATTAACATCAACTGAATCACTCGGAGCGTGTTCTTTCCATTGCTGGAATATTTTGTAGTAAATCAAGAAATAAAATGAGCCCAGATACATTAAATGCTTTAATTTTTATAAAATATTATTTTCTTAATAAACAAAAAATTTAATAATTAACGTGTTTTTTTGTTTCCAGCTATTTTTGGAATATTACTTAATACCCGGGTAGCCCGGGTTACCCGAAAACTTTGAAATATTAAAACTCGAGTACCCGGGTACTTTTATTTCCGGGTATTTGAAAACACTATAAGTAATATGAGCTCTAAAAACTTAGTATATTTATCGATATGTAACAGTGCCCAAACTTTGATAAAAAATATTGTACTTTAATTTACTTAATTTTTGTAATCTTGTAATCTTAATATTATGTGTTCAAAAATAAAACAAAAAATACAAACAATTAGTACCTAAGCTTCGAAGCTTCACAATTATTTATTATTTAGCTTAGAACAATAATATTTGAAAAGAAAGTAAATTTAATGAAATCCTCTAAAAATTTACCATTGTCAAATAAGTAGTTAGTTATACTACTAACTGAATAACACAAAACTACTCTTCAAAAATCTTTCATCTTTTAATATATGTACAATTTAAGATATTTTTTATTATTTCGGTACACTTAATTTTTAAGTGGACACGTAAATATTCAAAAATGATAATTCTAATCAATGCTGATTTTGCTGGTTTTTAAAATGGCATTTAATTTAGAGCATGATTTGTTAAAACAACACGATTTACATTTAATCTCTAATCTTAATTGGAAATACGAATTTTACCTAAAACAAGTTTAATTTTTACTAAGCAACATCCACACTGTAACTAAATTAAAGAAATTAGATTTCTCTAACAAAACCATTCTAGTTCTAGGCTTGGTTACTTTATGTAAGAAATATATTTTTAAAACTTAACAAAACAACTTCACGTGAAGAATAAAATATGAGAAATGTGAGAAAATTATTTTTTTATTTTTAATCAACAATCAAGAAATTTCTTGAAAAGAATAAACCTTTTAAAATAATCATTTAATTATTTTAGTTCACCTCATTTTGATTTTGTGAAAAAAAAAAAAAACAATATTTTTTGACAAAAAAGTTCAAGTTGAAATTTAACTCGAAAGTTTTTTTTTTTTTTTTTTGAAGAACTTCTTTCTTATTGCAATACAGCATTTTTCTTCATTTGAACAGCACAAAAAAAAAAAAACATTAAAATTTTCTATTTCACTTTATTTTTGTCTACGTGATAACCAGTTTTCGTTCAATGGAAACATTTTCAAAACACAGAAAAGAGTAATGAGAACGAAAATAAAAAAAAAAAAAATCACAAACGGAAGAACAAAAATAAATAAAAAGAGAGACGGTTTTATGACGACATTATGCTTATTATTATTGAAAAAAATATATATATATACATAATGTAGGTACATGTATATAATATGAAATATATGCTCAGTACATACAATATATTTATTTATGCTGATGAATACATAAATATTTTTATAACGAAAAAAAAAAATTTTTTTAATTTTGAATGCAAAAGTTTTCAGGAACAAAATATGTATTCTAATATATGTAATGTAGGTACAACATTAATACATAAATAAAGCAGTGATAGATGATAACAAAAAAAAAAACGAATTTGTAGCGCACGCACCATTCTCATAATAAGTGAAAAAAAAAATGTATACACATATTTTTTTTTTAGATTTCCCTCAATAATAATAATATATATAGATAGAGATACATAATGTACATTTATATTTAATGTTTACAATTTATATTTACTATGTAAATAATAATAAAAGAATCAATTAAAGTATATGTACAAGTACATGCTATGTATATCAGATTTCCTCTTCATTTTCTACAAAAAAAAAAAAATCTTTCTATTACACTGCGCGATATTTTTATCGATCCAATAATAATATCTAATCTAAATGAAAATAAAGTAAACAATTGACTATGAGCTTTAGGAAGCATAAAAAATCAAATTCGAAAGAAACTTCTAAATTATTTATTTGGTGAATTTATTTGTTCTAACGCATTTTAAATTAAAACTTAAAAATAATATAATTTGATATTAGAAGTGTGTAGCAATATATAGGAAGAGAATCCAGTTGTTGTTGATTCTTGATCTGCATTCTGAATTACTAATCATATAAATAATTTTAGAAGTATTTGTATTCATTTGGAGATTTTATTTCTTCGAATGTATTCGAAATTCAAGGTGAAAAATAATATAATTTGACATCAGACATCAGAATTGGTTGATGGTTTTATTTATTCGGACTTGCCATTCGGGTCACCAATTTGAAAGTCTATACATATATAATATTAGTGCAGCCATATATTATTTCAAATAAAAACTAAAAAATAATAAAATTTAGAATGAAACTGTTACAACAAATTATTATCTACCAGGTAGATTCTATTGCTGCAACACTATTATCTTAAATTTCTATTTCCATTGTAGGTATGTAAAGTTGTTAAAAAATATTTTTACCCGTTCTGGGTCATCTGAGAACCCATTAATGAAAATAAATATTTACTCGCTGAATAAATTAGAATAAGTAGTTTAAGAAGTTTTGCTTTTAACAACTTTATAAAAAAACAGTTTCTAAATTATAAGATCTCAGTTTAAGCTTCGACAGGGCCATTCATTATTTTCAAGAAACTAATTAACTTAATAAATTTGTAATTTGGCATGCTAAATTTTTCTAATCAAATAAATTTTTATTTTTTTTAAAAAAACCATCTGGTAGTTTTATAATTTCTCAACTTGTGATAGAAATAAATATTCAGCTTTAAAATTAAATATTTAACGTCTTTAAAGATTTATTGTATAACCAAGAAGGGTAAGTCGCGCCATCATAAAAGTAGCTTGAATATTATATAAATTTCAAAACAAAATTTTTATTGTAAAACTCATAGAAGAGCATAAATTCTCTTTCTTATTTTAATATATTTTTTAAATAAACAATGTACCTCCAAGCCAAGTAAATTCACACAATATGTAATAACGTTCATGAGTGTTCAATACATGTTTGTTGATATACAGGCATATATAGCATATGATGATTTATAAAACATAATAATGACTTCAATTCAAACTAGGAGTGATGTCAATGTATTTGTCCATCCAACATATCATAAATGCAAACAGAGAGGGAAATTTTTAAAGAGTTATAAAAAAAATGTGAAGATCCGATAAGGAAAAGATTATATGATGATGACAAAAAAAAATAATAGTAGGAAGCTAATATTTTAGTACAGGTGTTCATAATTTAAAAAAACAGAATTTTTTTTTGTATTGCATATCAAATTGAACATTTGTCAAATTGAACATATCGTACTGATTTTACAGATTATTTTATATATACAATAGGTACATGTGTTTAATTTTTTATCAGACGCGTTAAATGAATTCTTATTTTGATTTACAGATTGAAAATAATTTTATAAAGTACAGGATCTAGATTTCGTCAAGAAACACTTTACATAAAATTTAAATCGTTAACATCACTATCAATCACACCAATATTTACTGAATAAATAATCTTGGGAGGAATTATATTAAAACTCTTCTCATAAAGCACGAGGAAACTAATGAATTTAATTATAATTATAGATGTGCAAAATTAATGCTACAGAAAGTACATTTCCGTTAATAAGCTAAGAAGATTCGATTAGAATTGCTAGAAAAAAAATGTCGGTGTTTTTATGTAATTTTTCTGACAAATCTCTGTTCACCAAATCTGCTGTTTCTGCAGTGAAAACTGGTTTAAAAATATATTTTTCATTAATTAAATTCAAATTAACGCACTTTTCTGAAATAACATTGATATATCAATAACCGATAACCAATTCGTCATGTAAAAATAATGATCTATATTCCAATATAATATCTGTGGCTAAGAAAGCGAAAACATCGAATGCTAATTAAAAACGCTGAAAATGTGTAATTCAAATCAAGTTGAAGGCTGTAAGAACAGAAATTATTAAAAATCACGGAAAATTGGAGGAAAAAGCAATCTGTGCTGTAATGAAATTTTGTATATACATTATGTGTAAATTAAATTTAAAAAATATTTTTTTAAGAATTGACCCGATAGCTGGCGCTGTTATTAGTATTTTTAAAAAACATTTATTTATAAGCTAATTGTACTAAAATTTGGTATGTATATGCGTTAATTAAATTAAAATAGGCCCAATAGATATAATAATAGAAAAATAGAAAATTAAATTAATTCGTTATAGATAAAAATCTTAGGTTCGGAGTAGGTGTTTCTAAAATTCAGAACCACTAGACCAGTCGATTCTATCTTTTGAACTTATGTTAGTTTCGTCTGCAGGAAGGTTTTTATTGTTGTGTTGAGCTATCTCGTAAAAACGTATATACACGGAAAGAATTAATTAAGCATAACTGACATAAATCAAGCATAAACCCTATCGGTTTAGCGCCTAGTAAAAAACTGCATAAAACATGCTCTAAATTACTTGATATAAGTATTTTAAAATATAACAAATTTTAGTATAAAATAATTTGTTTTAAATAAATTATTTCTTAATTTATCCATTTGCAATGCTTATTTCAAGAAAATTCTATCATGATTTTACATAAGAAAATAAAATAAAATTTTATTTTATTTTTTTAATATTTTTTTATTTTATTTTCTTTTTTATTTATTTTTTTTATTTTTATTAAATTCTATAATTTTATTAGGCATAAGATCTTTGGGATTCGAACCTGCGTCCTTAGCATTGCAATTCGTCAACACTACCACTCAGCTACGGTATTGAAATTTTGAAAGTATATAAAATAGAAAATATAAATTTGGTATACACAATTTCTGACTGAAATTATTTTCTGCATTTAAGCAAACGTTTTCTTATTTTAATCTGCAATTTTTTCAATAAAATTAAGAAAATGGTACTTATATTATTAAAAAAAATTTTGGATCAATTTCAGAAAAATATGCTTAAATTATTGCATATTTTAGTAAATACACACGTATTAAAACATATTTTAACTATTTTAATATTTTCTAAGATTGAGAAAAGCGAATATACATTTGTAGTAAAAAAATTCTTTCCGTGTATGTAAATAATATATAAAAGTTAAGATACCTCAGCACCAAAAAGGTCCAAACTCAAGAGAAACCTTCCTGCAGACCAAGCTAACATATATGGTCCAAATATGATGTCAATTCACAAAGAACTTTACGATTTTTAAAACCTTTATATTAACTTTACTTCGTTTCCACAAACTTAGAAAGTCAAAATTGACCCACTTCCCGGTATCCAATCGAGCTGAAATTTTGCACATCGCTTTGTCGTCGATGACAATGGACTTTGGCATCGACACATTCACCTTTATGTTCATTTCACCATCGGGTCCGCAAACTTAGAATATCAAAATTGACCCACTTCCCGGTATCCAATCGAGCTGGAATTAAGCACACCGCTTTGTTCTTGATGACAATTCACTTTGGCATCGACACATTCACACTTACACACCTTTATATGAACTTCATATCAAAAACTTTGTTTTTATGGGTTGTGTTTTTTTTTTTACTATTTTAAAATTTGTATTTTTATAGATTTCAAATTTAGGAGAAATCTGGAATTTTAGGAACTAATATTAAGAAATGCGCGCCCACTTAATAAATCGAGAGCTTCCCAGCAAAATCGAGACAAGGCAGTCCAGATAGAGTCTGAAATTTTATATTATCATTTGTGATGTCTGATTTAATTCAATTATCTTGCAAACTTATAGACCGTCATGGTGGAGTAGTATTGCCATTTGCATTTTCGATCGTACGATTTCCACTTGTGTACAATTTCCACTTGTGACTGAAATTTGTCAATTTTTCTAATTGTCTACTCGAATTAAATGCTTGTGTTGTTGGAAAAAAATCGTTTTTAATATCAAAATCTTGTCAGTTCTATTGCATCATTTAAATTTAAACCTTGGAATTTGTCGCATATTTTCGAATATTTTAATCCTAAGTTATAATTTTTTAAAAGGTTGGCGAAAACCAATCTTTCGAATAAGTTTCCAAACAGCTGCATATCGGGCTTAGCTGCTTCGAAAGTTATGTCTGTAAAACGAACATTTTTTTATTACTAAATCGAGAAATCGAGTTAACCGACCTTTGAAAGTTCATATTATCTGTTGAGTTGAAATTTATTTGAAATTATTTTTAGACCACAAAAAAAATTGGTGAAAATTGATCACCGCGGAGTTTAATGCTTTTCTGCTATCCTAGTGTAATACTAAGTATATTACATATATGTATCTCCAAGTAGATCTGTATTCCATACATAGTATTTATGTTCTATTGTATTTTTTTTTACTTCTGGTAAGTATACCTACTCCATTTATAAGAATTTTTCTAGTTTTATATTTTTCGAATATCTACAAAAAAAAATAAAAATTATTTTTCTGTAAATTCAATGCAGAAAAAACCCATTCCATATTCTATCTACACTTTTTTTCACCCAAATTTAATATATGTACATAAAATAGCGTACAGAGCGTATAGAGTTCAAAAATAATAGAAAACAAAACAAAACGAAAAAAAAACAAAAAAAAAAAGGAAACAACAAAATTTTTATATTTTTTATCCCAGATATTTTTTCAGTCATCACAAATATTTTTTCCTCCATATGTATTCAGACTGACTGAGCAAAGAAAAATTTTGTCTGTAAAAATATAATTTTTATTTTTTTTTTTATCTACCTAATATCACCTCTCTCTCACAAAACAAAAAAAGCCCGTATATTTTTAATATATAACTTTAATAAAAACATTTCGTATCTAGATACCCAAAAAAAAAAAAAAATATATATAAAACATAATAAAATAAAATAAAAAAAAAAAAAATGACGAAGGAAAAAAGAAAAAGCAATTTTGTAACTATAAAAGGGCAATGTCCGGAATCGAGACAGAATTTTCATTAAAACAGAACTTTTTTTTTTTTTTTGCTGTGTATAGAGAGTAGGTATAACAGCAGAGCTCAGCATAGACACAAAAAAAAAAAAAAAGCATAAATTATGGTATGTATAGGTATTTTATTTGTTTATTTATTTATTTTTTTTATTATTTTCAAATATTATATTTTTGGGGAGTTTTTACTTTTTATTTATGATTTTCATGATTTTCATGAAAGGAGAATTACATATGTGAATTTTTTTTCTTTTTTACTATTTTTATTATTTTTAATGTTGTAAGTACATAATATGTACATGAATTTTAGAGTTTTATTTGAGATTCAGAATAATAAAAAAAAAAAAATTATAAATAAACGAAAATTTTAAGAAATAAAAAAAGTTTATATTGCTATTTCTTTTATATAATTGTACATATATTTTTATTTAACCAGAGATCATAAAAAAAAATAAATAAAAATAAACGGTATAGTATGATGGTAACTAAATTATTTAACGGTTATTTTTTTTTTCTATGTGCTTATTATTATTTTGCATAAACAACATTTCCTTTGAATATGTATATAGGTATATATAGAAGTTTCAAATTTGGCAATTTAACATAAAAATAAAGTTTTAAACTTTTTTCTGAATTTATATATTTTTAAAATATTATTTTTAATAAAATATACTATTATTATTAAACAGAGTTGAGCTACACAATTCGATAAAGGTACATTGTTTTTAACAGAATCATAATACCATACATTGCGACAAAATATATTCTCGCTGGAGGACAAATTTAGCTACAGAATTTAGCGACAGAAAACAGTAATCTGGCGTTAAAATAAGGAGAAGGGTGAGAGAAACTGTTTTTCTGGTTTTGTGAGCCAGAATGTAAAATTACTTTTATTATTTTAATACAAAATTTTAAAATTATAAAAAAAAAACTCGAAACAATATTCTGTATCAGATTCAGATTTATGTAAAAATTCTAGTGACAAATTCTGGCGCTAAATTCTCAATAACGGTCATGGTCTCCTAATAACTAGTATGTGGATTTATTTCTAATCTTTACAGCTTAATTATTTAAATAATAAATTATTCAGGATTTAATTTTTATTTTAGAAAACTATAATTTACAATAAATGCTATGACTACCCAACCGCACCTATAATCATGATGTTGCTCACTCATTAGAATTAGAAGGAATATGGAAATACAGTGAAACCTGTCTAAGACGGAAACTGTATAAGACGGAAACCTGTATAAGACGGAACTTTTTTTTTTTTTGATTTTTGATTTTTCCTTTCAAATCAACCCGTGTAAGACGGAAAACTGCCTAAGACGGAACTATTTTCCGGTCCGTTGCGGTTCCGTCTTAGGCAGGTTTCACTGTATTAAAATTTCTATTTTTTCAGTTAAAAATTTTGAATTTGCTAATTCGTTCAATATCTTGGTGTTGAATTTAAATTGTGCATTTATTAAAATCATTTTAAGAATATTTTTTTGCTCTGTTTGCAACATTTTATATGTTGGTATTATAGCTGCAACACACCATACCATAATATTATTTTATTAAAATTTTATTTTCCAAATTTAGCTCAGATTTTGTAATTCGAGGGGTATAGGTATAATAATCTGATTGTGATTTTGATTTTATATTGGTATTAAAATGGGGAGCAAATGTTAGTTTTTTAACTAGTATTAAACTTTGTTATTTAGCGGAAGTCATACTCCAATCAATGGGTATTTCGAATTTCAGATCTGAATTTGGCAGGAATACCTATTTTCATCTAGATCTAAAAAAAGAACTTGAAATTCTACTGACATTAATTTCAATTTTCCATTTACTTCAGCTGCTAACTTGTTTAAAGCGTTATCAAGATTATTATTTAAAATATTTATTGCAAATTTATCAGAAAAATAAATTGCAGCTCACTAGCAGAATGATCTGACGCAAATAAACTGTTCAAAATAAACGAGCCTGTTGTACCTATATATTTCTGAACTTAAAATTAGTCGAAGCATTCGTGAAAAAATCTGTTTGAAAAAAAAACCAGTACTTGGGGTTGCTTAAAACAATATCAATATTAGGTTCGAATGTTCAAAATAAGCTTAGCAAATCGACAAAATTAATTTTTTTTGTTTTTTTTTTTTAATTTTTTAATTTTATCTTTTAATTTATTTATTTTTTTGCCGATATTTTAATGTGTAAATTGAATAAAAGAAATTCGGAAAAAAACAAAAAAATTAAAATTAAAGGTACCAATTTTTTTCATCAAAGCTAACTTAACAAATTAAATGCGAAAGCGATTTTTAATTTAAAATAGCAATTTTTTGTTTTTGGTATAAAATTTAGGTTTAATTTTTTGAGGTCTTCCTTGTTAAAAGATAATATTACTTCTTGTGAAAAAGTTTTATTTGTAACATAAATTCAAAGCTTTCGCTCGGTTTTTAATTACAAGTAAATGTTAAATTATTAAATTATAATAAAAGGTGAAATATCTGGAAATATCTTCTTAATTATTATACAACCATAACCAGAATTGATTTGAGATCTTATCCTCCCTTGTATAACAAGAAGTTAATAAATTTGATAAAAGTTTCAAAAAAGTTTGATGACTTGGATATATATGGAAACAAATGAATTTTACACTAGGTCACCAAAATGTTAGATTTTTTTTTACTTATATCTAAGAGCTGTCACTGGTAAAAATTGGTCTTTGTTTTGCTTTGATTGTGGTGTTAATATAATCTCGACCAAAGTAATTTTTTGCTATGTTAGAGAATATAGACCTCGCTGCAGGGTGAGTGAGCCTGATTTTTAAAATTTTTAGTTTTTTTTTTTGGATCAAATTGGCCCTTGAGCAAATTTGAACATTTTGCTGAGATTGTGAAGGCAGTGAAGGCTCTTAAGGGTACAAAAGAAAATTTAAATAGTAGTTGGAATTAATAACAAGTAATAACAAACTTTTTTCTAAAGAAGACAGAAATTTATGTAGTTGATGGAATAAATCAGCGCCATTGCCCTGATTATGTTGAATTCTTGAAGTGCAATTTCTCATTAAACCAAGGAAAACATAATATTTCTTTTTATTGTTTTTAGAATTGCGGTTACTGATGTAAGAATTTCTGTGGGAATTTTTTCATTCATGCTAAAAAATAAAAAATTCATTCATATTTACAATTTAATTATTTAAAAAAAAATATTAGTTCGTTTAGTTAATAAAAATATAGAATGATAGTTCATAAGTGATATAACATAGTCTACGTATGTTTGAATAGAAACATCTGTAATATTGAAATTTATAATTTTACGAAAATTCTTTTCTTATCATCCAGCGCAGCGTAGAGCCGAAACAATATTCTAAGGGATTGAGTTATTTTGTGGAAATTAAACAAGCTTATTAAAAATCAAAACAAAAATTATATATGTAATTACAATTTAATTATATTTCCAATAATATGAATGAGAACTAATTGGAATTATTACTATTTCGTTGATTTGTTCGCATATAAGATATAAGATGTATATATATGAAGATAATAATATTTAATATACAAAAAAAAATATTTTTTTTAACGTTAGAAATTTTTTTTGTATTTTTAATTTCACACACTGTAGGTATATACGTATGAACATTTCTGCGTAGAGTTAAAGTTTATGAAACTTTTACCAAAACAAAAATCTTTTTTTTTTATTACATTCAAACATTTATATATTATGTATGAATAATTCTGAAACTATGTAGGAATTTCTGTTTTTTTTTTTTCTTTCGTTTTTGTTAAATGAAAAATCCATAAAACTTTATAAATTTACTTAACGCAAAAAAAATTATATTGTTTTTTTATAGTAAATTAACGGTATGAGTAATAAAAAGTTGATTCAGTTTAATTTTCTTTGAAATTAAAATAATATTTTGTATATATACACATGTAATTTATATATATATAATAAAATAAAAATAGTAGTGGAACTAAGAAATAATAACAATGAATGAATGTTGTTAAAAAATGTTTTAGAGAGAAAACTAATCTTAGAATGTAAGTAGGTAAAAAGTGAAAATTAATGATTTTCAAAAAAAACATTTTAAATAACAAAAACACAATAATAACATACATAGTTGTTGGGAGCCTATAGAGAGCAAAATAGTTTCTAAAATTTCAAATTTAATTAGTTTATTTCTAATAAAGCAGAAATGTATACTTATGTCGTGTATATTTATTGTTGGAGAGAGTAATAAAATATTATATGTAAGGCCGGCCGCACACAGAAAGAGTAAAACAGTATTAAAGTTTTTGACTACAAAAACGTTTTTGACTAAAACTGCTCCATGAAGATGTTTCAATACAAAGTGTATGGACTGGCGCACACTGATAAATCATATGACGTAAATCACATTTAGTATCATTTAGTCACTTAGTCGTTTTGATGGCGAACACTTGATTCTTGTTTTATGTTTTATGCTTTATGCTTTTAATGAGAAAATAATAACATTATTGACTGAAATGAAATGTTTTTTGTAGAAACGAAATGTTTTTGACTAAATCAAAAACGTTTTTGACTAAAACTCTTTTGTTCTTTCTGTGTGCGGCCGGGCCTAAGTGTCATTTCATGTGATATTAGGTTATATTTTTCCTCGCCAAATTTTTAATAAGTTCTGACCAAAATACAGTTTTAGATTTGTTTTATTTTTACTTTAATTTTAAATATAACCAAAATTATTCACAAATAATTTGAAACAGTTATTTTGAGGAATATGGAAAAAAAAATAACTTTGGATTTGAGAATATGTATTTGTGGATGATATGTAGAATTCAGAACTGTAAGAATTCAAATACTTTGGTATTGAGTACAAGGAATGATTTATTACAGAGTAATTGGATTTAAAAAGTAACCAATACTTTGCTCACATAGGACTTGTATTCTAAAAAGTATTGATTATAAAGTACTTATGTATTTTAAAAGTCAATTGAAATAAAACTAAAATCTTTTTTAAGTGCTTAGGGAAATAGAGATACAGTATCTGAAGCATAAATGAAATAACTTCTAAAAAACATTACGATATAAGATTTACAAGGGGACCACATAAGTACATTATGGTGTTCAAAATATGCTTTGTAATGTAATCAAAACTTTTCAAATACAATCCCTTTCTAAGGAAAGTACTGATTATTTTTGAATATCGAAAGTATTTGAGGTTTTACAACCTAGGTAAATTCAATATCCATTTGTTAAAATCAATTACAATAATTCATTAAGTTAATAAGATCATATATGATAGTAAGTTGTATAGTTTATTTACCTATATGTTTGGGATCTTTAAAAATATGTTGAATGTGCATAATTGTCGGTAGCGTTGTAATTGAGGAAGAAATTTTTGCTTTAATCATGGAGAGCACTAACTCAAGATGGAGTACAAAAGCAATTAATAATCAAAATAGGTAGTAAAAGCAAATATAGAACAAAAAATAAGTACATTTTTGAAGAAACAAATAACAACTAAGATAAATATTTCTATAAATAAAAACAAACAAAAAAATAAGTAATATTTTTTTTCCTGTGCTATACAAAATTGATGTCAAAAGCTCGGACTCAGAATTATTTTTTGTGGTTTAATTCCTAAGTATAACAAATTACAAAAAAGAACTAATTTTTGTTCTGTATTTTCTAAAATTCGGGCTTACTTTGATAAAAGAGTTTGGATCCAGGTTTTGGCACATTTGAAAAAATAAAAATAAGGCACAGAAACAATTGTAAAATTAGCTAAATAATGGACAATACTAAAAACTAAGAAAACTATGAATGATTTGGTTTTAAAAGGTCTTCAAAAACAGTGAAAATTACGCCCAGACTCAAAAATCGGATCTTTGTCTCAGGTTTAAACCACTGAAAGTTTAGACAAATGAGAATGCAACCAACGAATTGTAATTGTTGAAAAAATATTTTTTTAATTATCTAAAATAAGTATTCAATTTGTAGTTCGTGAATCAAGGAATTTCGAAACTTAAAAACGTGCCCAAAATATTCTAAACTTATACGTATATGGGTATATGTATATGTATTTTTGTAACACTCGATTTCAAATATGTTTTAAGAACTTAATAATTTTTGAATACAGGAGCAGGGCTTTTTTTGTGGGGGAACGCAGGGGAACTCAGTTCCGCTACCTCTTTATATTTAAAATATTTTTTTTATATTTTCGTTACGAAATAATGACGAGTATTTTTTTTTAATAAATTTTATTTTGACAATGAAATTTCAAAATTAATTTTGTGTATAAGTTACGAGATGGCTGTAGCGTACAATTTTGCATTTATTGTATTTTGCAGAACTATAAACTAAGAAAAGAAGTACCTATCATGAAATTTCAAAATTAATTTTCTCGATAATGAGAAAGTGTCAATTTTGCAGTACTACGAACTCAGCAAAAAGTAGCTAGAAAAATGTTTAGTTCCGCATCCTTTTTCTTTACAAAAAAAGCACTGTACAGGAGTATAATTGGAATCGAATACTTAAACTTCTGAATCTCAAATTTACTTAAATCTTTTAATGTTTTAGTGAACTAGAGTTAATTAATTTTAATTACAATGATCAACATATTTCTTAGAATAAAAATAGTCACATTCAAATATTTGCCAAAATTATAAAAAAAAAAAAATGAATGAAAAATAGAAATTAAAATAAAAAAAATATGATATGTATTATTGTGTTAATTATATTATATATTATACAAATAAATGTGTATTTAAATAATTTGTTTTAATATATTTTTAGGAAAGACCTCCATCAGACAAACAAACAAAATAAAATATATGAATGATTCACGGGGACGTGTCCGACTACTACATCCGTCTTTCAAATTTTAGAAAACGTTTTTTCTTATTTATAAAATATTAAATACACATTTTATATTGTTTTCGTGAATAAATTAAACGTGATGATATAATAATAAACAAAAAGGCGTAAATCTTATAGTATGTGCAAACTTTTTAATATCATTTATTATTATTATTATTATTATTTTGAATAAAATATTTTTTTTTTAGTATGTCCAAAGAAATGTGTTGAAGTAAAGAGTATATTATAATATGTAGAACTTAAAGAGAGGTCAATGTAATCAAAACAAGTCAAAATCAGCTGATACAAAATAAAAAATTGTTATTTTTTTTTTTTCATAATATTTATTTTTATTATTCACGAATGTTTTTGCTGCATACTATTTTTTATTATTATTAAAATTTCGTTGTAGACTCCTTTTTCGCTCTCTCTCGCTTAGATGAAAAGGGTGATGATATAGTATTTATTGGATGGACGACGACAATATGTATAAAAAAAGATACAAAGATATATTATTAACTGACTTCTATATAAAAATATTGAAAGTATTAAAGTTTGCGCAACTTGTTTTCATTTTGTTTCATTTCTTTCCGATATATTATTATTTTACTGACATTATAATGTGTGCATAATAATAATAAAGTTAAGTTGAAAAAAGAAAATATAATTTTCGTGTAATACCTTTGAAGTTCAATCAACTTTAGAATTTTTATTTCATTTTTATTTTTTTTTTATAAATTTTTTATTTATTTTTGTGTAAAGAAGATGAGCAATGCACTCTTCATCAAAGAAATAAATATTTTTTATTTGTAGAATTTCAGTATATGGGTAGAAAAACTCCATGAATTCAATTATAAATAATTAAAAAATAAAAAAAAAAAAAATAATCGGTAGGTAGGAATTATGATCACAGGTAATGGTCTAATAATAATAAAATTCACCCAAAGTAATATCACTATTGTATAAGTAAGAAAACAACAAGTGATTATAGAAAAATAAGGTGAAAAAAAAAATTTATTGATAACTTAGTTTTTGTATAATAAGAGATTATTATTTTTAAATTGGCAGTATCATTTTTTACAAAAGTCTAGCTTTTTTATATTTCCATTATGAATTTTAATTGAATTCGTATTTAATGAATTCTAGTATTTCTAGTCTTTAACTACGGGTTCCATTTTATTTTATTTGAAAATTTTATTTTAAATTGTTTCTGCGTGGTTCTTGAAAGGACTAGAAACGGAAGAATTAGATGTGGTAAGTTTCTTAAACAACACGTGGTCGATTAAGCTCATGTAACCGCCGTTAGGCTTTCGATGCGAGAATGATTGGAAGTAACATGATGCGGATGCGCTAATTGAGATTTCAGCTAGATAATAGGGTTGTGCCTTTCAATGACCAGTTAAAAGTTTGGGAAATGATGATTAAAAAAAAAAAAAATTGATTAATTTATCCCAAAATGAGATAATTTAAAAAACAAGAAACACGATTCGGTCATAATTAAAATAAAATTTAATGACCTTATTTAACTTTAATTTTCTTTGATTTTATGACATAATAGAATGTATCATAGAAAGTTGAATCATTATTGCATAGAAAGCTTGAAATTTTCAAGTGAAGACAATATCTTCGATCGTAAATTTATTATGTCAGAATGTATAGAGTACGATTTTTTTTTAAACTAAGCTGAAAGCTAAATTTCTATATTAAACATTTTGCATTATTTTGCACAATAATAACGTTGCATTATTTTTCTTTGTTAATTTGGGATATTTTATTTTGATCCCAATAAAAATGAAATAAAACGAAATACTTGATTGCACACATGTGGAAAATTAAAATATAACAAATAGAAAAACCGGAATAATCAGTAATTTTAGGATATAAAAGAAGTTGTTTTTGATAAATTAGAATTTAGTTTTAAGCTTTGGTTAATAACGGTCGTTAACTTATTCCTTTTTTATGTAATGGTTGATAATCTATATTCTATTACTTCATTGGTAAAAATATATGTACCGTAATAGAAAGATCACACCCTGGAAATTCCGTAAATTATTAAGAGTGTGTTTCATATTTTTTTTTGTCTCTATCGTAGAAAAAAAAAATCGATTTGACATTTAATTTGGTTGAATCTGCTAAGATCATATACTTCATTCATTTTATAAGGGCATCTTTTAGTACGTCACATTTTATTTTTTTAAATTTTTTATTATTTAACAAAGTTCCAGAAGTCAATATTATTTCAAAATGTTGAAAAAGAAATGTTTGAAAATAATGAAATAAATACAAAATCAAATTAATTTGTTTAGCCGACTGTAGCAAAATTTCAATATAAAATAAAACCTACGTAAAATTATAAAGTATATGGTTAGAAATAAAATAAATAAAACTTTTTTATAAAATTAATTTAAGGTTCTAATTACTATAAAAGTTAATTTCAAATAATACTACCAATAATGTATTCGGAAAAAACAAATATAATTGCTAATGATTAGTAGATATGTAATGGATTCTGAATTTAAGACCACTTAAAAGTTGTCCTAGAAAACGAATTGTTATGGGAAATTTTAAATTTCTTTTTACAGATTTATTAAAAATAAAATTGAATTTCGGAACGTTTTTTTGCAGAAATTATTCTGGATATAGAATTTTAGCTTTCAAATCGCATCGTTCCATTATTCAAAATACTCAAAAGTAGAATCCGATGCTAGTTCTAGGTAAAATCGTGAATAATGGAACGCACTCTAAGTATTCTGAAATAATATCAAAATTGATAACCCCAGATTTACACAGGCTGTTTTCGAAGATTAAAATGAAAATTTTTTTTGAATGTGTGTGTAGAATTTGTATAAAATGTGTTCATTTTATACCCACATGAAAAAATTTTATACAAATTTTAAACACACATTCACAAAAAATCTTAATTTTAATCTTCGAAAACAGCCTGTGTAAATGGGGGGTAATCAAACCTTAAAAAAATTTAAATTTACAATTAGTTTGATAACACGGTTGTGATTAAAATATACATGTTTATTAAAATTTAAATAAAAAACTTATTATGTAAATTAAACAAGAAAATTAAGAAAATTAAGGACCTTAAAAAAAATCAAAGGACCATAGGATTCAATTTACATAAAAACATATTTCTATTAATTATATAGCACCGTACAATATGTGTGTATATTTAGGCATAATATACTCACATTTTACTGTTAAAAAAATATTAAGAGAACATAAATAACACTAAATTTCAAATGACATTTATTATTCAGTGGAAAAAAAACAGAGTTGAATGTCAAAATAATTGAAAAGATTGTAGATATGTTAGTGGAAATAAATGATACATTATAAAAAATAATCATAGCAAAAAATTGGTTTTATTTGAATATTTTTAAATATTCAAATGAATAGTGTTTTGGAATCTTGTATAAATGTTTAATAAGTAATAAAATTATTGAAATTTTATTTTAGATGTTAATCGATTTCCAATTTAAATTTAAATATTTCGATATTTCAATTTAAATTACTTTTTTTTATTTTTCAATATTTCGATTTAAATTACTTTACTACAAATATTTTTTATTATAATACCATTTACCAACATCATACATCATAAATCAACATCATATATCATAAACAAGCATATATCATAAACAAATACTAGAACAAATCATCGAAATTCAGAAAGAATTGGGGTCTCTTCAATTTTTTTAAAGTTCTTCTAATCTACAGAAGTAACACGTAATTTTTAACAGAATTCATTAAAAAAGTAAAAAAAAATCTAAAGAAAATATATAAATTTTATGTGAAAACTATGTTGGCTCGTTGACAGCTCTCCCAAACTCCCAAAACCGAAATCGTAGAATCTCATCTTTTAATGTAGGTAAAAGGGAAAACATATTTTGGCATAAAAAAAAATTAAATCGATTTGTCAGTTTTTAGTTATTAGTATTTTAGAGGAGGATGGACGGATAGATATTTAATGAAAACATATATTCGTTGATGGAATGCGAGCTAAACAAAAATTAAAATCAGAATTTTATATAAAAAATAAAAAAAAAAATTTGTTTTAAAAGCTAAATATATTATTTTTACACCAACAAAACTGTTTTAACCAAATTAAGTAAATTTATTAAATGACAGAAAACTTTACATAGATATTGATACTCAGAATACCTATATATATTTTGAAAAATATATTGTATAAAATGGTTCTGAGAAATGTTGGGAAAAAATATTTCGAACACATCAGCAGGCAATAAGCAATCAGTATTATTTACTATAAAACTTAAGTTCACACTTTGTTTCAATAGTAAGCAACAACTTTAGAATAATATCATATATTTTCCTGATTCCGATGTAAATAATATCATTTTGTTTAATTTCTCAGTTGAATAATTAGAATATCCTCTTCTTGATGAAATCTTAATTCATCTAAAATAAAGATATATATTATGTATGTAGTTATAACTTCTTTTTATTTTAGGTTAATATAAATATAACTTGATATTATTCCTTGTGTCAAATATCTTTATGTATACTTTGCCTATATATCGGTTAATGTTTTTTTTTTTTTGAAGAAATTTTCACTTAATTAACTTCGTGTGAACAAAATATTCTAAACATAATATGCGAATATATAGAGTAAAAAAAGGATTCATTATTTTATTCAATTTTACCTGTATTTATATGAATATTTTTTTAATAGTGTTTTTTTCTCTGTTTTTGATCACTGTCGTTGTTTTCCATGGAGACAAATTAAAAATCAAAAAAATAATATATACCTTATGACTAAAAAAAAAAGGATTAAAAATTATATATTTACCCGCAAAAATATATAAAAAATAAAATTAAAACTAAAACATAACCACCCTTTCCTCGTCATCTTTTTACCCCTCTACAAATATTATATAGACGTACACGACAATGTTTATATCTATATATAATATATATTTTAGATGAAAAAAAATAATCAAAATTGTTGATACGGAGCAATCGATCCTGTGAATAAAAATCATTGGTATATTTCAGCAAGTTTTATGCTCTGGTATACAATTTGTTTGTGAGGATCATTTTAATCGGTGATGTTTTTTTTTTTTTTATATTCTCTAATATTGGATCGGATTTGGATGATATTATCTTTTATTTTATTTTTTCCATAAAATGTTTTTGTTGAGATGACCTTGGTGTTTGGAAATGAATTTTAGAATATTATTTTTATGGAGAGTAAAATAAAAATCATTGACCTTTTATATACCTATATCTTTTTTTATTTTTAATTTTAATAAAGAATTTTATTTTGTTTAGTTTGGGCTTTGAAATTTTTATATAAAATACACATTAGGTGCATGTGAACAAAAAAAAAAAAAATACAAATTTTAAAGGTAAACGAAAGAAACTTTAAAATGGACTTTAAGATACATATTATCGACAACATTTAGAGCATTAACGCATATATATACAGATAATTAAATAAATTGCATCTTTTAGGATGTTATGCAAAGCAATTTAGAAAATTAGATATAATTTGTATATATTTTTGAATATGGGAGTTGGTTATTGGTCTTTTATTTTTTATTTGTATGAAGATTTAATGTTTGCCGGCGAATAAAATTATTTTATTTTTTGAATAAAAATATAATTTGAATTAATTATTTTATTTTATTTTATGATTTAAGAAAAGGCAACGTTTAATAAGAAAAAATTCGGGAAACAAATCTGTGGTCACAAATAAAATTTTAGTTACACAGGGATTAATTTGAGTTTATATTTGTCGGCACTTTAAATTTCTTTTTCCAAATAAAAAATGCGAGCTTTGCTGCTTTTTCAAAAAAAAAAAAAAAGATTTGAATTTTGTGGATTTTTCAAAAAAAACAAGAGCGAAATTAAATCTTTAATGCGTTAAGCCAGCGGTGTGACCCAAAGCATCATTTCGTGTTACCCACTTCGAAATTGTGTAGTAATTCCCAAATCAATGAATACATTTTTCGATTAAAACAATTGCATGTAAAAATTTTTTGTTTAAAACAATTGCATATAAATAGGAAAGTTTTTCCAGCTATTGCTTTTGTAAGTCCTAGTTTGCTGGGTAATAAATAAATTAAGTTTTGATTTAACTATATTTTTATTAAATTGCTTTCATACAAAATTGCCACTGACCCACTATAAGTTTAAAAAAATCTCATCTTAGGCGAATTTTACCCACGACCAAAAAAGTTTGCTTCTTTGAAGTCATTGAAATGAGAAATATCAGAATACTATATTATTATAAAAATAATGGAAATTTGTATTTTAAATATTTTCTTTCCAACAGATACCTATTTAAATTTTATTTTCCTATTTTTTCTATACGTCAAATGAATTATTTACTTGTTATATGGAAAAAAAAAAACTGTAAAAATGTTCATGAGCTAATTTTAAATGAAAAAATAAAAAAATATATGTACATAAGTAGGTACATATACATACTATTCATATGCATTATATTTAAGATTTATATTAAGACTTGTGTTAAAATTTAACGTTTGATATAAGATTCTTTCAAATAATATTTTAACTCAAATTCAATTAAATTGAACGACATAATATTTAAATCATTTGTAATTCCGTTCCGAAACTAGAAATTGATGGGGAATCGTTCCAAAATGTGATTCTGTGTATTTTTTCCGCAACAATTGAAATTTTTAGTTCTACTTTTAATTGAATTCTGTTTTAAAATCGTTTTGGAAATCATAGTAAAAAATAATTGTAGCAAATGAAAATTTAAAAATATTAAATACCTAATGTAAAATTTTAGAACACTTCTTGGAAATTTTATATGGCAAAAAAAAAAGAAGATCTAATTTTTCATATAGTTTTAGAACGTACCTTCTTACAAGACATGATATATTTATACGCAGGCTAGGAGATAGCTTATATATTTTTTTGATATCTTCTTAATTTTGGAAAGTATCTACATTAATAGGACAGACCTACTTTCAAGACTAATATATTTAGACAGGCTAGGAGATAGATTTTATATACTTTTGGTATCTTCTTAGTTTTGGAACGTACATAATTTAGAAAGGCTATGGCACAGCTTTTATATACCGCTACAAATTATGCTTTTAGTAATATGATTTGTCGGAGAACCATGAAAATTGATGTGAATTTATTGGGTGCTTGGTTTTCCGAGCCTTCTTAAATACAGCGCTGTGAATTTATTTCGACGATGAAATTTCCACGAACTTAATTCATTATCAAATAATTTTAGTTCACAATTTTGTGGGAACGCATTTAATTTCGCTGGAGCGAAATAAATGTTTTTTGAACAAATTAATTTCGCGAAGCTTTTTATTTTATTAAATAGTAGAACTGATATGGCTGAAGACCAAACAACTAGCTTATTTGAAACGTGTACCTGCGGGGTTTAAGAAATTAAAACCTCTTTTTTCGCAACTCAATCCATGGCTACGCTAGCAAAGGTCTTTTGGTGTATCCCTGCGGGCTTCAGCGACTAAAACCTCTTTTATCGCTGCGCTAGCAAAAGCTTTTTCGCAACTTAACCCAGGGAACATTCGCGTCTAGATGGGGCGAAATGAATTGCCGCGAACTGAATACGCATTTTTAATAGGGTCGGACAGAAAATTAAAACATACATTCTATTTGTTTAATTTTTGTTGGAAAACGGGGTAAAACCAAAAATATTGTTAAAATATTTTTACAGTTTTTGCGCTCCTAAACGTTAATATGAAAATTTAACTTGTACAAAAAAAAAAAATATAAAAATATAAATGTAAATATTTACAGAAGCACCTTGTGATAAAAAAGAAAAAGAAATAATAATAATGAAATATGCATAATTTTTTATTTTTTTTACAGTAAAATTAATATTATGCATGTATGTACTTCTAGTGCAGCTATAAAATGTATATAAAATTTTTAAAAGTAGAAAATGAAATTCATAAAAAAAATTGCAATTCAATTTTTTTTTTCCTCTTGCATAGGTAGAACGCGATATATAATATTAGAGATATAGTTATACATGTGTATGTTCTATTTAAAAAACAAAAAAATAGAAGAAAAAAAAAAACAAAATTAGAAAAACTTGATAAACTAGTTGAAATTTATTTTATTAACATTGTGTTAGTATTTTACCTTGCAAAATTATTAAAAAGTAAAAATAGCAAATTGCATAATAATATATAATATTCACTATACACTGCAACACTATTACACACATTTAAAATAAATAAATTAATGAATAAAATAAATTATGTTCTTTCTATGATTCTGAATTTTTAAAATATAAATATTATAAGTACAATAAATAAATTATGTTCGTAAATATCAATAACAAAAAAAAAAACACTTTTCTTTATACATTTTAAGTGTAAATACATTTTAAAAGATTTCAAAAGAATAGTGCACATAACGCCTAGTCAGTATGATTTTCCGTAATCAAAATCGTGAGCCTCCAAAAATCTGCTCATTAATAATAATAATTAAAGAAAATAAGAAAAAAAACATAGATTAAATTAGAATTACAGACATTGAATTCATTGCTAGACAGAATTTTCCTTCTAAATTTTCTAAACTGGTATAGTAAGTCTCAGCATTGGAATTTTGACATAACCTTGAGTGATCTGGTTGATACTCAAATATTCAAATAAATAATTAAATCATTGAAAGCAAATAATACGAAGATAAGATTTTAATAGCCACATCATGGCTATTTAAAAAAAATCATCAAAAATTATAAGCAATCTGACTATTTACAATAAAACTAACACACATCACGAATCATTTCTTAGGAAGAATTTTTCAATCTAAAGATAATTTCAATATTTTAACAAATATTTAACTGATAGATCTAAACTAAATGATATTGTAGACAAGCAAGCAGTCAAAAAAAAAGAAGAAAAATCATCAAAAAACGACTACATTAATTCAAATAGGAATAACTGAAAACGAAATAGCCAACAAAGCCACAGAAGGTGCACTATTTAAAGAACTATAGAAATATATAGTACAACGAATACAAAATATTATTATGTATACAACAATAAATTAGGAAATGAATGGAAAAACGAAAGCGATTGTTGAAGCCAGATTAAAAACGATTACCGTACATCAGACACTCCAAACTAATCCAATAAATTCATTCGAAATCAATTCGATGAAACTAAGAACTGAAAACATTGTAGAATAAATACACAAACACCTCTTTGAAAAAACATTACCACCAAATTGCATCGTTCATATTAATCAGATCATATGTAGAAAGGCGCTTAATACGAAGGTCACACAATGAACTTATACAAATAAACCTCCAAATTATATTAGGAAGCAACCCCAAGAAATAAAGAAAACAAACGATTATGCAAAGTGTGCAAATTGACTAATCAAATATAAAATATTATTTATAATAGAAAAAATAAAATATGAGAAAACATAATAATCTAGATTAGAAAACATAATAATCTAAATTAGGTTGAATGGAATCCCTTTCAACAAAACCTGACGGCCAGTTTTTTCGAAGACCAAAATGAAATTTTTTTTTTATTTTGTATGCAAAAATTGTGTGAGAAGGGAAAATCTTCATTTTAGTTTGAATCTTTTTGTGATAAGGCCGCAAAATATATTTCAAAAGGCCCCCACCTCTGCTCTAGTCTAAACGGCAGGTAGAATTTTTAATTTTATTTGTGTTTCAAGACCTTTCAATTTATTTAGGAAGTAATCAAGTAAAGAACATAATTGCAAAAGAAAATATTGACGGCTAGGACTCTGCTAGGCTCGGACTATTATAGAACACCATTCGAATGAAAATGAAAAATTAATAAAAACTTATTAAAAGATTTAATAGTTAAAAAAACAGTGTAGATTACTTAACTTTTTACATTAATTATATTTTTAGTTAACTAACGCAGTAACGACAAATAATATACTTTAATAATTAAAGATTTTTAATATCTACTTTATTTCTCAAAGCATCATCATAAAAAATAATTTCATTTAATAACAATATTTATATACATAAAAATTAAAATTTTCTTAGATTCATCTCTCTCAAGAATATTGTCAATGATAGGTGTCAAGTTAATCATTCTAATAACCTTGTAATAATTTCAAGTTAATTTCTTAAAAATAAAAATAAAATATTTAAAAACTTAGTGCAGTAAGTATTTTGAAAGTTTTCACAAAATATCACTGAAGCATTTGTGCTTATTTGGTATTTCCAATATTGAAGGTGAATTGAAAATCCGGGAAACGAAAATTAAATTCTTTCTTTATAATAAATTCGATATAAAATGAGTAAATAGGTAGTTATCAATGTTATCATTAAGTAAATATTTTATATTCATATATACATAGATAGATAGGTAAACAAGTTTTAATTTTTATCAATTTTAAAATAGAGCTCAATTTAATTAAAAACTATTAGTTATGATTCACAATTTTAATATTGAATTTCATCAAGTTAATCACATTTTGAAAAAAAAAAAAATTAACAATATAATTATTCAAAAAAAAATTAGCAATATAGTTATATAATTATTTCATTAGTATTGCACATTAAAACTCGTCGAAGGGAAAATAGAGGGTTTCTTTCCTTTTTTAAACTTCGAAATTAAAGTCATAAGCTGCAGCGTAGAATATAATTTTGTTAGAGTAGTATAACATTAGTAACACAACATTGTTTTCTTCTACCCGAAATCAGCAAGTGATTCTTTTATCTAATCAATTTTAAGAAATAAAAGGTTATTGCTAAATCTTAGGAATATCTTGTTAAAAATAGGCGAATTTACTTGATGATGGGAAATTTTTTTTTCTTGCAAAATATTTTGTTAATATAGTTTATTAATTGAGAGCCACATAAACTAAATAATTCTGAAAAAAATTAGTTTATGTAAAATTTTAAGGAAATTCAATAACATATTCTATATCAGGAAACATCTGATATTTGTCATTGACCTTATTAGTGTTTTTATATTATTTGTTTGTGCGATTTGAGTATATTTTTTTAGGTGAAAATAATTCTTCATTTGAAAACATTCAATTAAATTCAACTTTTATTTCATTTTTACGGCTGCTGTTCCAAGATTGAAAAAGCAGAAGATTAGTGGAATTAGACATTTCAAAAAATTCAACCTAGTTAAAGAAGTTAAAGTCTCCAAAATTTGAATTTTTTTTTTTATTTGATTCCTATCATTCAAATAAGTAACTAATCACATCCTTGACTATAATGTTCTATTATTATAATCACAGTGAAGTGATTGATTTTCAAAAAAAATGTTTTCTATTGAAATTAGGAGTGCATGCATATCACTCTATCCACGGAACAGTGTTTGAGATTAAAATTTTCCGAAAACTATCTAGGACTACGAGTTCGATAATAGTCCTAAGATATTAAACTAAATTGAACTAAATTGAAAATGGGAAAAATTTTTTGACGTTCAAAAAATCTAATCAATTTAATTTAAATGTTTCTAAAGTATAGGTACATAAATTTTATCTTAACATATGTTACATTCTACAATTTTTAATAATCACAATGAGAATGTATTAATTAGAATGATTCAATAGATCAGTAACCATCAAATATAAAAATAAAAAAATATATACTTATATTTTTATGATTTTAAAAAAGTTTGTTTATTAATAAGTAAGTCAGCTGTTGAATTTACATAAGTATTTATAGATATTATATACAGGAATCGGAATTACTTTAATATAAAATTAATGTATTTTTTTTTACGAAAACTAAAAAAATGTAGATTATTCATAATACATTATCAATCAACATCATCACATTTTAGTAATAATTTGTGTTGTTTGAAAGTTGTTTATAGAATAAACAAGTTTGAGGCTTCTCCATTTAATTTTTTTTTTTTTTGTATTTTAACATATTTATGTTTTTTGTAGTAACTTAGATAAATAAATAATAAATATTTTTTAAATAAATACATTAAATCGGGCACCTAAAAATAATTTGAAACCTTTCGTACTTGAAATGTGGAAAGAATTTGACGGATCCAGAAAAAAAAAATAGGTTCGAACAAGGTATCACATTTGTAAAATTTTCTTACTTCCCCGATTTACAGAGATGTAAACAGAGTTAAAGCACTGACTTCTCTATATAAAAGACGAAAGATCAAATTTGTGCATGTATTTAGGTCGAATAAGCTTTTCATACAAGTCAAATTTTTGTATTATTTTAATTTTTAAAAATCTTTTTTTTTTTATAAGAAAAATAAGGACTATCAATTTGACATGTAAGTATAAATTATTATTAATATTTTTATAATTTTTCTATAAAAAAAAATTGCTAAAGAAGAGAATACTAAAGAAGAGTGTTTAAAAACCATTTGATAGGGGGGACCACTGTTCACTTTTTTTTTTTTTAACAGTGACGGCAAAAAAAAAGCGTGCAGTCGAAAAAAAAAATTGAAGAAATTCATTCTGATTCAGAACAGTACAAACAAAACTCTGTTGAAATTGATGCATGGCACACTAATAAGTCTTTCTAAATGAAAAGATATGAATTCTTCACATTTACGCTTAACATTATTTTTATTATTTTAGCTATTTTTCTAAGTTAGTAATAATTCTGATTAATTTTGTGAATTTGAATAAATATTTTAATTTCATTGTTCATTTTCATTGCTCATTTTGAATGCTTTTAGTTTTTTTATTATTATTTTTGAAACTTAGGTCTGTCGAACTTTCGCTGTCGAGATAACAAAGCCGCCAATCTGTCACTGATGCTTTAAGTTTAATTAGTTAACCTTAAAGAATTCTTACTTTTATTGTAAATGATAGATATTTCCGTTTTTAAAAATATTTATATTTTTCATATTATAAAATTTTGTTTTTTTTTTTAAAAAGTAATAAATTTTTTTCCGTACAGTGTACATTTATTTTGGTCGAACCATTTGACAGAAGAAAATTTATATGTGTAGTTTTTATATAGAGAAATCAGTGGTTTAAGGTTAGGAATCAAATGTGGATGTTAATTCATTTGACTGAATTATAGAATTAAATTAAATTAAATTAAACTGAATTAAAGAATTAAAAAATTAACAATTTTAACCTAACAAATTTTAATGATAAATGAGAACACGAAAGTATGGAATATCGGATTCCTGGACTTTCTTTTAATATAATGCAGAACTATTCCGGAAACCAATTCCACTTTTATTTCCTAAATTTTTTAAAAAAATATTTTAGATATAAAATTAATATCGTCGGTCGGCGACGCAAATCTCGTAAGTCTTGTTTTTTACAAAACGTGTTTTTTTTAATTTTCCTGTCCTTTTTGTTGATCTGCGTCGATCTACATTCATAAAAACTCTCTAAATATTTTTTACGCACTTTTATTGTCGAAAAAAAAAAAAATCGAAAATTTAGGTGGGGAGCTTTTGTGGCCAAACCTTGCACATTTTTGAAACTAAGATAATGTACTAATCTTCGTAAGAAGCTACAGATTTTATTCAATCCATATCGCTTCGAAATTAGCCAATCTTAAGCAATTTTGTGCTAATTATAATAATAAGAATAATACAGTTTTTTGTGTCTCCTGTAAAATTTTCAAAAACAGACTTACGAGGTTTGCGTCGCCGACCGACGATATATAGAAATTGCATAATTTAAAAATAAAAATAAAAAAAAAAAAAAAACAGTACAAACAAGTACATACACCATAAAAAATAATAGTGTACAAATTTGAGATCACAATCGCGAGATCCATAGATTGATATGCTTAAAACGAAAAAAATCGATAATCCTTTCTTTCCTCCTTTTTTATCTAGTTTTAAGTTTTACAAAAAAAAAATGGTTCATTATAGGGTTTTTTTCTTTTAATAACAATTTTCCCTAAACATAGAATATTATAATATAAACGTAGTTTATACACTACCTCAAAAAAAAAACACTTAAAGTATTTATAAGTTGCAAAGGTTAAAAAAAAAAAGCTGAAACTCTTAGAATAGAAACTCTTCGAATTTCTATGTGCTATGGAAATAAAGATTCAATTCATTCATTCAGTCAAATCGATAAAATATTTGACAAGATCAAGATCTTAACATCATAATAATAATCAATAAGTTAGAAGTTGGAGAAGTGAATAAACAAAATATATATAAATAATAAAAAAAAAATTTCCATGTATTTGTTTGTATAAATAATAAAATAACAAAAAAATTTTAAACAAAATATTAATATATAAAATATAATATGAATGTTTCTATTTAATGACGTGATGGTAGAGAAAATATAGGTCAAATTTTACATACAAATCAACCCCACACGCTTTATACTGCAATTAAAAGCACATTTCATATATATATATAAAATTTTTGTTTTCTATATGTAACAAAGAAGGTATGTACGAATATCTTAGCAACACTTAAGAAAGGTTATATATATGAGATAAAATGAAGAAAATTGAAATTGAAATATGTACAGTCAGTGGTGTAAATAAAAACTAAAAAAAAAAAAAATTAAAATTTAAATATCATATTTTCACAATATTATTTTGTATACAACAAACTTTTATACTTTAATCTACAAAATAAAAACAAATTTGGAACTCTTCGTATCATAAAGTTATTATTAATTTCATCAAAAATAAAATTTGATAGATCACATTTATGTAAAAGGGTGAAAATATTAAATTTTCGTATTTAAATGTAGTTGTAGATACAAGATTTTAGAACAACATTGATTTAAATTTTTTTATGTTCCACAAACCAAATTTCGAATTTAAATTATGAACATTAAATTTGAATTAAAACAAATTTCTCTACTAATTTTTTTTTTGTTTTTTTTTTTTAACCAACAGATAAATTAAAAGTTGTATAAAACGAAAAAATCCTGATTTTAGTCTGGACTAAAAATCATGATTAAAATAAAGATATTTTCTTTCAAAAAAATATAAAAAAATTAGTTGCGAAAAAAAATTGACAAAGCGGAAATGTCGTCAAAGACAAAAAAAACTAAATAAAGTAATTTTAGTTCGAACTAAAATCTAGATTTTGAGCTGGACAGTGAAAATTATTTCGGTGATTTTTACAAAAATATAATCAAAAAAAAAATCTTCATTTTAATCTTCGAAAACATCCAATGTAACCCCCATTTACAAAGGCCGTTTTCGAAGATTAAAATGAAGATTTTTTTTGAATGTGTGTTCAAAATTTGTATAAAATTTTTTCATTGTATAATAAAATGAAAAAATTTTATACAACTTTTACACACACATTCAAAAAAATCTTCATTTTAATCTACGAATAAATACTAAAGGAAGAGTAAATCCAGCTCTACAAGGAAGTATCTCTCTTACATATGTTAGTGAGACCAATACATTAATAGTACAGGGTGTTTTATATAATATCACAATAATTTTTTTCACTATTTTAGGTTTGGTAAAATAATAGTTCCGATTTGCCCTTTTTTTCCAGAAGTCGAAAGAAAAAACCCCTAAGGGTTTGAGGGAGGCGACAGCTATCCCCCATTCAGCATAACAGCTTTCTATTTTAAACATTTTTATACATTACGAATGCCATATCTCGGAAATCCGAAACCATTTTTGGATTTGGAGTTTATGGTGCCTTTACCCCCTCAACAAGTTTCAGCCAAATCGAGCTTGCACAAATAATTTTACATTTGATTTAAAAAAATTAAGCTAATTACTCTGTATATTTTCTTGACTGACATTTTGGTGCACTTTTTTTATCTCAAATATTTAAAAATATTGGAAGCATTAAAAATCTGAAGCGAGCTAGCCGACGCGAAGATCTGAAGAACTTTAGTTTGAATAAAAGTTCAATTCGCCGATTCAAAAATTTTCAAATCAGAAAATTTAATTCGAAAATAAAAAATTAGGTATATTTTTAATTATTTTTTTACTTTGAACGGGTTTTTAAATTTATGAAATATTATTTTTCGTCTAAACTGGAAGCAATTTGTGAATTCCTATTTTAAAATTGAGGTGATTTTATCCGGTTTTTTAAGTCGCTATTGCACAGATTGCTCCAATAAACTAATTTGCTCGCCAACTCAACGGCATTCTGTAAGTTTTTTTTTTTTTTGAACTGACTTTTTGGTTCAAAAAAAACATATGTGAAGTACGTCATATAGTATAAAGAAAGGAATTTCTTCATCCATATATACAACATCCTTGATTTTAATCTTCGAAAACAACCTGTGTAAATGGGGGTAAATGGCAAGTAATGCGATTCGTAATTCCGGATAATTAGTTGTTTTTAAACTTGAATGGGAACAAGGTATAAAAATAATGGAAGGTAAAAAAAAAATAGAAGACTTCTGAATAACGGATTTTAGGCGGCATTTATTATTCACAAATAACATAACTCAAAAAAAACCAAATGAAGTTTCTTTTCATCTAAAAAAAAAAAAATTAAGTTTAAATATGATCATAGAATTTTATGGTAAAATAAATTTATATATATAAAAAATTTAATTTTCGAAAATAAACTTTTTAAGCAAAAAACTTACTTGTATATAAAGAAAAACACAAATTCAAATTATGTGTGAAACTGAATCTTATTTAATTTTATTTAAAATGTTCTATATTTGACCTAATAATAGTGGTTCGTCGTAAGTTACAATCAAAATAAAAACACAAAAAAAAAAAAACGCTTTATTTTGTTTATATTTTATTTTATTTTTTTTTTAATATACATAAGTATGTATAATATACCTACACAGCTCATATATGTAAAAAAAAAAAAATTCTATGTCGTTTATTTACTTTTTTTTTATGTAGGTTTTATGTATATATAAATATTTATGTTATCAATTTATTCATAAAAAAAAAATTTTTTATTTTTTTTTTTTTTTTCAATTTAAAATATAAACCACATTGACACGCAAAGTCTTATCAAATATTAATTTTTATAATAATTTTTTTTTTTCCTTATTTTATTTTTTATTGTTCAATTTTTATTTTTTATTTTTTTTTTTTCAAATATTTTGCATTTTTTCGAAAATTTGAGATTAAAATAAAAAAAAAAAAAAGAACAATAAATCGAATTCCGATCGAACTAATTTTTTTTTTTTTTGGCAGTTAAATTCCTCACTATAAATAATGTGAATCGCGCGCGGACAATAATCCGACACAATAAAGTTTTGAGAGTCTTATAAATTTCAACATTTTATGCATTTCTGATAAGGGCAAACGTTGTTGTTGAGATTTTTGGAATATTAAACAAACATTTTTTTTTTAAATATATTTTTTTTTTTATTCTAATATAAAAAAAGGCAGTTGATGTTTTCTTCTTTTTTTTTTTGTAAAATTATGTTTCGTTTCGTTTTTTTTTGTTTTTTTTTTTTTTTTTGAATTTTTTTTAATCAATGTTTATTGAAGTTTTCAAAGTTTAAATTAATTTTCGAAAATTTTCGAAATTTAATTTTTTTTTGTTTTTTTATTTAATTTCGAGGTATAATTTTTTTTTTTTTTAATTATTAATTAGTTATTTATTTTAACTGATTTTTATTACATATATATAGATTTAAAAAAAAAATACACACTCAATCATTTAGACACACCAAATTGAATTTAAAAAAAAAAAAACAATTTTTTTTCGTTACAATTTTTTTTTATTATAAATTTTAATTAATTATATATATTTCATAAATATGGACATTAATTTAAAATTTAATTGAAAAATATGTATAGAAAGAATATAACTTCGATTGCACTGAACACTTTAAATTTTTTATTTTTTGTTTATTTTTCGATATTCGAAACCGGAAAATATTTAGATTTCTTTTTTATTTATTTATTTTTTTTGTTGATGCATTTGAAATTACGATAATTTTAAATATTATATATATTATATATATGTATATAAATATATATATATAGAAATATGTATAAATATATTTAATTTATATGTATTATGTAATGTGTTATTTATTACAAAATTTGTTATATTTTGAAATATATAGGTATATATTTGATACAAAAAAAAAAAAAATAATACGAATATATATAATTATATATGTATATTTATATTATATCAATATGAAATATAAATTTTTTATTTTTTACTAAAAATTTTAGAATTTTAATAATTTCTTCTTTTTTTTTTTTCTTTTTTTTTTAATTTAAAATTTTCTTAATACTTAGTATTAAAAAAAAAAAAAATAAAAATAAATTAATTATAAAATTGAACACTTTTTTTTTTTTTTTTTGTTTGTTTATTTAATTTAATTTTTTTTTTTTGAAATTATTTTAATATTTTATTTTTGTTTACGTATATTTATATTTATGTATTTATATATTTTTTTTTTCTAGCATGGATTATTTTTAAGTAGGTATGTATTAAAATTAATTTTTAATTATTTGCTTTTTTTTTTATATCATGGAGGTAATTATTATTTAATTAATTAATTTTTTTTTTATTATTATTATTTATTTAATTTATTATAACTTATGGAAAATAATTATTTTTAATATTTTAACTATTTTGGTCAAAAAATTTTTGATATTTTTTTTTTGTATAATAAACTATTGCTCGTTATTTTCATATAAATTTATAATAAGTAAGTAGGTAGGTAGGTAAGCTTACAAAAAAATAAAAATAATATAATAAAAAAAAAAATTATATTTCTTTTTAAATTTGAGTTTAATTTTTTATTATTTTTATGAATTCATTATTTAATTATTTATTTATAATTTATTTTGGAATATTAAATTTGTTTTATTTTAGACATATAAATATATAACTGCCTTTCAACGGTATGCCGCCGTCGCCGCCACCGAAAGTGATACTTCAAATTGATGAAATGAATAAATGAGTTGCGCGACAAACAATCAAAAAAAAAAAACAAGGGTTATTAAAAATTGTTTATTATTTCATATTATTTGTAAAAAAAAAATTAATATATATTATACATTTATATTAATAATTATCTAATTTTTTTAATTTAATTTTTTATTTTAAAATTTTTAATTTTCGAAAATTTGGGAAAAAAAAAAAATAAAATAAATAAATTTTCGAAAACAAATTTTCTGGGTGTGTATTTTGTTGTTACACCATAAAATTTTCTTTTTCTTTTTTCTTTTTATATAAATTTTCTCTATAACTATTTTTTTTTTTTTTGCTTTGAAAAATTTTCTTTGATTTTTATTAAAAAAAAAAAAAAAAATATGTATATTTTATTTTTTTTTAAATATGTATTGGTGTGCTAATTTTTTATTTTATATTTTTCTTTTTATATTTATAATTGAACACAATTGATTATTTAATTTTTTGAATTAAAAAAAAAAATTTTTTTAATTTAATTTTTTTTTTTTTGTATATAATATTTTTATGAAAAAAATTGAGGTTTCTATGTTCTCCTAATAAAAAGGCAGTATTAATGTTTTTTTTTTTTATTATAGAGATATTGTATTTTGTGTATATATAAAATAATGATAATAAACTTTATTTTTTTTTGTTTTTTTTAATAAATAAAATGAAATATAAATTAAAATTAAATATGAGCCGAAACCCGCATCGCGATACTAACAGCGATGAGCTATCATTAAAAACTGAATTGTGGAGTCGACGAAAATGAAAATATTTAGTATTTTTATTTTATTTTTTTTTTACTTTTTTTCTTTTTATTTTTCTGGTGAGAGAAAATTATGCTGAAATTACATATAAATCGATTCTGATGTTTTTTTTTTTTTTGTTTTATGTTATTATTGTATGTATATTATTTTATTTTAAGAGAATCCCATTAAGAATAAATTTTCGAAGAATATTGAATGTAATAGTTTAATTGAAATAGTAGAGATAAGGTTGAATTGAGAATTTAAAATTTTTGATGCCAAAATTGTTCAACTTCAATTCCTTAATAAGCTAATGAAGATAAGTTTACACTGAGAGGCTTAAAATTATTTGTAAGATACTGGATTTAGTGCCTTTTTTTTATGTAATTAATAAATTTTGTTTTTCTTTATTTGTTTATATTAAAAGCATAGTAAGTGAAGACTTCAAACAATATAACCTATTCGCTTAGAACTATATATCACCTATTCTATGATTCTCTTACAAATGTGTTATAACACTAAACATAATTTAATGTGTAATATTAACAAGTAATTAATTATAATTTTTGTGTCTATTATTATAATATAAAGATTTTTTTAAAATTGTATTTGTTTTATAACGAAAAAAGGCCAGAAAACAATCAAGTACATTCTATAACCTGGGTGTCTGTCTGTGGCATCGTAGCTGATGAACCGATTTTTTTGTTTGAAAGATGAATTAGTCGGGAGTGTTCTTAGCTACGTTTGATGAAAATCGGTCCAAGATGGCCGCCACCACAAAACGGCCGACTACATATTTTTTCACAACTCTAAAAGGGCTTGACAAATATAATATTATACATATACACTATAACAAATTTCAAATCCTTGTCGGGGGTTATTTTAAATTTTTAATTTATTTAATTACAAACAGCTATTTAATAGAAATAGTATAATACAATATTATTATTATCATTTTATAACACAACACAACAATAAAATGATACTAAGAAATAAGTATACTTCTAAATCAAAGTGATAATTTATGTTAACCTATACAAACATCAATACAATTTTTACAATCTCTCTAATTAAGAATTCAAAACATCAAACTTAGCAAAAACGATAGATCTAAACAATGAGCCTCCAAAACCAGTCGAATGAAAAATATCAGATAAAATATAAGTCACCTTGTTATTATTCTATTTTAAGTAAATTATTTGACAATTCAAATTCAAATAGAACAGAATTATGTAAATGAAAAAAAAAAAAAAAACAGAAGGAATTTTCTTTTAGAAATCTCACTACGCCAAAGTAATGCCATTTAGATCACAAATTTTTTAGTTTACTAAATTCTAGAATTCTTTACCTGGCACGTGATGTATATACAACATAAATATTTTCATATGTATGCATTTGCGTATAATCAGTTTTAGGTGTACAATATAATATATAATATCAGGCAGACAAGACTAGTGTATCTTTATATCTACTCTCGAATGATTTTTGTAAAATAAAAATATATATAATATTATTGTAATATGAATTTATGAAAAAAAAAGAAGAAAAAAACCAAAATAAATAAATAAATAACAAAAAAAAGTAAAAAGAGAAAATTAATAGGTATACTTTTTCTGCATAGGCCGTTAAACAATTTTTTTTTTTTTTTTGTCAAAAAAGAGAGAATTTTTTGTGTTATTTATGTTGGAGTTCAATGGTTTCTATATAGTATGTTCAAAAGATGAGGGAAATGGTGTACCAAAAATAATTTTACTTATGGTAATTATGCTGTTACAAACAAAACAAAAAAAAGTAAAAAATAAATAAATAAATAAAATTTGGAAATGTATTTGTAAAAAATTTAAAGGATATATTTTATTGCTATACTTTTATATTATTATTATTATTAAAAAAAAAACTACCTAACTGAATCCTTTTCCGTTAGAATTTTATTTTTATTTTAGTTGTCAAGACATCGTTTTTGAAATGTTGCAATATGGTTTAATTATCACTTATCTTATAGTAGTCATAAACCAAAATGATAGTACCTAGCCGTTTCTCATTTCCTTTCTCATATTCACATAATTCACAATTTCCGCGATTGTATTTGTTGTAGTTTTTTTTTTTTTTTTTTATATTAGTGTAATATTAATAAATTAACAAAAAAAAAAACTAAAAATATACTTGGGAAAATTATGAAATATGAAATATCAGAAAGGAAATTAAAGCAACACTATTAAATTGGGAAAATAAATAGGTATATTAGTTAAATAATAATCATATGAAATTAATTAAGTATTATCAAAGAAAATAGAAGTACTAGGAAAACGCAGAATAAAAACAAATTTTAGATAAGGATAACATAATTTTTTTTTTTGTTTTAATTTTATATGAAAATTGGGATTTAAACGCGTCATCGAAATATATTTTGGGATTTAAACGTGTCATCAAATTTTATTTTATATTTTTATAATGAATTTATTAATAAAATATGAGTGACAAAAAGAAATAAAAAATTTTAATCAAAAAAAAAAAATGTTTGACCGTTTCCCTTCTTAATTCTTATATTTTCTTTGGTATTATGGATGTGTTAAAAAATAAGAGATGCCTTATCTATTATTTTATTTACAAAGGATTATGTATTATCGAATAGCTTAGCTTAGAGACTAAGAGTGCGTTCCCAAACTGAGATTATCTCAAAACATGAAATATCAGTTTTTTGCCGAAGAAAAATTCTTGTTTTTAGAAATTGAAATAGTTGTGACATTAAATCTTTCCATTTTTAGTTTTTAGTTAAAAATGAGACTCACTTAAAAGTACTACATCTATAAACTGAAATTGTAGACTTTTAGAAAATAATTTTTTTCTTAAAATTTAACTTCAAAAATCCGTCTGAATGCGAAAAATATGAAACTGAAGAAAAATGTAAAAATGCTAAACAAAAAAAATATATATAAAAAAAGGCAATTATTTTTTCGAACTTAGCTTTATATCTTTCTTACTGGTAGATCTTTTGAAAATCTCCTAATTCTTATATTGCAGTAAATCCTAACTTTTGCTATCATTTGCTATGAGATTTTAAGCAGTTATTTTTAAGTTCCACACACTGAAAAATATTTTTAGTACAGTGAAAAAAAATTACTCTAATTTGGGGATAAAATTCAACTCATTTCGGGAGTTCGAAACTAGAAAGCGAAAAAATGTTGGTGTAGAAACAGCTTTATCTGCCATGCACACAATTTATAAAATATTATTGACTACCTAGTTTAGTTTTTGGAGTTTCGTTGTTAAATCAGTGCTGATCATTTTTGAAATAAAATTCCAAAATAAGTTTGGTTTTTAGCTCGTTTTCCATCAAAAATGAAAAAACGGACTACTATACGTTTTCGGGCTTTTTATTTCAAAAACGATCAGCACTGATTTAATGTTTATGTTTGTCGCGCCTTTAAATACTTATAGCTTTTAAAATACTTGGCTTATTTCGATCTTTTAAAGTCAAAGTCAAAACGGAATCTCGGTCATTTGTATATATAAAGGAAACTTAAAAAAATAGAGACATTGATTGTGTCCAAGGATTCAGACTAGGGGCTGAAAATACATTTCCATCAAAAGTAGATGCAATGAATGGATGCAAATTGAAGGAACTTAAATAAAATATTTAGCACTCGATTGTGCCCAAGGAAGCGAAGTGGGTGATGAAAGTGAATTTCAATTGAAATTGGTATATGAATAGAGAGAGGTTGCACATTGTCGTTCGAGATAAATAGATATTTGTTATTTTATAACACTAGTTATGATTTTAATCTGTACAAAAAATCAAGAAGTATAAAATATAATACTAAAAAATTATTTAATGTATTTTATTTTTTTAAATATTATTTTTATTCCCAATTAATTTCGAAGATTCCTAATTTACGCTATTTCCAATTAAAATTTGAAGTTAATTTCATTTTAGTTGTTGAATGGCAAAAAATATGAAACAGTACCTCATAAATGAAACATATGATTCGTTTTCAACGTTTCCCAAATAATTTTTTTTTAATCTCGGAATCTTAAAAACTGAACGATTTTGTGCATTTTTTAGTATTCAAAAGTCTGAATAGAATAAGTAGATTATTAGACGGGCAGAAATTTTCAATGGAAAACGGGCTAAAAAGAAAAAAAATTTGGTTTTGATTCTAAAACTGTAATTTGTCTAGCGCAAACTTAAAGAATCATTATGGTATTATACTATAAACCAACGGTTCCCAAAGTGTGGTACGCGTACTACTAGTGGTACATTACGCTTAAGCCAGTGGTGCAATATTTTCTTCTGGATTTTTTAAATTAAACTTTCTAAAAATTCGCTCTTTCTTTTTTCTTTCTGAAAAAAATTTAGATGCGTTTTCAGAGGTAGAAAGAGATTAAATATCAGAAATTTCTTTTGATGGTGATTTAAAATTAGAAATTAAACCGCAAAATTTAAGTGATTTTTGGTTCCAACGACGATTTTAATATTGCTTCTGATAAAGCTTTGAAATTTTTGATGCCATTTGTTCCATCATATTTATGTGAAGTCGGATTTTCGGTAATATTAAAAATAAATACAGAACACGTTTAAATCTATAACCCAGTTTACGTTTAAAATTAACTTGTTATCCCATTAAAGATTTAAAATCATCAAGTCCTAAATTCCTTATTTCCTTATCAAGTCCTAAATGCCTTATTTCTAGAAAGCTGTCAACTTTCGAACCTCAACTTTCTTTTCAAGGCGAGAGTATTGGAAAATCTGGAAACCTTGACATTTTAGGTTCGAAAATAACCAGCGATCTGAGCTGGAAAATTCATATTTTTGAAACGGCTAAAAACGCTGCTAAATATCTAGGTTTTCTAAAAAGATGTAAACAATACTTTTCCCCCTCTGATCTCCTAAACATCTACAAATCCTACATACGACCGAAATTAGAATATAATTCACATATATGGGCTGGTGCTCCCAAAACCCATCTTGAGTACCTGGACAAAGTTCAGAGAAGGGCTATTAGATTGATCAATGATCACCAAACCACCAGCTCTTTAACATCCCTCAACCACCGTCGTAATGTAGGTTCACTTTCCATTTTTTATAAATACCTTGTTGGAATGGATACGTGTTCCCTGGAAGTAAAGGCCCTACTTCCTCAACTTCAAGTATTTTCACGCCAAACACGTACTGCTTCAACGTCACACCCATATTTCGTCAAAATTCCCAAATGTGATAGAACGAGCTTTGGAGATTCGTTTTCAATTCGCACCTCAAGAATGTGGAATGCTCTCCCTTCAAAATTGTTCCCTACAGCTGGCGGACGTTTGATTTACGATTTGCGCCGCTTTAAGAAGAGTGTAAATGATTACCTACTGACTAACCCACTTTTTAATCCCTTCTAAATTTCCTATCCCCATTATAAAATCCATACTTCTTTAAGTATAAAAGGTATCCCACCTAGCGATTTGGTAACTTTAATAAAAAAAAAAAAAAAAAAAAAAAAAACTATAATTGAACCTTATGTTACATATTTAATGGACTACAAACAATCTCATCCTTCACATTAACTACTAAGTATGTACAACATATACTGTATTTTCTCCATATTTTTTCTCAATGTAAATAAATTTTTTTTTTTGATATTTCTATACAGTGGTACGTATATTCAAGAAAAGTATATTGATGGTACAATAGAGAAAAAGTTTGGGAACCGCTGCTATAAACTATTAAATTATAACTTTTGATTACAGGTTAAAATATTGAATAACTCTATGTGATGAAAATCCTGTTTGCCAGTATTGGTTCATTTCTGCATCAATTTATTTACTAAATTTTATTTATATTATTTATATTTATATTATTTTCGACTGGTCCACGATCTTAAATATTTCATTTGTGTTACCTTATTTGAAATTTTTTATTCAATTTAATAATTTAATAAAATATTTTTTATGAATTGTATAAATAAGTGGGTACTTACGATTTGTAGAAATTGAAATGATAATAAACTAATCCAAGCCCGTACAAAAAAGCTGTATTTTTCCATTGTTTGCTTTTCAATTTAAAATACCTTTGATAAGCAGATAATGCTGTAACAAAAAAAAATTATATTAAGTGTTGTAGTTATAAAAAAATAGATTAAAATCTAGCAAAAAATAATAATTGCGTTTCTATTGATTTCCTGATGATATCTATCATAATACCATTTTTTGTGCTTTCAAATTTATTGAAAAAAATTAAGATGCAACTGAAAATATTCAATGCAAATTATTTGTTTGGCTTAAATATGATTTTAAAGTCAATTAGATAGTACTCATATTTATAACTTTCATAATATTTCTAAATAAAAATTAAAAACTGAATTTTAACGCCTCACAATGGTGACAAACAACAATCGAAAAATTTAAGTTAATTTTGATGTAATCAATTCCAACAAAACACAGCAATGAGATATTAAATAAAAATTTATATTGATAGCCTCTTTACTGTATCTCTTTTATTTAGGCTTAATTTTTTAAAGAGATTTTGTTAATGAATTTATGACAAGCAAGAAACAAATCGTTGAGATCAAATTTTAATAAATATAGTTTTGTATAAATTAAATAAGTAGTTTCTCATTTTGTGTGAACAAATAAATAATCTATTCAAACATATACCTTTTGAGTAGTTTTCTAAAAGTAAATTCAAATGACCCAAAGTGCAATAAGTTTGTGGATGGATTTTCATTTTATCATTTTCAACAACAGTTTTTGATTTTTCCTTTTGTTTATCGCTTAAATCATCCATTTCAATATCTTCAACTTCAAGTTTAATCGTTACTTCATTAGAATCAATTTTAATTTGCTTCTGCTCAGTTTCATAAGTTCTTATTTTAGCAGAATCATCACCAATATCTAAAATAATAATATATTTGTATAAAAATTTCGTCAATAAAAACTTTTTTTTTTTTAAATAGAAATGTTGAGATTGGGCACTACTAAGATAGCTGAATTTTTGCCGAAAATAAAATCAATAATGAATTGAATTGCAGAACTTTAGTAAAGGCCTTTAAAGGATATCTAACACGGATAGAAAGGAACAAGCAGTGCATAATATTCAATTTTTTATTTTAAATATGGGCGCTTCATGTGAATTAAAGTGGACTTAATAAATTTTAATTATGATGAAGCAAAAAAAAAAAATTACATTAGAATTAAAAAAAAAAATAAAATGCGAAATATAGCGGATACTCTTTATTCTTAAATTTTTGATAGGTATTCTACAAAATATTGTAACAATATTATAAGTTTTTCTTATTATCAGATTTAAATTGCTAGCAGTTTAGCCCTAGGTTTAATTTTATGTGAGTTATCAACAAATAGAATAACTTCCTTATCTTTGTTAGGTACCCAGGTAAAAAAAAAAAAAAAAGGCAGATATAACAATAACCGAACAAATAAATTTTAAATCAGACTTGACCCGAAAATAATTTGAAATATGTACTTAATTTAAAATTCCTAATGTATTTTGTTTTTGTGAATTTCCAATTCACATTCCAGAGCGTGTACTTGATATACTTATCATTACACTAGGAATTTGAAATCTTTTCGGGTTGAAGGCCTTATATGATAGGTACAATAATAAATTTTCAACAAGGCAACATCAATATATAATTTGTTTCTGGAATTTTCGAATTACATTTGTTTTTTTTTTTTACCTTTCTGATTTGAAACATAATTGTTTTTATTTTCATCCACGGTACCATCATTTCTGTCCGTCAACAATAGATTTTCAACTTTGCATTGAACACCACCACCTTGCTGTTGAGCCTTAAGTAATAAATTTTCTAGATTTTTGATTGCTTTAACAACAGCTATACGTTTTGTAGAGCTTTCTGGTTCCGAAAGAATCATAAAACCGTATTGTCGACTAAAAGTAATAAAATTTATTTAATTATTTAAATTTCCATATAATAGGTAAGTAGGTAGGTAGGTATATAATATTGACAGCTTTTGTGGTTTACTGTCATTAGGTAGGTAGGTAAGTAGGTGTATTGGACAGCGGAACAAATAAAGCAATTGGAAAACATTGACTAGTACGACGCAAACTAACTACTGAAACTAATCCAGTCCAGTCCACTCAGTTTCAACATAAAAACCTGTGGGTAAAAGCATCATTTTCCTCATTCCTTTAGTTTATTAAAAAAAAAGAAAAAGAAAAAAAAAGAAGCTGGATAACGAACAAAATGATGGCAAGGCAAAAAAAAAAAAAAACTTAAAATTAAAACCGCAAAGTATAAAAGAATTGTGCAGACACAATGTACAAAACTGCTTCCACCAACAGGACCAACAACACGACCCACCAGCTTGTTGTGTTCCTTTTGAATTTTTTGAATAGAAAAAATTATTGAAATTTTTTCTTCACGTACCTATCTAATTCTGAAACAAATATCAATTCTTCTGTTGTTAAAGATAGGTCACCGTAATCGTCTTCCATATTTTTTTGAGTTCAAAATTATATTAATTTTCTTATTATTATTATTATTATTATTAAAAAAAATAAATAAATTTATTTTGTTATTTTCAAAGAAAAATATTTTTCCGGTTTTTTATTTCCAAAGCTGATTAAATGCCAAATTAATCCCTATAATATGATGCCACCTATGTTTCGAAATTAGCAATTATTGGCGTCATCACAAGTAGATAGAGCGACACCTATTTGGAACTTATATAAAAACATTTAAAGGTGATAATCGGCGCCGTCACATTGTCCGCGGGACATTTGTCCGCGATGAAATTTGTATGGAAAACTTCGCGGACAAATATCATTTTACAAAATGACATTTGTCCGCGATTGTAAAATGACATTTGTCCGCCGCGGACAAATGTCTCAAAATGAGCGGACAAATGACATTTTGCAAAATGACATTTGTCCGCGATTGAATTTTCAAACTTGCGGACAATTTGCAAAATGTCATTTGTCCGCGATTGAAATTTTAAATTTTTAGCGGACAAATGTCATTTTGCAAAATGTCATTTGTCTGCGTTTGATTTTTCAGATATTTAGCGGACAAATGTCATTTTGCAAAATGTCATTTGTCCGCGATTAGTTTTTATCGCGGACAAATAACATTTTGCCAAATGACATTTGTCCGCGGCGGACAAAAGTCATTTTGAATCGCGGACAAATGTCATTTTGATGTCCGCGATACAAAAACAAATCGCGGACAAATGCCCGCGGACCAATGTCCAACCCCCGGGATAATCCTATGGAAATAGAAAATTTTTAATGGGCTGTCACATTAGCGATTTAAAATCGGACGATTTTATAAATGTTGTAATGTGTAATGAATAAAATAACCAGCAGTTCTTCTAGTGCTTCAATTTTTGTTGCTGTATTTTCGATTATTAGTTTTCTTTTACATTTTACATTTTTCCTATTTCCTAACCGCCTGGGCAAACTGGACGCGACGCAAACGTTAATGACGTTAATGACGTTAATGACCATATAATTTCACGTAGCGTCATTAACGTCGTTAACGTCGAGACTGTACGCGTTCATACATTTTCATACGTTTAATATTTCTTGAGTCATTTGCGTCGCGTCCGTCGCGTGCGTCACGTCGAGTTTAACCAAACTATAAAAATCAAAAACTAGAATGACTTAACGACTGATTTTCGGCGATTGTTTAGCAACGGCATTCACTTTCACTGTCACACATGTATCACTTCATTTGTTTACCATAAATATAAAATAATATAATTATTTTTGTAAATTTGATTATTCGTACGGACCAGGACGCCATTCGTACAATCCAGCCACCAGTCGGTTGTTGAAAATTCAGACTGGTCGCTTAACTGTTGAGAGAAAAAAAATTTAGCCGCCGGTTGTTTCTTTAGTTGTAAATTAATTTTTTTTTTCATTTTTTTTGTCTTTCTCTAGTTACCAATTTTTTATTTTTTGGCGATACTGCATTTTACGTGAACCACCCAGAATCGGCTGAAACTTGGACGGGAGTAGAGACGGTGCCCAAAACCCCAAAAATAGTTCTTGGGGCAAAGGACCCGTTTCGGAGATAATGCCCTCCAAAGTTTTCATACATTTTTGTATCGGAAATTTTTTTTTGCCGCAAATGCCACCGACCAACCATCAGTCCAAACGCCGCTCCTCCACACCCATCCCCTCGTTCTGGGACAGCCCCCACAAAAATGGGGCAAATCGGGCAAAAAAAAAATTTCCCATGAATATTGTTCGAGCATAACATTCATGGCAAATGAGGAGGTATTTTTAAGACTACAGAAGCTACAGAATCGAGCAATGAGGACTATCCTGAAAGTTAGTAGATATACTCCTATTGATTTTATGTTGGAAGCATTAAAATGGATGACAATTAAACAAAGGATTATTATGAATGTGTTGATTATAGTTTTCAAGATGAAGAACAACTTGTACCCTAAATACCTATGTGAGAGATTAGTGTTTGCTAGTGATGTGCACGGATATACGTTGAGGAACATTTTCTCGTTTAGATTAAATTTATTTAGAAATGAAAAAACAAAAAATATGCTGATGTATAATGGTTTAAAAATCTTCAATGAACTAACAGATGATTTGAAAAAAGAAAATAACATCAATATATTTAAAAAAGGAATTGTTCAATTTATTAAAACAAATTTCAATTAATTAAGTTTTTAAAAGAAATATTATAATAGTTAATTATACTAAATAAAGTAAATAAATAAAAAAAAAAAAAAAAAAAAAAAACTATGAAAAATTTGGGAGTCCATATCTCCGAAATGGGGTCTTTGCCCCAAGAACTGTTTTCGGTTTTGGAGGTTTGGACACCTCTAATTCCCCTCCAAGTTTCAGAGTGCTTCACGTAAACTGCAGTTTATCCTTTTTTTTTTGCCTAATTCGCCGATTTTCTCTAAACAGGTAAAATTAGTCGACTGGACAACCTCGCGAAGATTCAAAAACTGCCGCCGACCGCTGCAAAATATCGATCATGAGACCGCTGAAAAATACCGGCGTGTTAATCAATTTTCAATTTTTCCACAGAAATTTTCAATTAAAAACTTTATAAATTATAATTTAATCATAACAAGAACAAGTATTGAGTTTTTAACAATAAAATTCTTTACTCGAAATAAAAATTTTTTGTAAATTTCTGGACTTAAAGGTTTGTTGATTTAATAATTTTTCATTTCAAAATTCAAAACAAACCAAAAAATTTTAAAAGTTAATGAACTGAAATCAAACTTTTATTTACATATTACATTTATTGTCAACGCTTTTGGTCGACGCTTTTGGTCACCCTCAATTTTTAGATATCTTTTTGTCACTCAGGTATTTTTATTAATTTAAAAAAAAAAAAAAAACTATTTCAGGTTGGGCAATCGCAGTAACAATATTCAAGTGAGACGAGAAGTGAGACTTAACGCAGCATCTTAGATCATGAACATGAAACCACCAAGGAAAAAAAAAGTTCCTCTTCCTGAAAGTTCATTATTGCAAAATGAAGTAAGTATAAATTATTAAGAGGACTTGCTCTGGTTCAAAAATTTTCGTCCCACAATTTGATTGAAAAACAGTTTTAGATTATTTTAAAGTTACATTTGGAAAAAAAATTTCAATTCACAACCTCAGTAGTGTTTCATACTTTAAAATTTCCAAATGTAATTTTAAAATAATCTAAAACGGTTTTTCAATAAAATTTTGGGACAAAAATGATTTGGACGGAGCAAGTCTTCTTAAAAAAAAAAAACAATGAAGCGATAGTACCTACTTATTTCAAAAAAATTAACCCTATTCTTACTTTGAAAACCAGAAAATGGCGATAGGAAGGACCTAATACTAAGTACGGGTGGAACCTCCAACACTCATAATCGCTTGGGACCGGAAAATATTATGACCAAGTGTGAGTTTCTGACTATCTGACTACCTATTTGTTTTTTTTTGTACCTAGACATTTTATTGAAAAAATTATAAGTAATAATAAATTTTTTTAAAATTATACTTAGAAAAAGGTTCTAGTTTTTAGTTAAAAATATGCTCATCTATACAAAAAACTTTATAATCAAAGGAGGTTTATAAGTTAGAGAATTTTATGATTATGAGAGCCACGAGAGGTAATTTTTCATATAAATTTGAATGCTCGGAAAAAAATTATGATTACCTAACTGTGAGTTTCTTACTACAAGAGTGTTGACTATGATGCGTTGTTTATAGCTAATTGACCTATCTGAAAAAATGGTACAGTAAAAATCGTTTTTCTATGTTATTATTCTATTTATATTTAAGCAAATTTACTGAAAATGAAGACATTAATTTTATCTATTTTTCGTAAAAAGAATTTTTTAAAAATATTTTCAAATAACTAAGAAAATTGATTTTATTTTTTTTTTGATATCTGAAAAATTTCATTACTTCACAAAATTATTTTTTTGTTTCTTTTTCATTACGTTTGCTACCTATCATAATATTTTTTTACGATACCTTTCCTGTCAAAAATATTTTTTTTGTTTTTTTTCCATATTTTTTACAGTAGATTTTTTACTTTCAGATAAAATTAGCTGTGAATAGGTTTCCGGAACATTCCTCCAAAAATTACTTTACTGTGGTAGCTATAAACAACGCATGAGGGGTTCCACCTGTATAATATTTTATATATCCTTATGAACCCAACATGATTTTAAAACTAGAATGCATTATGAAATTATTAATTTTCTTACGCAGATTCCTAACGTAAACGGTGTCAACTTTGATGCGAATAAAATAGTTGACATTGAAAAACCATCCGAATCTAAAACAGAGAATGTTAACAATAATATAAACGAGGAATCAACAAAAACTGAGCCAAAGAAGGTAAATTTTACTCAAAGCATTAGTTATTTTTGTTAGAAGTTTGTATGGCTGAAACTTACATGTAATTTATATTGATGCTTTTTTTTGTTGCAAATATTGATACTTTAGTTCAGCAAAACAAACAGGCATCACCATAAATTCGTTATTTTTATTCTTTTTTAGTTCTGTTCTATTTATAAAATCTAAATTGGTTAGCTTTGATAAAACTTAAAATTTTAAGAGCCCTCGACGTGAAATTCTGTTTTCTATTTCTGTTTTCTAGTTTTGCAGTTTTTTTTTTGTTTTATTTTACAGAAAATAAGCGGCCGTCAAAAATGTGACAAAAATTGTACGAAAAACACCTCTACCAGAAAATCACAAAACTATTTTTGAATTTTATTTCTCTGCAGAAACTGTAATTTATCAAAAAAATTAAAAAATTCTTAGAAATAAATGAAATTAATTAAAAATTGTTTGGGAAATTAAAGAAATTCCAATATTTCCTTTACTTCAGAATCCAAGCAAATTTTTTTCAAGTTTTTCAAAGGCTGATTTGGGCCAAAAAACTCAAAATTTAAAAAATCCACCTCACCTACCCTGGAGCCAGTTATATACTGTCTAACATATCAAAAAATCACTCAGCCGAGATTTTATTTACTCTAGAATCAAAGCAAAACCAAGACCCATTTTCCGCAGTGAGGCATTATCGGTTAATTTAAGTGTTCGTTATAAAAACTACTACAATCATAAGTGGAATGAAATAATCGTTTTTTAGGAATAAATTTTTGTTCTTCCCTATTAAATCTATATCTAGTTATTATAAATATAATGTCCTTAGAAACGAAAACAAATATGAACATATATAAATTTTTTTGGCTAGATTTTAGATTTTAAAATGAGTAAGTTAGTAATTTCTAATGTATATTCAAAAATGAAATATACCTATATTCAAAAATAAAAAGAGAAATTTCACGAATAACGATTTAGTTCTATAAAACTCCTAAAATATAAAATATAAAAAACAATAAAATATCTAAATTGAAATAAATACGTTTCTTTATAAAATTTTTTTTTTTTAGTCTTTTTATGAAATTCCATATGAAACTGAAATACTAAATGGATTTGATAGTTTTTTAAAGCTGTTAAGAGTATTTCGAGTTTGTGTAACTGCGAATCACTATAAGCATCTAATAACTAATATTACCGATTTATGGGAATTGGTGAAGAAGTCATTTCGATGTATTGAAAAAAAATTTGAAAAAAAAATTAAAAGAAATGAAAACCATAAAAAGAGAACAAATGCAACAAGATACAAATTAAACAGATATCAAATGCAATTGAATAAATTTTATGAATTTCTTAGGTTTTTGAAAAAGGATAAAAAACTCCTAAATAACAAAATTGAAAAATATTTGAAGGTAAATTTGATGTCATATTTATTTCGGTTTTTTAGAATGTCTATTTGTACAATTTAATGATTTCATTTACTATGTATTTGCTTTCAAGAATAGCCATATTTTAAACATTTAGAAACCAAACTCAACCATTCGGAAACAATTTTTTTCACCACTCTTTTGGCATTCTTTATTTTCTTTTTTTTCCACTGCTCAACCTTTTTGTTAGCTTACTCAAATTTGTCACCCATTTATTTGCTTTTCTTCTGTTTTTTAAATACCAAAAAAAATGTTCGATATAAAAATTAAAGTACAGAATTAAATAAAAATTTGTGAAAAGTGTACGACAAAAATAAATTGATCCATTCACACTATTTTACATTTAAAAAAATATTTGACAGTTTTTTGTTTGACAAATAAGGTCCAAATCCAAACACCTAAATACTATTTGATGGGTTTCGTTAAGCAAAAATTCCAAATATTTGACATAGTGTCAAATAGTTTGCACGTAGCTTTTAGTAACTTGATTTGTGTTTTTATCTAAGGACAACAATATTTTAAATATTCAAAAACAAAATTTGGAAACGATCGTCAATAACGCTAAGTCAAAAGAAACAGAAGTTAATGCTGGAAGTATAAAACAAAAGGATACGTTCTCAAAGCTGGACTTAATTGCCACTGAAGATAATAATGATAATCAGCAAGAAGATGAGTGCGTCGATTCTGAAACAGAAAATTATTTTCAAAGTTTAAGTTTTGAAAAAGATACTGATAGTGAAAGTGAAGAAATTGAATTGTTTGAGGAAATAATTTTGGAACCTGAAATTTCCAAATATAAAAACAATTACACGAAATTAAGTACTGGAGAATGTCAGTGTAATTTTTGTGATAAAAAATTACCAAATTATTCAGGATTCCTTCGACATTGTATTTCTCACGAAGAGCAAACTCAACTCTGTGACAATTGTGGACAATATTTCGAAACCCACAGAAAATGTGTAATTCATTCGGTTCGTTGCAAAAAAAAAAAGGAAAATGTCTTTTTGATGTTCCCCGATAGAAATCCGAAGAATTCAGAAGAAAGAAGAATCTTAATACCTTGTCCATTAAAAAAATGTACACAGCGATTTGATGGAAACAATTTTCGATATTACGAACACGCTGATTTCCATAAAAAGATTAAACCGTAAGTACTTAGTTGTTTTTATGAAGTTTTTATGAAGTTTGATTAATTAAGCAAAAATACATTCATTATGTATTTAACTATATAAAAATGTTCTTATTAGTTGATAGTAATTTAACCTAAAAGCAATTATTTATATTCACATAGGAAACTTATGAAATCCATTGATTATTATTAACGAATTATTTTTTACTTGAAAAGAGATTGTTGAATTGTTTGGTCCTGGTATCAAGCTTAAGACATCAGAATGATTCACTAGATACCTATCATTTACAATTTTTAAGATTAATGTTATACAATTTATTTTTTATTTGAACTGCTTGAAATATTATTTTTAATGCTGTGAGTTCTTTGACTATCGATTTCTCATTCCTTTATGTGGTTTTTAATTTTTGTTAAATGTTCTGTTATTTCCGATTTTAGTCTTAGAAGTTATATTACTAACTTATTTTAACAAGTACATATTGCACATTTTGAATATTACATTAAGTTGACGCACTTGGAATCTTAGCTTGATGCACGAAACAATTCAACAATATTTCAAGAATTTCAAGTCAAAAATGATTCGCTAAGAATAAGCAATATATTTCATAAGTTTCCTATGTGAATATAAATAGTTGCTTTTAGGTTAAATTACTATCTAATAATAAAAACTTAATAACTGAGGGCTTAGAAAAACTTCACTAAAATCCTTATAGAAATCCAAATTTTAAAAGTGTTTTTTTTTTTAAATTCCATATTTTCCTTACGTTTAGATAAAGATTTAATGCATTTTTCATGCTAATATTTTTTTTTCTAGATATTCATGTGACACATGTTGCAGAAAATTTTCATATGCATACAATTTGTTTGCACATCTAGATGCCAAATCGAAATGTTCACTGAAAAAATGCACCTTACCCGAATATGCACCAAACGTAGCTAATTTAAAAGAATATCTCGAATTAGTAGCAGTTGATTATAAGTACGTTTGCCAATTTTGCGAACGAAAATGTGAAACAGAATTCAAATTACGTGAGCACGAACATACTCATACAAACGAAAAACCTTATCATTGTTCCTGTGGGGCAACTTATAAGAATTTCACTAATTTAAAAATTCATGCAAATACAACTAATTGTGATATGAACAAATGTGAGTTTCCGTCATTTTTCAAAGGGACACGAATGGGAAAATTAGGCAAAACCAAAAAAAAATTGATTACAAAACAAAAAAGGAAGAAAACACAATATATTTGTTTAAAATGTGATACAGATTTTAAAACTTACGGAAGACTTAAATCTCATACGCAAACCTATCATTTGAAAAAAAAATTTGAATGTTCTGAATGCGGCCGCATATATTCATCTCAAGCATCATTAAATCTCCATGTAAAAGGAAATCATTTGGGATCGTATTCTTGTCAATCTGAATTATGCGACACAAAAAAAATGACATTTGGGCAATTTCGATATCATCAAAAAAATTATCATTATCAAAATAAATTGGGATTATTTACATGTTGTGTTTGCAATATGAGTTTCGAAAACAATGAAGAATCGATAAAACATGTAAAAAATATGGGTCATTTAAACAGCGTTTTAAGAATGAATTGTTCAATTTGCAATAAACGATATAACTATCTTGATTATTTGAATCACCTAGAAGAAGAAGAGCATACAAATTTAGAGTTGAGTTGGAGACAAAAATTGAATATTAAAAGTTTTCAATGTCTTAACATGTGTGAAGACAATATTCATTTTGATAGTTCGATAAGTTTTTTAAAGCATATGGAAGATAAACATGGATATCCAAGATATGAATCAGCGTTAATACAACTAGAAAAGTTGAATGTCGAAAGAAAAAATTTATAATTTTTGGTTCCATTATAGCTTTCAATTTTTGACGAATAATGAGATTCTAAAAAAATGTATGTATAATAATAAAAACAAGATTTTTATTTTATTACTATTTTTTATTTTTCGAATTTTTTTTCCAAATGGTTTCACAAACCCTTTGAAACATAGTGCAGATAAAAAACTTTGACTGAGAAAAACTATCAATTTACGTTTTGGATGTAATTCCGACTCCATCGATGAAATTACATTGTTCAAGAAGTGTTGACGATATAAATTTGTATAGAAATTTGAATAGAAAATTTTAAAATTCTTGGATATTCGTTTAGATTTAGATACCTATTCCCCGATCGATTATATTGCACGAATCTTCTATAAATTAAGATGAAGTTACTGGTAATAATGTTTTTTTAAACTAAATGTATAAATAATTTTTTTACAATAAATACATTTCTTAAAAAGGGGTTGAAGAAATTTTAACCAATATAAAAGGATAATATTATAAGGAAGAATAAAAAGAAGGGTATGCAGAGCCTCTGTCTCGAGGTTTCTGGCAATAATGTCATTTTTTTAATATCGTCTCGTCGAGAAATGATGCTCCTTCTCGCCGAGACTATCACAGAAAAAAATTTGGTTTTAACGAATTTTTGTAAAATTATTTATAAAAATATCTTAAATCTAGTACGCTACGAAGTACGGTTTGCTGGTGATTAAAAATAAAATCGTTATTTAAATTGTTGTAATTTGCAGGTAATTTAATTTTCCAATTTCCAATTTCCTGGAGCATTAGAAACATGAATCAGTGTTTTGATTTACTTGATTTTAATTTCTAAAGGAAAGTATTTAAAATTAAAATAAGGGAGTTTTATAAGAATGTTATTGATAATGTGAATTATATTACGTAAACATATATTGTTTTCTTACTATTATGATAGTTATGTTAATTTTAAGTATATAATATATGATATTTTGTTATTTTAATAGTAGAATTTGATTATTTACAAACTTTAATTTAAGTTAAAATGTCAAGATTTAAATTTCTCTCGAAGAAATTTGGTCGAGAAGTCTTGTCTCGACGAGAGTTGGAACTGGCGAGAAACAGAAGCTCTAAGGGCATGTATCACAGCCTGGCAATTGATTTTTTGAAGTTTATACTTCTTTAGCGGCGTTGGAAGAAATTTGGTAGAGGGTAAAAATCCATTTTCATATAGAATTTTTCTGAGAATCGTCATCATTTTTCTGAGAATCGTCCGTCATCATTTTTCAAATATTAAAAAAAAAACAAATCATAATTGGGTTCGAACCTGGCACCTTCAGACTTATTTTTTTATCAAAAAAATTATTTTCGATGAAATAAAGGTTAGTTGGCTTAAAATTTTGGGTAGTAGAAGGAGGAGTAGGGTCGACCTGTCCCAAAAAAAATTTTTTTTTTGTTTTTAATTGTAAAAGTTACCTGTCGTTAAATGAACGTGGCCGGCATGAAAATTTTGGATCGGAGCAGGAGGCGAGGGGGTCTCCTACCCAAAAAAGACCAAAATTTTTTTTTTATCAAAAAAATTATTTTCGATGAAATAAAGGTTAGTTGGCTTAAAATTTTGGGTAGTAGAAGGAGGAGTAGGGTCGACCTGTCCCAAAAAAAATTTTTTTTTTGTTTTTAATTGTAAAAGTTACCTGTCGTTAAATGAACGTGGCCGGCATGAAAATTTTGGATCGGAGCAGGAGGCGAGTGGGTCTCCTACCCAAAAAAGACCAACATTTGTTTTTTATCAAAAAAATTATTTTCGATGAAATAAAGGTTAGTTGGCTTAAAATTTTGGGTAGTAGTAGAAGGAGTAGGGTCCACCCGGCCCAAAAAAAAATTTTTTTTTTTTGTTTTTAATTGTAAAAGTTACCTGTCGTTAAATGAACGTGGCCGGCATGAAAATTTTGGATCGGAGCAGGAGGCGAGGGAGTCTCCTGCCCAAAAAAGACCAAAATTTTTTTTATCAAAAAAATTATTTTCGATGAAATAAAGGTTAGTTGGCTTAAAATTTTGAGTAGTAGTAGAAGCAGTAGGGTCTACCCGGCCCAAAAAAAAATTTTATTTTATTTTTTTAATTGTAAAAGTTACCTGTCGTTAAATGAACGTGACCGGCATGAAAATTTTGGATCGGAGCAGGAGGCGAGGGGTCTCCTACCCAAAAAAGACCAAAATTTTTTTTTTATCAAAAAAATTATTTTCGATGAAATAAAGGTTAGTTGGCTTAAAATTTTGGGTATTAGTAGAAGGAGTAGGGTCCACCCGGCCCAAAAAAATTTTTATTTTATTTTTTTAATTATAAACGTTACCTGTCGTTAAATGAACGTGGCCGGCATGAAAATTTTGGATCGGATCAGGAGGGGGAGGGGGTCTCCTACCCAAAAAAGACCAAAATTTTTTTTTTATCAAAAAAATTATTTTCGATGAAATAAAGGTTAGTTGGCTTGAAATTTTGGGTAGTAGTAGAAGGAGTAGGGTCGACCCGGCCAAAAAAAAAACACACGAAGCAGTCCTAGAACTGCCGACAGAAGTTTATGCTTAAAGATTTAAAAACTATGAATATCAGTGGCTACAAATAATGGGCTGCTCAGTACAAAATGTAAATTAAAATAAAAATCAGTCCATCAGTCCAAAAGCAGTCCATTATTTGTAGCCACTGTTATTTCATAGTTTTTAAATCTTTAAGTATAAACTTCTGTCGGCAGTTCTATGACTGCTTCGTGTGTTTTTTTTCCTTAAGAAAAGGAAAACAATAAGGAAGTCAAAGTTGTTGTTGTTTAACTGTCAAAATGTACCCCCCCCCCCCAAGTTTTCACCACTCACTTTCACCACGAAAAAACCATATCATAGTTTTCCGTTTATACGAAAAAAGTTTTAACAAAAGGGTAATATTGCAATCGGAAACTAATTTTAGTTCTAAGGGGGGTACATTTTTGATTTTCAACACTTATTCTTACCCCACCATTAATAGCCTTTCTTTATACTAATTATTCTATGGTAAGTATAGAGTAAGTTAAAGTTGAAAATGAAGTTTTTTTATTTGTTTCAAAGTCCCGTATTTGCTAATTTGGATTGTCAAAAACTGAAGAAAAATATCTTCTTTTTTTTTTGTTTTTAAGTTTTTATGAATTGGTTTTTTTTTTTGACAATCCAAATAGGCAATGATTAATGCTAGAGATAGAGTCGACGTAATTCACGCGCGTGTACGCACGTAAAAAATCAAATTGTATGAAAATGTATGAGACCGGCTATACGCAACGACGTAAAACGTAGCTTACGCGCGTAAAAGTTGAAATATTTTAACTTTCCCAGTATTTTACGCCGTACATTATGGAAATCATTTGTTTATAATTGTGTTGTTTATTTTGTTGTAATTAAAAAAAAAAAATAGTGTTGTTTATTTTGTTGTTTTTAGAAAAAAAAAATTTTACAAACAAATAATTATTTAATAAAATAAAAAAGTTCATAAATATAATTATATTCAAAAATAAAAATTAAATAATTATTTAATGCAAATTTATTAAAATTTTTTATGTTTTATTAAGTTATAAATAAATTAAAAAGCATTATAAAAATATTACAAACAGAATTTCGGGAATTAGGAATTTAATTTTATTTTTTTAAATTTTTATAAAAATTTGCTTTTTTATTAAAAATTATAAAATTGTAATTATTGTTGTATTTTATTTAATTTATAACTTTATTTTTATTAATTCTTTAACAAGAAGATCAAATTAAAATTAATCAAAAGAAATTAAAATTGAATTAGATTTTTTTTTGAATTTATTTTTCTTTTATTTTATTGTTGACATTTTTCTCTTTTGTTTTTCGCATGTGAACGGCGTTGAGCATAACAGGTAAAAAAAACAGGTTTTTTTTATTTTTTTTACGCGCGCATACGCGCGTGAATTACGTCGACTCTATCTCTAGCATAAAGGCTCATCACAAATAAAAAAACTTCACTGCTTTCATAGTAAAAAGAATAATTTACTCTTCTTTTATATAAGTTCATTGGTTTTAGCAAATACCCCATATATATTAATTATTGAAGCCGACGCCAAGATTAAAAGTGACCGGCTAAACTATACATACAAGCGACTACTTTTTGGCGATTACTTTTAACAAACAAATGATATTGTTAGTCCTACATACTATCCCACACATAGAAATTAATTAAATTTTGACTTTAAAAAAACTATGTGTTTCTAATTATTCAGCACCCACATGAACTATTTATCTAATAAAATATATTTATATTGTTTTTATATATATTTTATCCACTCAATAATATTTTGTCTACTCAATAATATTAACGGGGGTTGGACATTTGTCCACGGGACATTTGTCCGCGATTCGAAATGACTTTTGTCCGCCGCGGACAAATGTCATTTACAAAATGTCATTTCTCCGCGATAAAAATTAATCGCGGATAAATGACATTTGCAAAACGACATTTGTCCGCTAAAAATTTAAAATTTCAATCGCGGACAAATGACATTTTGCAAAATGTCATTTGTCCGCTAAGAATTTGAAAAATCAATCGCGGACAAATGACATTTTGCAAAATGTCATTTGTCCGCTCATTTTGAGACATTTGTCCGCGTCATTTTATAATCGCGGACAAATGTCATGTTGTAAAAAGACATTTGTCCGCGAAGTTTTCGATACAAATTTCACCGCGGACAAATGTCACGGCGCCTTATTAACTAATTCAATCGGAAACTATTGCTTCGATTTCTCAGAGCCCATCTGATAATATCTGCTAAGCTAAGAAAAATTTGTGAATATTACTGCCCTTCGTTATTAAAACATGAAGATCATGACGGCTGTAGCTCGGTGTTCTTCTTAATGATTCTTTTTACATAGTACCTACTTTTCCCTCGACAAAAATAACTTAATAATATGAGAATAAATTTTTATTATTACTTGTTACTTTGAAAATATTCATCAAAAATCAACGTGATTTTTCTAATTTCTATAACAATCGGTTATTAAGTTTTATTCTAGGGGGGGTACATTTTTAATTTTTAACACGTACTTCGTATCACACCATCAATAGCCTTTCTTTAATACTAATTAATTATTCTATGGATGCAGCCCCCAAAAATTGAAAATTTCGCAACGACTAAAAATATGGTCGCCTGTTCCGCTCACTAAAAAAAAACCAAAAAATTTAATCAGTCTTGCTGTTGCCTGAAAATTTTTATGTTTTTGACAGTAACAAAATATTTTTATCCTAAATATTTTTATTCAACGAAAAAAAGTTCTGTAGTACCACAATAATAAGTTTTTTGATCGAACTAATAGGTGAAAGTAAAATACCTCTGTTACTGAATTAGTGAACTTAGATAGATAGTGCTAGAGTAGAGGTAGTTTAGGTAATCTATTCGAATATTTTTTTAGAACAAACTACTTAAAGTGCTGTCTCCACTTCAGTGTGAAACGTGTTTTACACAGGAAAGTAGTTTCGTTCTTCGTTTAAAGTAGTTTTGTCCATATAAAAATTTGAAGTTGTTTGTAATAAGTTTTGCCCAAAACTACTAAAATTTAGGGGTGCCAACCATACAAATTCACAATTTTTTAAGAAATTTTCACTCAATATGGCACACTTTTTGTTGGATGAATCAAAAATTGGAAAAAAATCAACCGGTTGTCAAAAATATGTAAATAAAAATATTTAAAAGCAAAATATAATTTATTATTTGAAAGCAAAATATAATTAAAATATTTGAAAAATTTGAAATATTTTATGAGTACCTAATAATTTTTTGTGACTATTCATTTTAATTTTTATTTTTTTTTATTTAAAAATTATGAATTGGAAAAAATTATTTTAAATTAAATGTTTTGTTATTAAAATATTATTTTGTTTACTTCAATATTAAAAGTTTACAAATAATTTTTTTTTTTTGTCATGTCAAAGTAAACATAGAATTTGTAGTGTATACGCTTGTAGTTTTAAACAAGTTTAACACTACTTTGAACCTGAAGTGGAGACAAGATATAACTCAATATTAAATTGTTTTTGTTGTTTTTGATTTGGAAATTTTCTTATTTTCAGGTCAGGCCAAAATTTTGTAAACAGTAATAATAATACTACCAATTTGTGAATGTGACGTGAAGTCAGACTAATGTAGCATCTTAGATCATTAAGAAATTAAAATCACAGACAAATAATAAACGAAATGAAGCTAGAGAAAAATAATATATCTGAACCCGAAAAATCATTATTACAAAATGAAGTAAGTACTGGCTGACATACAAAATAATAAAAAAATAATAATTCATACCTACGAATATTGAAAATCCTCATAGCAAGCATGTAGTTGCTTTTATTTTGCTTTTCTTAAAAATGTCGCTATATTTATCTGTAACAAAATAAGGTTAGTCAAATTAAACAATTCAAGGCTATTCTGGTCTCCTACGACCTGTTAGAAAAGAAACATTACAAAAGAAATGAAAGATAATAAAAATGTAGAATTACATGTAGAATTAATCCCCAAAACACTTTTAACACTTTAACCCATCTACATATTATTTATCCCCGTTCATCGAATTTCGAAATATTAGGTACACTAATTTGTAACTAAGAATATATAACAAAATTCTATTAATTATTTCACGTAGAAAAACATTGACTGAAAATTTTCTAATAAAAACAACAGCAATACACTAATTGTTGTGTAAAAAATAATATTGAGTTAATTTTAAAAGAAACTGCACAAACATAACGACCGTCTTACCGTATTGTTCAATCTAATTAATATTTTTACTCGATATTTTTTATTATATTAATCAAAACTTACTTAACACTTTAATCCTTTTGTGAAATGCTAAGTAAGTGCAAAAAACGTAGATTGATAAAATACATAAAACTTATGGTTCAAATTTGAAATAATAATTTAGTCATTTACATTAATTTTTTTTTTTACGTGGTGGCCATACAAATTTTAGTGCATTTTGAATAATGAATCTATAATACCCGCTCAACTAGTGCTACACTTTTTTATGGTCAATGCATAAAAAGCAAAGAATATACCCGTCCCTTGATTTACGTGGTACTTGATTTACGCGGTTTCGCTTTAACGCGTTTTAAAAAAATTTCCGCATTAACATAAGTCGGATAAATACAGAAAAAATGAGTTCTAAAAAATTCGCGAAGCAATACCTCTGCTTCCTAAAAAAAAATTAAAAAAAATTAAAATATACAAGGTAGTCAAAATTTTAAGAAATATAGTACTAGAATCTAATATAAGTAGAGCGTTTTTTTAAAATATATTTTTTTTTTTTTAGTTTTTTTATGAAATTCCATATGAAACTGAAATACTAAAAGGATTTGATAGTTTTTTAAAGCTGTTAAGAGTATTTCGAGTTTGTGTAACTGCGAATCACTATAAGCATCTAATAACTAATATTACCGATTTATGGGAATTGGTGAAGAAGTCATTTCTATGTATTGAAAAGAAATTTGAAATTGAAATGAAAAAGATTGAAAACCATAAAAAGAAAACATATGCAACAAGAAACAAATTAACCAGATCTCAAATGCAATTGAATAAATTTTATAAATTTGTTAAGTTTTTGAAAAAGGATAAAAAACTCCTAAATTACAAAATTGAAAAATATTTGAAGGTAATTTGATATCTTAGTTGATTTTCGTAGAATAGATACATTATTTAATACAACTCAATGACTTACTATCAATTTTTCTTAAGGACAATCATATTTTAAATACTCATAAACAAAACTTGGAAACAGAAGTTAAAATTGAGAATATAAAACAAGAGGATAATATCTCTCAGCTAGGTTTCATTTCTATTGAAAATAATAATGATAATCATCAAGAAAAAGAGTGCCTCGATTCTGAAACAGAAAATTGTTTTTCAAATTTAAATTGTGATGATGATAACGTAAAGTTAGATCCTGATAGTGAAAGTGAAGGCAATGAATTTGTTGAGGAAATAACTTTGGAACCTGAAATTTCCAAATTTAAAAACAATTACACGAAATTAAGTACTGGAGAATTTGAGTGTAATTTTTGTGATAAAAAGTTACCAAATTTTTCAGGATTCCTTCGACATTCTGTTTCTCACGAAGAGCAAACTCAACTTTGTGAGAATTGTGGAACATATTTTGAAACCCACAGAAAATGTCTAGTACATTTATTTCAATGCAAAAAAAAAAAGGTAAATGATCTATTGATGTTAAATGAGAGAAATCGAAAAAACGATAAAAGAGATATAGCAACGTTTCCGTGTCCACTAAATAAATGTCCAAAGCGATTTTTAGACAAAAATCTTCGTTATTATGAACATCGTGATTTCCATCAAAAAATAAAACCGTAAGTAGTTCGTTTTTTTTTTTAAAGTACGTATAATAATCAAGTAATTCTAGCAAAATATTTTTCAAACAACCATTATTTTCTATTTTTAAATTTTTTTTTCTATTTTTCAAATGAATTAAAATGAATGAAACAAAGTATGAGGAGCAGAATTTTGACCGAATGAATTTTGACCACAAAAAAAATTTGTACGGGCAAAAAAAGTCTTTTCTCCACGCGGTCAAAATTCAAGGAGCCCAAAATAAACATATTTATAACAAAATAGCGTCTAAGTATAATTATAGTGCAAGCAGCAATTTTATAATTTTTTTATCATTTTCACAACATTTATGAATTTTTTAAAAGTTAGTTGTATTTTACAAAATGGTTTTCTGTTTTATTTTAATACCTTCCACTATAGCATCTGTAATGCTGCACAAAATTTTAAAAATATGAGGTTTACGAAAAAATTGATTTTTTTAAGAGGACTTGGTACCAGTTTGGATTTTTTGTTCCAAAATTTGATTGAAGAGCTGTTTTAGATTATTTTAAAGTTTAATTTAAAAAAAACATTTCATTCACAACCTCCGAACTGTTTGATACTTTAAAAGGGTATAAGACTTTTTAGAATCGGTTTAAAACGGCTCTACAATCAAATTTTGGGACAAAAAATCCAAACTGGTACCAAGTCCTCTTAAGAGGACTTGGTACCAGTTCGAATTTTTTGTCCCAAATTTTTTTTGAAAAGCAGTTTTAGATTATTTTAAAGTTGAATTTAGAAAATACATTTCATTCACAACCTCCGAACTGTTTGATACTTTAAAAGGGTATAAGACTTTTTAGAAGCGGTTAAGGCTAAGTGCTCGAAATCTCTTCAAAACCATTGTTATGTGTCACAACATGGTTTTGGAGAGATTTCGAGCACTTAGCCTTAACCGATTCTAAAAAGTTTTATGTCATTTTAAACTATGAAACATTCCTGAGGTTGTGAATGAAATGTTTTTTTTTAAATTAAACTTTAAAATACTTTAAAACGGCTCCAGTTCGAATTTTTTGTCCCAAATTTTTTTTGAAAAGCAGTTTTAGATTATTTTAAAGTTGAATTTAGAAAATACATTTCATTCACAACCTCCGAACTGTTTGATACTTTAAAAGGGTATAAGACTTTTTAGAAGCGGTTAAGGCTAAGTGCTCGAAATCTCTTCAAAACCATTGTTATGTGTCACAAAATGGTTTTGAAGAGATTTCGAGCACTTAGCCTTAACCGATTCTAAAAAGTTTTATGTCATTTTAAACTATGAAACATTCCTGAGGTTGTGAATGAAATGTTTTTTTTAAATTAAACTTTAAAATAATCTAAAACGGCTCTACAATCAAATTTTGGGACAAAAAATCCAAACTGGTACCAAGTCCTCTTAATATAAAAGATGAAAAACACATTATAACGTCTGCCAAACGCACCCTAAAGAGCCGTGAATTTTCTTGATTTCTGGATTTGTATTCGAACGTATTATTAAAATAAGCCCAACATCTTTTTTCGGTTCCTTGTTTCCAAGATACCAAGCATTAAAAACGTATACCTGCAGTAGTGTAATTCATTTATGTATTATTGCGGTTTCAAAACGCAATGATCTATATATATAAGTCACTTCGGTTTCAAAACGCTGTGATCCATATATAAATTATTGCTGTCTCAAATCGTATTAATCTATGTATATGGTTAGTTCCACGGAAACTGGCCGATTCGATGTTACCACACTTTTTTTGGACAAACATTATAAATATTAATTATTTTTATCATAATAATACATTAATACATTATATTAATTTATAACAAATAAAAATATGTAAATACTTTCATTAGCAAAAGTTTCAGCGTAAACACTGCATTTGTCATTACCATGTCTGTTACAAAGTAATGGGTTCGTATTCAAAACTAAAATTCATTATTTTACTGTTCAATAAATACTTCACAAATTTTATGAACAAAAAAAAAATATCTGAAAGGCTCTCTAAAATTTAAAAAAAAGGTGAGAAAATACAGTAATAATTGGTTTTTTCTATTATTTTATGATTGTTACCGTGTCAGTAAGTATTTCAAACTTCTTAGAATTATGTTCAAAAAATTACAAATATAATTTTAAATCGCAATCTCAGTTGATTAAGTATATAAATTTCCACTTGATATTGTTAGTTGTGATATTTAAATCGAATAAAATAAAAGGGTTGTGAACATTTATCTAAAAATTTTGTAAAAATCATTGTCATTACCATGGTAAGTGTTTTTTTAATTGAAATAATAAAAAACATGTTTTAATCAATTTGATTTAGATCAAATTGTTTTTTTTTTTATAATTCGATTGATTTAAAATTTTAATTATTAAGATTATTTTCCAATAAATTGAGGAAAAACAGTTTTTTGTCATTACCGTGGTGCTTCGTGTGATTACCCGTGGAATGACTTGATCGGTATAAATTCTATAAAAGATATAAAAATACGAGTTGAGTTCCCTTATTGAGAACAAGTACGAAATTATCTGAAGCATCTGACGAGTACTGATTTAAGCCTCAAAAATATTTTTTTTTAATTTATATTTTTTATTAACTTTTCCGCCATACCCATAGGGGAGAGGCTTGCATGTTGCCACCACTGATGTATTTTAACATTCTAGCAGTCTTACATAGGGTTTAGAACGAGCCTAGGCTCGAGCTCGAGGCTCTATAATTTTGGGTCATTTTCGGGGGCTCGAAGCTCGATTCAAATCTCAGCGAGCTTACATATATAAACTTATTCCGTTTTTGAATTAATTTGTTTATTTTTTATAACTTAGAAGGCGTTGAATTTTAATTTTACTACGGAAAAAAATTGCAGTTTCTGTGACATATTTTTGTTATTATAATTTATAATAAATTGATTATTGAGAAAAAAAGTAATTTGAATTAAATTCGTCAATTAAAATTTATAAAAAATAAATTAATAATTATCTTTAAAATATTTGGTTATTTATTTTATATATTTATTTTAAATTTAAAGCTAGCTCGAAAGCTCGAAAAAATAGCGAGCTCGAGGTCGAGCTTATTCGAGCTTGAAAAAATCGAGCTTTCCTGTACCCTAGTCTTACAACCTAAACTCCAAGTGACATCGACGTGAAAAGAAGAGTTATCACTTTACATCTACTTCTGGAGCGGACAGACGCAATAGCACAGTGTTTACTGAGCAAAGTGTGAATTATTATTTTCAAAAATTTTAAAAATTAAAAATTGTGTTTTTGTGCTGTGCTCGTAAAGTGAACTTTTTTATTAGCAATTCAAGATAAATATTTGGGTTGTGTTGTTTTTTCATTCAATTAACATATTCCAAAAAGAATTAAAAATATATTGTGAATTGGAAATTTTTTTAAATGGATTATACAAAATTGCGTCGGAATGCAGGTTGCCACCTTTATTGGCTTGCAGGTTGCCACCTTGATGAAAGTGCTGATGACTGTATGATTTGTTTGAACAAAATGCCGGAAGTAGACACAACTCACGAATGCAAACGAGCCGTGCACGCGAAATGTGTTTCAGTGTTTAAACTTGCCCGAATTCTAATTCTGATTAAGATTTGGAATGATTCCATACCATATTACAATTTTATTTTTTATGTCAATTTTCAGTCATTTCTTTATGTTTACAACACTGATGCCCAAGCCTATGCTCGCGAGCAAAATTTTTTTTTTTTATACTCAAATGCATAGGAATAAAAAAATCTGTAATCATTTTCAATGAAAAAAAAAAATCGTATACTCGCATATAAAATCGTATACTCATTTCATTATTTCGTATGCTCACTTTGATTCACAAAAAAAAAAAAAAATTTTTTTTTTCCTTTTTATTTCTAGTCTTTTTAAATACACTGTTAAAAATATAAAATTTATATTTCTTACTCTTTTAGACTGGAAGGTCTTTTATACAATTTTATTTTAATTTTTTAAAATCCCGCAGGAATCACTTTTTATATAAAATATTATTAGAGTACGATTTAAATCAATTGACCGTTGAGTTTTTATGAAAGGGTCAAATTTGAATAAATTTTTAAATCAAGCTTTTTTCTTCAATCATTTCTCCTTAATTTTATATCTCTTTCCCTTTCTGGCTCATACAAATTTCTGTATTAAGTAAAACAAAAATCTGACAGAAAAATCTTTTGTTTTAAATAGAAAAGGAAAGCTTTTAAAAAAAATTTCTCAGTTGATGTGAATCGTAATATATCAGCTTAAGAAGCATTTTTGAAATTTTTTTGGATTGAATTAAAACTGAAAAATAAAACGTAATTTTATTCAAAAAACATACAACACACAATTTAGTTTTCTTAATTATGTCTTTAGAAATAATTTTTTTACAGTGAATGTTTTTTAAATAAAAATTGGGTTGGTGTGATATGAAAAAAACCTTAGTATTTTCTATATGCTCTAAATTAGTTCTAATTTGGGCTTCGCTGGTTTACAACCACTGCAAGTGAAATTCAATAAATTTGAATAAATTTCTAATTTCATTTTTCAGTTTCAGTTTTTCAACATTTTCAGGAATTTGCCAAAGGGTGGCAACCTGCAAGCCCAAATTTCAAGAGTTCGATTTTAGATATTTATGAAAATTGGCTATATAAATTTTATTTTTTGAGATTTCAAATGATTTCTAGGCCAGGATTGTAGCTTTTTACTTCCTCTTTCCAACGTATATACTATATATACAATACGTTCATTTTTTGACGAGTTATGATAAAAAAAGCTATCTCCCCTATATATTAAAAAATTAACATTATGCAAAATGACATTTATCCGAGCGTAAACTCCTAAAAAAATGTTCTCATCCCTGCTTATTTTTATTCAATTCAATGAATTTTCAGAGAAAAAATATCCAATTTATAATGCTCTCGTCTCAACACAACTTTCTTAAGAGTTTTGAATGAAGTGTCTTATGTTTTTGTTCAATGTTGTTAATTACATTAAACAAACAACCATATTGACGGCACTGTGGTTATTCAATTCTAATCAGTTTAGTTTTTGATTCCATTACGTTAGAAAATAATTTTAATGAAATTATTCCACCGGGTGATGGAATTTCTTGTTCAATTTCAAGCACCCAAGAATATAGTGGTATTGAATCAATGTCTTCAAGAAGCCACGGAAGATTATCAAGATTATCAACGTTTCACTCTCTACGTGAAAGTGATTATGAATTTATAGAATTCGAAATAGTTGCCGGTTATCGTATTAATTCAAAATTGTTGTATGCCGAACGGCAGTTTTATGGGCTCAATACTAAAAGTCCCCTGGGAGATTCATATTTGTGTACTCATAATAAATGTAGAGCTCGAGTATACATTGTTACTGGCGGCCGGTGTATTCGATTAATCAACTCCAATAAGCATGAGCATGATGTTAAGGCAGACGAATATAATAAATTATCGTGCCTGAACGAAATGAAACGTCGTTGTTCGGAGTTGAAACATTTGTTTACAGGCCATCGGGTTACTGTGCGTAAAATATTTAATGCTGTTATGCAAGAGTGAGTAAAATTTATTCAAAAGTGAAGTAATTCAAAAACCAACAGCACTTAAAAAAATATTTTTAATAGGAATCCTGGGGTTTCACTGAATTTTTTCAAATATGAGCGAACACTTCAATCCATTCGAAATGGTGCGTTGCCAAAAAATGGAACTACCTGTCCACAAATATCATCTGCATTCCAAAGTGAAAATGTAATGGATTCTATAGGACGATCACAACATGTTAGCAAATCTCCTCTTTTCAACGGAATAGTGGAATAAAATCATTCAAAACACATTATGGATTTGATAGAGAAACATATTGATCCTGATTGTCATCGATATCTTCGCGATGGAACGTCTGTCAGTCCATTCAAACAGTTGCTGATATTTTATGCAAATAACATTGAAAAAGTGAGTATTCTTCAGTTTTTCGATTTTATCATTGATTAAGTACGAATCAGATGTGTTATTTTTATACATTTTTCAACCCTTTTTTTATATTTTTATTTGAGTCAGTAAAAATAAATACTGTTGATACATAGATAATTACCAGCATTTTATTTTCTTACTAACACCTTTAAATAAAAATAAAAAAAGGGTTAAAAAATGTTTTATAGAAATAACTCGTCTGATAATATTCGTAGTCAATCGTAATGTAATTTCATTAAATAGGCTTATCCGTTCTAATTTGTGTTGATGTCACTGAAAATAGAACATTGTTGTCGAAACGTTTTGAGATTTATCGAGGAGAATGTTTTTTGCTTGTTCCATCAAAATTCACAGCAGATTACGAAATGGCAATGCGAAGTGCATTACTGAAAGAATATCATCAAGCTAAATTTGTTACGTGCTGTATTCACTTTCGTCAAGCTGTAAAGCGAAATGCTTTAAAGGTGACCCAATTCGTCAATTTGATTCGAACGAAAGAAAATGCACAAAATGTTGACTATTCTTCCTAATATTGCTGAAGATATACAAATGTTTTTAGGAAAATTTTTAACATCGAGTACAACTTGTCTTTTTATAACCCCAAAAAAGATTTATGCGATCATTGTACCAAATATAAAAATATTGCTAACCAAATGAAACGGAAAAAAATGCATACAATAAACACAATCAGTTCAACGAGAAGGCTAAGATCCGTCGTCAGATGGATCGTAAATGTATCGATCCAACTGTTGCAATCGTTTCTTACTGTTGCAATCGTTTCCACTTTGCCTTGTGCAAACATCGGTAATATTTACTACAAACGTAAGCTTTCCATGTACAGTTTAATTGGATTATGTAACTTGAACAAATTGACATATTGTGTACTTTCGTACGAATCGCAGAGTAGAAGAAGCGGTAATGATATATCCAGTGCTTCAGTGAAAAACTGTGTTAATAGACAATCCGCAAATCAAAACTTATGCAATGTAATTCAAAAGATTTCTTTAATTATAGCAGCGCAACAAATGGACTGGAAATAATAAATACAATAAAATATGGGAAAGATTATGACGAAGACGTTTTCAACACTGGCCGCCTTCGCAAGGGTAAGAAAACTATTGAGATGACTCTATCAAAAATAAAGAATGTTGTATATAATATTGTTATTTCAAATCCATGCTAGAATTAATGTCCACCGAAGACGTGTAATTTTATAAAATTTTATTAAAAATTATAAGTAAACTTATGATAAGTAAACAATTAAAGTATGTATCTTAATGGTTGTGAAAACTGTATGACCAGTTTCACATAGGATTTAAGTAAAATTGTTCTAGTTTAAGAAAAGCTACATTCAGTTTTCTCAAACTCTATCATTTGGAACCAAGACCGCTTAAATCAGTTCGGTATTAAGCTGGGAAGCAAAAGCCCCAAATATGACTTTGAATGCCTCTAGCTCGGGAACCAAAGTGAGTTACAGGAAATTAAAAATGGGATTAGACATAGTTTGTGGTATACTTTCGATTAGGTCGGAAGAAAAAACGATTAGGTTACTAGGAAAAAAATTATAAATGTACTAGAACAATTTTACTTAAATCCTATGTGAAACTGGTTTATTCAAGTTTTTGTTTTTTTAATGTGAAATTGAATTTATTTACTTATTTTGTTTTTATAATAAATTACAATTACTAAAAAGTTTAATTTTTATTGTTTTGTCTTCTATCTCCATAGAGGTTTATTCTCCATAGAGGTTTATTCTCCATAGAGGTTTATTCTATCTCCATAGAGGTTTATTTATATATATAATTTTTTTTTTTTTTAATTATGGAAAATATTTTTTTTAAATCTATAAATTAATTTGGAATACAAATTATCATAACCCTGTACGCAATGTAGATGATAAACTTAAAATTCATTTGAAAATTCATTGTATCGTGTATTTAGTAGTTGGACACATAGCACAACATAGTGTTGCCGAACACTCTTATCTTGTTGTACAAATTATTTAATGCTGTATGGATCACTAAATTTTTTCCTTTTTTTTTTTCTAGATATACATGTAACACATGTTGTAGAAAATTTTCATATGCCTACAATTTGTTTGCACATCTAGATGCAAAATCGAAATGTTCGCTGAAAAAATGCACATTACCCGAATATGCGCCAAATGTAACTAATTTGAAAGAATATCTCGAACTAGCTGCAATTGATTATAAGTATGTTTGTACATTTTGCGAACGAAAATGTGAAACAGAGTTCAAATTACGTGAGCACGAACATACTCATACAAACGAAAAACCATATCATTGTTCCTGTGGAGCAACTTATAAGAATTTCACTAATTTAAAAAATCATGCAAACACAACTAATTGTGATATGAAGAAATGTGAGTTCCCGTCATTTTTCAAAGGGACAAGAATGGGAAAAGAAAAACTAACGAATTGCACAAAAAGTCAGATAAAGAAAAAAGTAAAAAGCCAGAATAAAAATAAAGAATATATTTGTCTAAAGTGTAACATAGATCTTAAAACTTACGGAAAACTTCGACTTCATACGCAAACCTATCATTTGGAAAAAAAATTTGATTGTTCTGAATGTGATCGCAAATATCCAACTCAAGCAACTCTGAATCTCCATATAAGAAAATTTCATTTGGGATCATATTATTGTCATTTTGAATTATGCGACACTAAAAAAATGACATTCGCGCAATTTCGATATCATCAAAAAAGTTATCATTATCAAAATAAATTAGGATTATTTGAATGTCGTGTTTGCAATATAAGTTTTAATACCAATGAAGAATCGATAAAGCACATGAAAACAACGGGTCATACAGAGAGCTTTTCAAGAGTACATTGTTCAATTTGCAAGCAACGATTTAACTATGTTGATTATTTGAAACATTTAGAAGAAGAAGATCATATACAATTAGAAATGAATTGGAGACATAAATTTAATATTCAATGTTTCAAATGCCCTTATAATTGTGAAGATCACTTTGAAAATTTAGGAATTTATTTAAAACATTTGGAGGACAAACATCAAAATTCAAGATTTGAAACAGCCTCAAGGCTACTAGAAAAGTTGAATTCGGGAACAAAGGATAATTTTTAGCTTAATGGTTTTATTAATTTTAGTTTTGAGATTGATTTATCATTTTAATAATTAAATAAAAAGAAACGGTTTTAAATACAGAATTAAGTTAATCATCAATTGAATTAGTATTTAATCATGATTAAGTTCAAGCTTCTTGAATACGGGACTTGTAAGATAATACAAAATATAATCTTTCTTTAGTAAAAAATGTACCTTTTTTAAAATGTAGGCCTAATTTAGCAAAAATTATTTCTATGTATAGTAGAAAGGTCATCATAGAAAAATAAAAACTATACTGTTTTGTTAATTATCAATACTTTGCTTAGGATACATAAATGTATGTAAATTTATTTCATTAATAAATTAATTAGAAATCTATCAGTGCTTTCTTTTTTACATTATGATTTCATTATAGTACAATCCAATGAAAACTAAAGGATAGGGAAAAAGGAATGGATCGAAGATTTTTTTTTAAGTTAAATTTTTTTATTTGTGTTAGTTATTCATATATTTTTTGATGACTTGTTTAAGGTTTCAATCCCAATTAAAAGTTTGATGACGAGTTTAAATCCAAATTTTTGTAATAAATAAAGTAATAAAGATTTTTTTAACAGAAGATGCTTTTTATTGAGGGGTCTTTAAGAGTTAATAATAAAAATTTATTCTTGCAAAGACTTGCTATTAAATGTTTCAAATATTATATATTAATATTATTCGTTTACGTTTATAAATTGCGTGTCAATTTTAGAACTAATAGTTGAAGGTGTGTGTAACTAGATATTAAAAGAGGTTCTATAGGATTCCTATGCAGTGGTGGGATTCAGCCGTTTCATAAAATATTTAAGATTCGCGCAAACCGTTTCCCAAAATTTGTAGGTTCGCGAAAATCGTCTGAAAAAGTTTTGAAATAACTATTCACTGTTTTAACAGTCCCTCCGTGGCAAATTCTCAACTACTCAAAGAATATACAATTTAAATTTACACTGAAATTTTTTTAAAAATAAAATTTCAATTATATAAAAAACATGATGTTTGTCTTTCAGTCTATGTTCTATCTAAAAAATTATAAACTACTTTCACACGATGAGTATCTCGACAGGTGATGCGCGTACAATTTACAATAAAACAATTTTTTTCTTGCTTTTTTATTAATTTATAAAAGAAATACTGGAAAATTTGACAAGCGTTTTACTTATTTTTCTGAAAAATCTCCTTTTTCTTTAACTATGTTATGTGAATACAGTGAGTAAAGAACTGAATAAGAGTAAAAAACACGAAGCAGTCATAGGAACTGCCGAAAGAAGTTAATACTTAAAGCTTTAAACTATGAAATAACAGTGGCTACAAATGATGGGCTGCTCAGTACAAAATGTGTAAATTAAAATAAAATTCATTTTTATTGAAGGCATGATTGTCTGCTTCGTCTGCCCTCACTTCCGCCCTCACTTCCGCCCTCACTTCCACCCACACTTCCACCGCACTTCCGCGCTCACTTGCGCCCTCACTTCCGCCCTCACTTCCGCCCTCACTTCCACCCACACTTCCGCCGCACTTCCGCGCTCACTTGCGCCCTCACTTCCGACCTCTCCACCGTCCTCTCCGCCGCCCTCACTTCAGACCTTCAGTCCTTCGGCAGGTAATCTTTATTTCACCGGCACTACCTATTTTGAATTTTTTTTTTTTGCATATTTTGAGCCAGGAAGGCCCTAACCGTAGCTCCCTACCCAAAATTTTTCGGCAGGTAATCTTTATTTCACCGGCGCTACCTATTTTGAGAAAATTTTTTTTAAATATTTTGAGCAGGGAAGGCCCTAACCGTAAGTCCTTACCCAAAATTTTGATCTAATCTTTATTTCATCAGAGCTACCTATTTAAAAAAAAAAAAAATTTTAATTTTAAATAATTTGTAAACGAAAGATTTTTAAAAAATAATTTGAATTTAAATTTAAATTTTTCGCGTCAAATTATTTTGTTTTTATAAATGACAAGTGATTATTGAGTGGATCACTCACTTTTTTGAGTATTCAAACGGTACAGCATGTCCCTTTTTTTTCGAACTCGAATTTCGAATGAGTACAATAATTTTTAACCCCTACAGAATTACTCAATTATATCATACAACGAGCCTAAACAAGTTTTAACTTCAAAAATATGCTTTTACAAAGTAATAAACGTGTAACAAGCAAGCCTGTTTTGAAATTACAACATTTGGAAACATCAATCTAAAAATTTATGAGTTCTTACGAAGGAGAAAGTATATATATGTTCTGGAAAGGTCTTTAGAATCTAATTAAAAAAATTAAAAGAACTTTTTAGAGTATTCGAAACCACAAAAAAAATTGTTTTATTTTTTTTTTTACGGGATGCGAACCGGTTGTTAAATTATTTGAATCCCACTCTGGTTCTATGGATATTAAGAGGTTAAAAATGACTGACTGAATTTTGTCAAGCGACTGATTTTCGGCGACTTGTTTTAACAAACTACACTCTACATTCTGTCTATCTACCCAACTCACTAGTGATGGGGAATCTCGTTCACTTGACTGAACTGTATTGAGTCGTTCGTTCTTTTTCAGTGAACGGGTTCAATTGAACGGCTCTTTTTAAAACAAAAAAAAAAATAAAAAAAATAAAATTTCAATTGAACGACTCTTTTCAAGAGCGGGTGAAAAAAATGAACGAACTATTTTTACTGACCGATTTAAAAAAAATTGAACGGGTTCAAAAAATGAACGTAATATTTTTACTGACCGAGTTAAAAATATAGCTCAATTGAACGACCGATAAAATTAACTCAAATCAAAATGAACTTTGCAAAAATAAAAAAATACCAAATGAAATAAACTGAAAGTGAACTGTGAACTTTAGGAAGCATTAATTCATCTATTATTTTTAAAGTTAATATGATTTATTTTTATTATAAAAAAAATAAAAATATTTAGAGCATATTAATCTACTAATAATTATTCAAATATCTATATTAGCAATAACCGATTATATCAAAAAAAAAAAATTTTTTTTATCTTTTTATTAATATTTTTTGTTATATTTTTTGGGATAAATTTTTATGAAAAATAAAACATTCCTTTAAATATTTAATCTGTTTCCCGTCAGTCTTTCTTATTGTATTTTTTTCTATGGATGTCGTGTGGCATTTTCAATTGAAAAAGACGATAATTTTCAGACTAGTAAAGAGGTAGCTATTGTTCACAGCTACACACTTAACAATCTAACAACACCAACACAATTTCTCTTTCTTCCTTATAGCTGAAAAATAAGTGTACTGCTCTTTTCAAATATTTATCTCTTCTCTACACCTACAGAACTTTTTTTTAGAAAAGAACGATGAACGGTGAACGGTGAACGATATTTTTTTTTTACTGACCGATCGGTCATCGTTCACTTTGGTGAGCCGTTCTTTTTAACTCGTTCGTTCATGAACGACTCATCTCTACAACTCACTATCACACATCATTTGTTTACCCAGAATAATATTTTATTTTTGTAAATATTTATTATTATTCGTATTCAGTTAATGAATTATAATTATAAGTGTGTTAATAAGTTTTTGGATCGAGAAACCCAAGTTAAAGTAAAATAAAATGTAGAGAAGAGAGAGGTAGCTATTATAAGGTATATACCTACCTAACATCGCACCACCTATGACAATGACTACTTTCGATTTTCAAAAATTTCTTCTAAGTAAAGTTTTTATGATTTAATTTTCTTTCCAGGTTGGCCAAAAATTTCTAAACAATAATAACTAGGTAAGGTAATACTATCAATTTGTAAATATAATTGAGGCGATATTTTAGATTATCCAGAAATTGAAATAACTGGGCAAACAATAAAGAACATGAAACTAGAGAAAAATAATGTACCTGTAGCCGAAAAATCATTAAAAAAGGAAGTAAGTCTTTAGCAGCTTTAAAATATTGAAAAAGATCCGGATTCTTTTTATTCATTCCCAAAAGATAATACATACCTATATTTGTTAGTCCACGACATATTTTAAAACTTCTATACAATATTAAATTACATATTATAAATTAGTTACATATTTAGATATTAATAAGAGATGTACTTTTTTTTAACACACTTCATCAAAATCTAAAAAAAATTCAAATAAACACCTAATTTTTTTTAAATCGTGTTATTTTAAAAGTTTAATACAATAATTTTTATTTGCGCCCCTGAACGTTATCTAAAGTTATGAATTTTTGCAAATACATTTTTTTTTTACCTATTCTACATATTAATATAAACCAAACAGATTGAATTAAGTTTTAAATGTTGATTGTCTTATGCAGATTCCTAAATCAAACGATGTCGTGTTTGAATCAAATAAAATCGAAATTTCAATTAATATTGAAAATCCATCCGAATCTAAATTTGAAATAAACAACATGAATTCAAATGATAATATCAAAAACGAGGTATCAATCGACGAAACTAAGCCAAGCAAGGTAAATGTTTCTAGAAGCATTAGATTTTAATTTTAATTTTTTTTTTTAAATCCTACTTAGTTAAAATAACTTTTTGATGAATTTTCTATTTTTCATTATTAAATGAAAGTTCGAAATAAAGAAAGACTGTTTTGGATGGAAAAGAAATATCAAATTTTGTTTTGTAATTTGACCCATGTTTTGACATTTGAGAATGAGATGTAATCAGACTCAAACACTTTCTTTCACAAATCTTTTTTTTTCTTTAACAAAGGTTTTTTTTCCACCGACAACATGTGATGAGATCTATAATACCAATTTATCACGAAAATTGAAACAATATTTCCTACAAGACAGAATAAAATTGATTCTAATATATTCTTTGAACAAAAAAGTAGTGTTTGTTTCTAAATTATTTTTTTTTTTTTAGCTTTTTTATGAAATTCCATATGAAACTGAAATAATTAAAGGATTTGAAAGTTTCTTAAAATTGTTAAGAGTATTTCGAGTTTGTGTAACTGCGAATCACTATAAGCATCTAATAACTAACATTGCGGATTTATGGGAATTGGTAAAGAAGTCATTTCAACGTATTGAAAAACAATATGAAGCTAAAATAAAAAAGATTGAAAACCATAGAAAGAAAGCATATGCAACAAGAAACAAATTAACCAGATCTCAAATTCAATTGAATAAGTTTTGCCAATTTGTTAAGTTTTTGAAAAATGGTAAACTTCTAAACTATAAAATTGAAAAATATTTGAAGGTAATTTATTGTTTTAGTTGATTTTTTTTTAGAATATTTACATTTTTCATCCAATTAAATGATTTACTATGTATTTGCTTTTTCAAGGATAACCATATTTTAAACATTCAGAAATCAAACTTAGACATCAAACTCAATAATGTGCCCATTGAATCAGAAGTCAAATTTGAGAATATAAAACAAGAGGATAATATCTCTCAGCTAGATTTCATTTCTACAGAAAATAATAATGATAATTATCAGGAAGAAGAGTGTATCGCTTTAGAAAAAGAAAATTATTTTCAAAGTTCAAATTTTGATGATGATGTTAATGTAGGACCAGATCCTAATAGTGAAAGTGAAGACAATGAATTTGTTGAGGAAATAACTTTGGAACCTGAAATTTCAAAATATAGAAACAACTATACGAAACTAAGTACCGGTGAATTTCAGTGTAATTTTTGCGATAAAAAGTTACCAAATTATTCAGGATTCCTTCGACATTGTATTTTTCACGAAGAGCAAACTCAACTCTGTGAAAACTGTGGAAAATATTTTGAAACTCACAGAAAATGTCTAGTTCATTTGAATCAATGTAAGAAAAAAAAAGCAAATGATCAGCCGCTAATATCCAATAGAAAACCGATGATAAGAAGAGATATACCAACAATACCTTGTGCATTAAATAAATGTCCAAAGCGATTTTTATGCAAAGATTTTCGTTATTATGAACACCGTGATTTCCATGAAAAAATCAAAGCGTAAGTAACAAATTTTTTGTACAATATTCAATTTTCATTTATTGTTAAAAAAAAATGTACGGAATTCATTTAGGTAATATATTTTATTAAAACTATCAAAAAAGAAAAATATTTTTCATATATCAGATTTAATGACTATTGGTTCATTATAAACACCTTTAAAATTTGGTTTTCTAATCGTTATTTTGCAAATACATGTTACATGAATGAATGTACAATTGTATTGAGTAAAGTCCATTCAGTTTTGAAGGTTATTTTATAAAAACACCAATATATTTCAGTACCAAACCAATACATTTTGATTATGAATTATTTTTTTTGTTTTTTTCTGCTAGATATTCGTGCAATACATGTTGCAGAAAATTTTCATATGCATACAATTTGTTTGCACACCTAGATGCCAAATCGAAATGTTCACTGACAAAATGCACCTTACCTGAATATGCACCAAATGTAGCTAATATGAAACAATATCTCGAATTAGTAGCAGTTGATTATAAGTACGTTTGCCGATTTTGCGAACGAAAATGTGAAACAGAATACAAATTACATGAGCATGAACATACTCACACAAGCGAAAAACCTTATCGTTGTTTATGTGGAGCAACTTATAGGCATTTTAGTAATTTAAAAACCCATACAAATACAACTAATTGTGATATGAACAAATGTGAGTTTCCATCATTTTTCAAAGGGACACGAATGGGAAAATTACACAAAAAGAAAACAAGTTCGAATACAAAAGAAAAAAGTTCAATTAGGAAGAAAGCACAATATATTTGTCTAAAGTGTAACATAGATCTTAAAACTTATCCAAAACTTAAACATCACAGTCAGACCTATCATTTGGAAAAAAAATTTGATTGTTCTGAATGTGATCGCAAATATCCAACTCAAGCAACTCTGAATGTCCATATAAGAAAATTTCATTTGGGATCGTATTATTGTCATTTTGAATTATGCGACACAAAAAAAATGACATTTGGGCAATTTCGATATCATCAAAAAAGTTATCATTATCAAAATAACTTAGGATTATTTGAATGTCGTGTTTGCAATGTAAGTTTTAAGAACAATGAAGAATCCATAAAGCACATTAAAGGGATGGGACATTTAGGGTCCACTATAAATGTTAATTGTTCAGTTTGCAAAAAGCGATTTAACTACGTTGATTATTTGAAGCATTTAGAAGATGTAGATCATAAACAATTAGAAATGAATTGGAGACATAAATTTAATATTCAAAGTTTCAAATGCCCTTATAATTGTGAAGATCACTTTGAAAATTTAGGAATTTATTTAAAACATATGGAGGACAACCATCAAAATTCAAAATTTGAAACATCCTTAAGGCAGCTAGAAAAGTGGAATTCCGTAAAAAAAGATTTATAATTTTTCGTTTTATTTAATTCTAGTTTTGAGATTGATTTATAGTAGGTATTATTAATTAAAAATAAAATTAACAAAAACAAATAAACAAAAATGTTTTTTTATTTTTGATCTGAATTTATTTGAAGCTTTGTAGAACAAAAACGCTTTTTAAAATAATCGAATAATAAAAAAAAAATTATTTTAAAAACAAATGTAACAATTTTCAACGAAATCAAACCCTAATTCGATTGGATTCTTTGGGGTCTAACCATTTATCAAGTTCCTCTAATCGGATTCTATCTACCAAATAGTTTTATTTTCATCGGAGTCTATTTAAACATTTTAAACTATATAACAAATTTAATCCAAATCCAATCCGAACCCTTGTTCTGTAATAATTTTTTTAATTTATTTAATCCAGTATTTCCCAAACTAGAAGGGACAGCTACTTTCAGGACCATAAAGACCTTGCAAAGAGGCCGTTAAAAGTTTCATTTATCTATCGAAAATATAATATATTTATCGAAAATATAATATATTTATCTATCGAAAATATAAATACATCAGGATGCCCTCAATGAGCCGCATTTAAAACACTTTATCGAATTAATTTTGGAATGTTGAAATGCTCAACAGCCCTTGCCAAAGCTAAAACTTTTTTAGTTTGAGCATACCACTTTTCACAGTCTGATAACCTCCTATTTCCATAAGCAATTACCCGCGGAATATTAAAATGAATAAGAACAGACCCTAACCCTACAAGACTAGCATTAGCTGTTATCTGTGTCCGATCTTTTGGATCATAGAATCCGACACTTTTATTTATCGATAATACATTTTTAATTCTGGAAAAACCACATCTTGTTTATTTCCCCAAAATTTTTCTATACATTTTCTATACGGCTTTTCAATAAAATTTTGGGACAAAAATGTTTGGGACGTAGCAAGTCCTCTTGAAGATTCTGCTAAAGTAGCTAAATTTGAAATGAATTTACATACATAATTATTAAGTCTTAAAAAACTTTGAAGTTCTGCAATATTTTTAGGACGATCTGGCATTAATATGACGCTCCATTGGTCTTTCTTACACCGTTTTTTGACAAAATGTGTCCCAAAAACTCAATTTCTCTTACTTGATAAATACATTTATAACTATTTAATAAACGTGATTTATAATATTATTATAAGACTATTTGCCTACTATAATATTTTGATAAGACTATTTGCCTAAGTAGAATAACTATGAATAATGTATCAAACTTAAATAAATTAAAAATTGCGTGCATAAACGCTTGTTGTATTAGAAATAAATTGCATGAAGTTGAAGCTTATATCGCAATTAAAAATAATGAGGTTGATGTTTTAATAATGACTGAAGTATGGATTTATGAGTACGAACAACATCTTTTCAATTTACCTGGTTATAATGTTACTTTTAATTGTGAAAACAATAATAGAGGTGGAGGTAGGTACTGCTATATTTGTTAAGTACAAATTCAACTTTAAAGTAATCAAGCTATGGCATGAAATTAACTCCTCATTAATTGAAATTGACTTTAACAAAAATAAATTAAAAAGTTTAGCTGGATATAACAGCCCAACGGTCAACAAGAACCATCAATATATTGCTCATATATCTTATATGCAGGTGACACAAACTTGAATTTGCTTAATGATACTACAACTTAATTAAGAAATATAATGAGATGATCACATGTCCAACTCCATTAATGTTTTCAATAAGATTAATAATGCAAATGCTACCAGAGTAACTTTGAATAGCCGTATTCTTATTGACCATGTACTAATTAAAACTTCGATTAAATATGATTTTTATCTATTACTGGAGGATAATGGTCGACTGTATCACCGTATAATTTATTTTGAAATTGGGTTTCAACGTCCCTTTTTACCACTACCAACCAAAACTGAAATACCAGTGATTGGCTATAGAAAATTTAAAAACGATGTTAAGAACCAACTGCAATCAAAACAACCAGAATGCTTAGAGTAGGGTTTCCAGAACATCTCTTTTAAAGAGAACAAGTTCTCTTTTTATCTTGGATCTTTTTGTTTTATCTTGGATCTTTTCTTTTGCATTCTTTTTACGTTACCTTTTTTTTAATGTTCTCTTTATTTACTCTTTTTTGTAAAATTTGCAAAAATGCAATTCACTTTTTTAAATCTCCAAATAGCGCCCCTTATGGCGAAAAAAGCACATACTTATGGTTATAAAAAATGTAAATAAAAACAGTCTCACTGAGTTAAATATCCAAACAGCGCCTCCTATGGCGAAAAAAGGCACATACTCGTGTATATAAAAAATGTAAATAAAGGGATTGTCAAAACAGTCAATAATCAATAGAAATTTTACATAGGGCTAATTATTTTCCTGATGGGTTATTTTCCTGAATGGTTTCGGTTTTATAATTTTAAAATGAAATATCTTTTTCAATATTAGTAAAAAATCAATTACACAAGAAAAATTTGAATTTATTTATTATTTGTTTTTTTATCACATATCACAAGAAGAAAGTGATTTTACAAGAAGAAAGTGATTTTACAAGAAGAAAGTGATTTTATATAATGTGAATTTTATTTATAATTTAAAAATGACTATAAATTAAAAATTAATGAATATAAAATATAAAAGTGGCCTTTTTTCGCTGAGTTTTCGAAAAGTAAGGGGTGGGGTCCGATTTATTTAAATAATATTCTCTTTTTTTTTTTGATACCATATGGACTGGACACCCTAGCCTAAGCTCAAAAGGAAATAATTGAGACCATAAAACAATGTAAGAAAATGAACACAAAATTTAGAATAATAAGAACTAGGAATGAATCATGGTTTAATGATGAGATAAGACGAGACCAGAGAAGACAAGATTTATAAATTAAAGAACGCTGCCACCAATAATGAGGTGTACAAAAAAAGGTTCTCAGAAGCTAAAAACAGAGTCCCGAAACTAATTAGAAGGGTTAAACAAGACAAATTTGAAAATGAAGTAATGAAATCAAATGGGGATTCTAAAAAACTATGGTCTACTATCAACGCAACTATTAAAAATACAAACATCTACAACACGATGAAACGGGATATTAATGAAATGTATATTGAACAAAAAAATATCACTAATCCTAAAGAAATTGCCAAAGGGCTTAATCATCACTTTAACAACATTGGTGAAAAATTAGCTAAACAGATTAAGGGTAAGGTGGAGCCTGTTAAAAATGACTATACTCATAATTCAATATTCATTTCACTCTGCGACCATAATGAAGTAAGGAAAATTATAACTAATTTAAAAACAAATACAGCTGCTGGCCCTGATAGTATTACTACGTTTGATCTTAAAGCAAATACTGTTTGAAAGAATCCATCATAATACGTATTTTCAAAAGTGGCGCTAAAACTGATTCTAGCAACTATAGGCCCATATCATTGCTCAGCATTTTAAGTAAGATATTTGAAAAAATCATCAACAAACGCATAGTAGACTTCTGCAATAAATTTAATATATTGGACAAAAATCAGTTTGGGTTTCAGGCCGGCTGTAATACGCAGTCTGCCATTACTGAGGTAGTTGAAGAAGTAGAAAACGGGATCTACAAAAAGTTTTTGACACGGTAGACCACGGAATACTAATCACTTGTATTGAGGAGCCTGGATTTAGGGGTGTTTTCAAGACTTTTAAACTAATTATTTATCGAACAGGAAAATGTGTACTATTATTAATAATGTGTGCATTGAAAATTTAACGCTAAGAATGGATGTACCGCAGGGGTCTGTTCTTGGACCTACTTTATATTTGCTATACATTAACAACATTAAATACGGAGGGCTAACATCTAACTACAAAATATTTGCTGAAGACACCTGTTTTTTATATAAACATAAGAATCCAATTGAACGTGAGGACATAGAACAATTTTAAAAATGGCTACAAGGTATCAAACCAACAATTAACATCAACAAAACAAAATATATTATATTTAAAGTCAAGAATAAAGTAGATATTTATCCCAGAATTAAAGTCAATGGTGTGGGCATTCATAGAATCTATCGACTAAATACCTAGGTATGAAACTAGATGAAAAAATGAGCTGGAGTCAACATATCGATAACTTAGCGAAAAAAAATCACTGCAATAATTGGGGCTTTGAAAAGAACTGGTGCTGATTTCAGTAACAGCGTAGCGAATCTCATTTTTCATGGTCATATACATCAACTATAACATTGTCGCATGGGTTGTATGCGCTGCTAATAAAAAAATTGTATCAGAGTATTGATGAATAAAAGTCTGAAAACTCTCTTCAACTTGAATAGATTTACGTCCACAAGTCTAATTTATAATAAACTCATGAAATTTAACCTAGACGAAATAATTATTATTGAACAATCAAAATTTATTCATCGTATAGTAAATAACATCTCAAAAAATAACTTCAAAATACCTCGCTGTAACGAAATACACAATCATCATATAGCGTTAGAACGGCTATAAAAAGAAAAGGTCTAAAATATTCAGCTATTAGAGACTCGTTGCCCAATCAAATTAAGCAAACCATTTAACAAATTTGTATTAAGATTAAAGACATATATTAGGAATAAATAATAATCAAATTACTACGTGATACACAACTTTAATATTAAGTACTACAACTTGCCGAGTTTCAATGACAAGGAATATAATACGACTACTACCATGCGACTGCATGTATTTCCAGATATTAATTTTCCTATTTGCAGAAAGAGGTGAAGACTGGGTAGCTTCTACGCTGGAAATAAAGTACAAAACCGCATATCACTGGATTCAATATGGACGTAACACCATGGTAACAAAAGGAGGCAAAAAGGCAAAAATGCGAAATCGATTTGATAATTTACTGGATAGAAGAAGACTGTGGAATAATATTGAAGAAAATAAAAGAAAAGATTTCGGAATTTCGGAAAATTGATAGCTGTTTCAACCGTTGGTAACTACTTAAAAGGCAGACTGTTTACCACAAATAAAGTGCGCATTGAAATATAACTATGAATTCAGAAATTAACAAATTTAAACGATCTGAATATGTCCACTCTTTGAACAATTATAAACAGCAGGGGAAACAAATTGTATGGATAGATATTTTGTTTGCCGTCGAACAAAGGGTTGTGGAAGAGCTGGTGATAGAGCAGTCCAACACGTACCAGCATCAAGAGTTCCTAATGTACATTTGATCGGAGGAATTTCTATTACAGGAGTTATATTGATGGAACGCAAAGTGGCTCATTTACTGCACAGTTAGGAAATAATTGGGTAAGAAGATTAATTCCACACATGGCAAATTAACTTGCAGATTTAGTGATTGTTGCAGACAACGCACCATGCCATTCAAGCCCAGAAACAGTAATCAATGGGACGACGGGATCTTTGTAACGACGGGATCTTTGTAACGACTAGGACCCTATTCTCCAATGCTTAATCCCAATGAGAATATTTGGTCTAAGCAAAATTCGTGTTCCGAACGTTGCAGGCACTGGCGTGATGAAACAAAAACTGATTTATTTCGAGAATATTATAGATAATGCAAAAACACTATTACTGTGGGTGCTTTGCCCTGCTGTACAACTTTAGCAATGAATGATATGTCCGCCGGGTGTTCACTGGATTTTTTTTTTGTTGGAAGTCTGAATGTCGTAATATGTCTTAATTTTATAATTTACTGCAGTTTTGATAGGATAATAATTATAAATCTTAATTTTCTTATCTTATATGGAAATTTTTAATTAAAACTAATTTCTGAATTAAAATTGACTAATCTGAATTTCAATTGATACTTCCTGAATTAAAATTGACTAATCTGTATTACAATTGATACTTTCTGAATTACACTTGAAAAAGGTGTAGTTTGGTTTAATTTTTCATTTACTTTTTCTTAAATTTAGTAGAGAAGAAGTCTAAATTCGAACAAGTCCGAACTTAATCAAAGATTTATGAGGTGGAAAAAATCACGCCATATTCCAAAAAATCAAACTTGAGAAATGAGATGAAAATCATGTTAAAGACTAATGGTTCGAAATATTACAAAACTCACAGTAAGAGAAATAAAGAATAACAATTTCTCTGCTATTAAAGCAAAATGACAAATTAAACAAAGTTAAAAATAATTTTAATTTCACGTAAAAATGGTTCAAATAATAATATTTCTATCCAGGGTTTAAAAAAAAACACACCACAAGTATAAACAGAAGTGTACCGAACTTCTATTTATTTTTCAAAATAAATCACATTCGCAGGCACTTCTAATAATTTATTAAAAAATGCATTTGTATGCAGATATAGTATTTATTTTTGCTCTGTATACTTCTGCGTAAATGTGTGAAAAAAAAAACAAAGCACTCATTAGAAAAAAAAAAAAATATCACTTCGGCATAAGTAAAATGTAAAACTTGACAAACAAATTTCTGTTTATTTTATATCGCAATCGTTGGTTCAGGGTAAAAAGTAACATCCAATTTTGATAAAGAGAATAAAGTTTTGTAAGGTAATTTATTTTATTATTAAGAAACAACAAAACAATATTTTAGTAAACTAATACTTTGATGGGCAACCTGTGTAGTGGCTCTCGAAAAAAAAATAATTAGTTGATTTAGGTTGCTCATCTCTGATCTATTGCAAATTTAGAAATTTGAAAATATATAGAATGTCTGCTTCACGCCATCTCAAGCTTGGTGAGTTGTTGAAGAAGCAAAAATTATACACTACGTATTTAATTACATAGTAGTTAAATAAAAATAAATTGTAACGGTAATCTGGGCGCTTAATTCAAATAATTTGTTTTGAATCCTTGATTTTATTAAATTTAATTTTTTTTTTCATTTTAAAAATGTGTTGGCTAGAAACTTTAGTTTTAAAAAAATGTTGTATAATTCGTATTTGGCTTTACAACCATTTTATTCGGAACCTTCGTTTGCACTGTATTGTAAACTATATTAAAACTTGAATATGTGTTTGTAAATAGAAATAAACCGATATAAAAATAAATGATTACTAAGATGTTATTTTTATTCAAAAAATAAATAGAATCAAATGTATGAATTATGTAAAATAAAGAGGAAAACACTACAGAGAAATTTTTAAATAAAAGTGTTGGTATACGTTTGTTTAAATAAAAAAATAAAAAGAAATAAACCGCAGGTACACTTCTGTTTATTTTTGGAAGATTTCTGTTTATTTGTGTAATATTTTTAACCCTGTTTCTATCAATATTGTCTGTAATTTCATTTTGAACCAATTTTCATAATAGTTTTGACTCCACATTACGAAGAACAATCACTATAATCAGAAAAATTAAATGAATGTATTTAAATGAATATAGAAAAAATTTTGTACAAATTAAAGACAATTGTATTTTTAACATTATTAATTTTAAATAATCTCATTGTAAAATGGAATATTTTTCACGCAGAAAATAAAAGAAATAATATTCCTCTTATTAGAATAACAACCTAAACTACCCCTTGTAATTATATGTATATATAGGTAATTTAAATTGAAAAACAAACTATACGCAGCAAATTTTCCATGTTAAAATAAAAATAATTGAGTATTTTTTATCTAAATTGATTATTATTTAAAAAAAAAAAAATTTGGGTCACCATTATTCGATTTTTGTTCTCGGAAAAATTATAAAATTAATTTTTGATATAAATATAAAGCCAGATTCCCATTTTGTTAAATACCTATCTATTGTTTTTTACGCGTCACAAAAACATCGGTAGAGTTGTTCCATGTGTAAAAAAAAGTTCCTATATACATACATATATACAAAAAAATATCGATGAGAAATAAAAATAGGTCCGATAATGTTAATTGATTAAATTTTTTATTTTACATACACAACTATTTAATACAAATATTATTATACAATATTTGCATATCGCAAGCAGTTTCTCTGGACACCTTTTACTCTTGCAATGTATACGTTGAAATTTAGAGACCAAATCTGGCGTGAGTATTCAACGATTGTTCGAACAAAAGAAACATATAGAAGCGTAAAGAAACGTATAGAAACATGCGGGTGGTCCAGCTCATGTGATTGACGCTTTGTAAACCCTAACATCATCTAAGCCTTGCTCGTTATATACTTTATATGACTATCAAAAATGAATTTCAAATCCAAAAAAAACATTCAAATAAAGCTTTTCGTCTACCAGTATCAAAACATTCGATCCCAAGTAATGCTGGACAAATAGTGGTGTTCTTTTCCTAATAAATATCATGACGTTGCATTTTGTTGAATTTAAAAGAAGATTATTTTCACAACACCAAGAATTAAAATACATTGGGATCATTCCGCAAATCTACACAATCATAAAAACAGTTAACGGACTTCAAAAATTTTGTAAATAGCGTAAATAAAAAAGATACCAAGTGAGGAAGGCCACTATTAGAGTTTCCGGTGCGGATATATACGAACCGTAAAACCGCGGTTTTTTAATTCAAAACCGCGGTTTTTTAATTCAAAACCGCATCAGCAAACTCCTCTAGAAAACCGCGGTTTTGCGGTTCTTAAATCAAGAAAAAAAAATGTACGAAATTTTAATAGTACATAATAAGCTTGGTTTTTTTAACTTAAAGTAAAAATTCAAAAACTATTAGTAGGCCATAGATAATATATATATTTAAGTAGTAGGCGAATATTTAAATATAAAAAAAATTAAAAATGAAATAAATAAAGAAATTGAAAACGTAACAAAGCTCATTCACAAAGTTCAATTTTGTCAAAACAAGAATTTGCTTTGTTTCGAAAAACGTTGGATCGAACTAAAAATTTGGATCTACTTTACAAAGCGCTTTCTACAATAAGATGCTCGCCCACATATGCTGAAAGAACTTTTTCAGTCAGCGATAATTTTTGCTCAAAATAAAGGTCAAAACTATCAGACAAATCCTTAAATTGCTTAATATTTAAAAAAAAATTTATTTAAATAAATAGAAAAAAGTTAAAGAAATTATAAAATGTATTTTCTATTAATTTGGAAAACTGCGGTTTTTTGGAAACTCTAGCCATTATAAACTTGAAATGGATTTGAGAGACCTTCATTAAATAAAACTTGATAATGGCGAATAATCAAGTTACTCCAGACCTATTTAACAAAATTTGGATTGAATCCAAGTTTATCCAATTTCAAAACAAGAATGCGATGACATAGTTTATCAAATGCTTGTCAAAAATCCATAAAAATGTAATCCACTTGGTTTACCAAAAGAAAATTATCTGTACAAAATGAGTTGAATTCTAACAAAATAGTTTTTGCCAGCAATAAACCCGTGTTGATAAGGGGAGAGGATGTATTTAATATGAAATATGCAAAAACCTTAGGGATACGCTGACCAACGAAATATATGTTTATAATTTGTAATTTAATTTTATGTATATAAGGTATCATGTAAGAAGTTTTCCATTATTGCGGAGAACCCCCTCAATTGAGACTTGTTCCACAAGTAATAAAGGGGTTTTAAAATTTCATTGGCATATGATATTTGCACATTTTGAAGGGCTGCTCAAAACCTAGTCTTATTATATTTTTTATTAATTATATAAGATGAGGTATAATGTGAACTCATACATCATTCTTTTATTGATCGATAAAAAATTAATAATTTTTATAAACAAATTTTGACAATATTTATAATAATAATTGTTTGTTTGTATTTAATTTTATGGTAAGTATTTATTGCACATAGTGAAAGTGATTGTAGTAAGTATTTAGAATATGGTAAGTATTTAGAATATAATTAGTGTAGGTGTTTTATGGTAAGTATTTAGAATATGAGAGTAAATTGGTTCCGTATTGGTGAGTGCATACGGCATGTGCAAACCATTATAGTGGTAGGTGGTCACGTTGATCAAGACAACAAAATATATTTAGACAACAAAATATATTTAGACAACAAAATATGTTTAGATAAACATATTTTGTTGTTAAGAAATTGATTTTAAAGTGCAGCTTTTACTGCTAACAGATTTTCAAAGAATTCAAAGTACAACATTCTACTTAAATTCAAAACATGTGTGTACAGTTGTACACAGGAATGACGGTAAGAATAATAGTACCAAAAGGTACAACAATAACAGTATATGTATATTATGTGTACATTTTTAAGGGCTGCTGAAGACAGATTTAATATTTAAGGAGTATGTACATATTAATATAAGGAAAACAAAGAAAGACTAAACGATTTTGCATTTAATATACAAATTAGTTAGTGCAAGCACTGTATAAACTTTTGCTTGAATCGTATAAATTTAATAAAAATGTGACAAAAAATGTGAAATATTTTTACCTCTTTTTTATTGCTTCAGACAACTTTAATTTTAATTTCAATTTTTTTTTTTCAACTTTTATCTATCAATTAAAACTTAAATCTATCAATTTATCTATCAATTAAAACTTAAAACAATGCACTATCAAATAATTCTACAATATTTTTACACATATTTTGATATTTTCCATTAAAAGTACGTAATATGATATATTATATTACAGCTGATTTATACTCGTATATATGTCTGAATATTTTAATAATAATTTTATTTAAAAAAAAATAAATAATCATATTTTATTTTTTTTGAGAAAATTATAAAAATAATGGTATTAAGAGGCTAAAATAGTCTGCGAAGCAAGGGTGTTCTGCAATACTGTGTTGTGCTTTTATTTTATCCATACAGTGTACAGAGTGACAGTGATTTTGATTTCAAATTGAAAATTAAAAATGGGAAAACGAAGTGTTTCTATAACACCCTTTGTTCCGCAAATTGTTTGACCGTGTTTGGAGCTTTTAAGAGATGGATAAAATTTTTTTTTCTTAATAAAAAATATAAATGTAGTCCTTCTTAGAATTTAAATTTTTATATTATGGTTAAATTTTTATACTTTGGTAATAATCAGCGAGGAATGGAAGTAACTTCTAAGATTAGAATCAGATAGAAAATTTATCAAAAATATAACCTTGATGTACCAATGCGAAACAAATAAAACAATCTTTGATAATTTCAAGTGTAGAAAATGAATTATTTTAATAATAATAAAGTGATCGGCTGAGTTTCTCTTTATTGCGCTAAGCGAATTTTTTTGAATTTCTGACAGCTTTTTCGAATGCTTTTATTCAATTTTCCTTATGTCATTGTGTTTTTAATTATCCAAGAAATTTTTACTTCTCCGTGTCGAATTTGTGTTCAACTTGGATGTACAAATACGAATAAAATCACTAAGTCATATGCATGAAGTAAAGAGTTCACATTATGCCTTATCTTATCCAATTTAAAAAAGACTGGATTTTGAGTAACCCTTCAAATAGTGCAAATATCATACGCTTTATTACTGGTGTAACAAGTCTCAGTTGAGGGGTTCTTCGCAATACTGGCAAACTCTTACATTATACCTTTTCTTAAAAAATAATCAAATATTGAAATTTCAAATTATGAACATATATTTCGTTTGTCATCTATTCTTAGCTATTCTTAGAATTTATAAAGCGTCATAAAGAACAGCCCACATGTTTTGAAGCTTCTTTACATTTCTTTTCTTCTTTTCGTTCTATCGTTCAATACTCTTGCTAGGTTGGGTCTCCAAATTACTATATTGCAAGAGTAAATGATGTCCAGAGAAGCTTCTTGAGATATGCAAATATTGTATAATACTACTTGTATTAAATAGTTGTGTATTTAAAATAAAATATATAATCAATTAAATTGACAACATTTTTGGACCTATTTTTATTTCTCTTCAAATTTTTTAAATACCTTGTTACCTTGTCCATTTTTTATAAATACCTTGTTGGAATAGATACGTGTTCCCTGGAAGTAAAAGCCCTACTTCCTCAACTTCAAGTATTTTCACGCCAAACACGTACTGCTTCAACTTCACACCCATATTTAGTAAAAATTCCCATATGTAATAGAACGAGCTTCAGAGATTCGTTTTCAATTCGCACCTCGAGAATGTGGAATGCTCTCCCATTAAAGTTGTTCCCGACAGCTGGTGGACGCTTAATTTACGACTTGCGCCGTTTTAAGAAAAGTGTAAATGATTACCTACTAACTGTCCCACTTTTTAATCCCGTCTAAGCTTCCTATCCCCATTATCAAATCCATACTTTTTTAGGTATAAAAGGTATCCCACCTAGTGATTTGGTAACTTTAATAAAAAAAAAAATATATATATATATATAGGATTTTTTTTGTATATGGAACAACTCTACCGATGTTTTTGTGACGCGTAAAAGACAATATAATATATAGGTGTTTAACAAAATTAGAATCTGTCTTCATATTTATATCAAAAATTAATTTTATAATTTTTCCGAGAACAAAAATCGAATAATGGTGACCCAAAAATTTTTTTTTAAAAATAATAATCAATTTAGATAAAAAAAATACTCAATTATTTTTTATTTTAGCATGGAAAATTTTTTTGCGTATAGTTTGTTTTTCAAAAACAAACTTTTAAATTAAATTACCTATATATGCATATACAATTACAAGGGGTAGTATAGGTTGTTATTCTAATAAGAGGAAACCAATAACGTTGAACGATAAAATTGTTCAGTTTTCAAATTGATAAAATATAAATATTAAATATGAACATGAAATATTTTTGCTTTTGAGTTTAATTTCGAAACAAAAAACAAATCCATTTTATTGGAGGGTGAGCAGGATGAAGAACTAATATTTTCTGCATTTAGACGATAATTCCAATATCACCCAACGTACGATAGATATAGGAATATAAATATATTTATAATGGTTCTTCTTTTTCATGGTGATTAACTGATACAAAAAACTTAAAATGTTATTATTTTATAACTTTAGTAAATAAGTTCAAAAATTAGTCACATTTTCTTGTAGGAGACTAAAGTTTTGAATATTAGGAATAAAAATACTATTTAATAAATAGCTTTTGATTATTTAAAATTGAAATACATTTTTCTGAAACTAAATATAAAAATTAATTTTTGCAACCTTGAAAATTATGAATCTGATTTACCATTTCATAGTTCATTAAGTTTTATGTAATACAAAATCAATTCTTGATAATATTAAGAAGAATTTATAAGTATAACTGTTACTTTATGGATTCAATTTCAATATCTGTAAGCTTAACAAAAAATCCAAATTCTTCTTCAATTAAACAATAATTTTCTTTATTTAGGGTATTGTTACTACAAATTTCCTAAAATAGTAAAATTGGATAGTTTTATAATATAATTTAATAGTTAAAAAAAGGATAATACTTTTAGTTTATCCAATGTAGTAACGATTGTATAAAAAGGTTATTTTAATCCTTCTTGTGTGAAGTTTTGAATTGAACTCAACTTTTGTTCATTGTAAATTAAATTTAATAAATTTTCCAGTTTTTTAATTAAATGTTCTAGAACAATCTAAAACATATTTTTAGTATTTTTTTTTTATATGTCAGGCCGTCACTATGGATGTAGTGACATTCCCCTCCGTATAGCGGTAGCATCGTCAATCGGTTTACTCATCATTTTGGTCCTGACATCAAGAACTGCTAACTTAACTGCTGGTTTTTCATAAAGTCCAGTTGATGTTTGCACAGTCGCACTTCTGACTTGACCATCTTTGCTTATTTTAGTTTTCGCAATTCTTCCCTTAGCCCAAGTATTCCGAGGAGATTTTTCATCAACTATTATTATTATGTCACCTTCTACAATTGGTTTGACTGGTTGAAACCACTTTGTTCTTCGTGTTAGAGTAGGCAAGTACTCTCGTCTCCAAAAGGCATTAGCATACTTTTGTGACGTCATCCAATTCTTCTTTAGGACTACATGGTCATCATTGAAATCTTCATTCCACTTGAACTACCAATCAAAAACTGATTAGGAGTTAAAGCTTCATCATTTTCGTCGTCAATTGGTACGTAAGTCAAAGATCGTGAATTTACAATGTTTTCAACTTTAGTGAGCATGTTTTTTAATAATTCATCTGATGGGTTTCGGCTTGGCATGATTTGGTATAGAGTTTTCTTTACTGATTTTACAAGCCGTTCCCAGCTCCCTCCCATATGAGGTGAAGCAGGTGGAATAAACATCCATTTACAAGTGGAGTTCGAAAACTCTTCAGCTAACTTTGACTGGTTAATATTTTCTATTGATTGACGGATTTCGTGTTCTGCACCACGTAGGTTTGTACCGTTATCGCTGTATATTTCAATTGGTATTCCGCTCCTTGACATAAAATTTATTAGACATAAAATACATGAATCAGTTGACAGAGTATGTGCTACTTCGATGTGTATGGCACGTGCAGTTAAACAAGTTATTAATGCTCCCCATCGTTTCTCGGATCTTCTTCCTAATTTAACCGGTATAGGACCAAAGTAGTCAATACCAATGTAGGAAAATGGACGAGTAAATGAAGACAAGTCTAGACGCAGGAACATCAGCCATTTCTGGTGCTTCTGGAACTGCATTTTGATTTTTACATAATTGACAATTTTTATACTCACTTTTTAAAGCTACTCTTAGTCTTGATATTGAATTAATTTGACGGAGCTCATTTACAACAGTTTCATGATTATGAATTATGATGATGATATCTTTGGTGAAATGATTTAATTATTAGCTAAGTTATGTAATGTGTTCTTGGTAATATTATTGGACGTTTAGTATAAGATTCCACTCCAATTGCTGCATCAATACGTCCCCGAATTCGAAGAACGCCATCATTATCTAAATATGCAGATTGCTTATATAAGGCACTTGATTTTTCTATAAATAATTTTTCATTTTCTGGAAGTAATTTATTTTTATATAAGATCCCTCTAAACAAAACGATTCGTTTTCGATTCGAAAACGATGAATGTATTTCATACAACACATCATTTACGAATCTTTTATGCGAATTGTTTATGAATCACAAACGATTTACCAATCACATCATAATTAGAATCTTAAACGATGTATTGCTTATGTATTGGTAGTTCATTTCTAGAGCGTTTTAATGACTCGTTTATGAATCGTTTTTAATGAAACGTTTATGAATCGTTTTCAATGATACGTTTATGAATTGTTTTTAATGCATTGTTTATGAATCGTTTTTAATAAATCGTTTGTGAATCGCTTCTAATGAAACGTTTACGAATTGTTTTTAATTATTATAAATCTGCTTAATTATTATAAATGTGAAGTTGAACCTTATTTAGATATTTAGATTTATTGTTGTTTTCAGTCTGTAACACCTTGGAATTTCCAATTTTTCTACTTGTGGTAATGCCTTGTTCACACTTCGCTAATTTAACATGTTCGAAAGGAGTTAAACATCTTTGGAAAATCGACCGTTCAGACGATGTTTTTCGTATGTTAACATGTTTAGCTCTGTCAGATAAACAATTTCAAATAATACCGGAGATAAGCTCAAAGGAACAGACGCGCCCAAAAAAGTTAAAATATATGAAGTTGTGCCAAGGTTAAGAACTCGCGCGTCATTTATCTTGAGTATATCTCCACCTTTATAAAATTTTAAAGTCAAAAATGGCATACCAAGCAAAAATTAATGCATACTGAATATTACCTAACAAAATATTATTCAAAAATTTCTCATTCATCCCTGAAAATTAACATGTTTTTGTAGAAACATGTTGAAGAACGTGTTTCTGTTTTAATTTTTTTACTATGAAAAAACACTATAAAAAACACCAACGGAACATGTTCGTCGTCCGAACATGTTAAATTAGCTAGGTGTGAACAAGCTATAATACTTTTATCCAGGCTAACCACTTCTTGTATTGATCATCAAGAATTTGGTCGTCGCAATCTACTGACGATTTCCAAATACTTTGTAACAAGATTTTTAAGTATATAAGAAAATGGCTTATGATTCCAAGAGGATCGTAAATTTTCATTAATAATTTTAAAACTTCTCGTTTGGTTGGTCGACGACTTCCTCTTAAGAATAAGTGAAAGTGTAAGTTTTTTCCTATTGGATAATTTTCTTCTCCCATGGCATGCACCACATTCTTTGAATTCGAAATCCAGTTTCGAATTTCGAAACCAACTCCATTGTGTACAAATTTTACGTCTCTTGCTAGTTGAAACATTTCCTCGTCTGTATCGAGACTATCTAACCAGTCATCAACATAGTGATTTTTAGTAATAGCTTCAACAGCTCTTGGATATTTTTTAGTAAAATTTTCTGCGTTTTTATTTTTAATATAGTGAGCAGATCTAGGTGAACACGACGCTCCAAAAGTCATTACATCCATTTCGTAAATACTGAATTCCTTTTTAGGAGAGTCTCTCCACAAAAAACGTTGAGCGTGACGATCTTCTGTTCTTATTCTAATTTGATGAAACATTTCACGAATATCACCACAAATTGCAATTTTCCTTTCACGGAAACGATATAACACAGCTGGTAGCGAAGCCAGTTGATCAGGACCTTTCATCAGCATTGAATTCAGAGACACTCCATTAACCGCAGCATCCCAAACCATTCTTGTCTTACCTGGCTTATTCGAATTTGTTATTGTAAAAATTGGTAAATACCATATATGTGGATGTAAAATTTGTAATTCATTTTTAGACAATTTATGAATATATTGTTTTTCTTCATATTCGCGCATTTTGTTTTGTAAAATTGATGCCAATTCTGGTTCCCATAACATTTTCTTTTCGAGGCAATCAAATCGACGTTGAGTCATACTAAAATTGTCCGGTAGAACAATGTGGTCGTACTTCCACAATAATCCAGTTTCATACCGATTACCAATTTTTTGAGTCGCAGCGTCCATTATTTTAATGGACCTTTCATTTTCTTTTGAGTCTAAACTTTTTATAGGAGTTTTAACTCCAAGACTAATAATTTTTTACCGTATCCTGAAAGCTTTTATCGCTAGACTCACATTCACAAGTATGGAAGCCATTAAATTTTTTTTCGATTTCTTCTACACCAGCTTTGTTAAAAGGCCCATAAAAGTTCCATCCAAGACGTGTTTTGACGGCTAATGGTTGGTTTTGATTTCCTTCTTTTATTTTCAAACTTGTTATTAATTTGTAATTATCAAGCCCAACTAAAATTCGTGGAGTTGCTTCTTCGTAAGAATTAACAGGAAGTCCTTTAGATATTTATATTTTTCAAAGAATATATCAGTTGCCAATGTTTGCCCTGGAAGATTTAAAGACTTAACAGTGTGTGCACCGGAAAGAGCTGTTGTTGCACTGGTTCCACAAAGTTAAAGAAACTCGATGAGAATTTTTTTCTACTCTGTGGGTATTTGCTGTCCATTTTAGGCACAATGGTTCTAAAGATCCGTAAAGTTGCAATTCGTCTGCCAAATTTTGTTCCAGGACCGGCTTAGGAGCGATGCAGATGTGGCAAATGCATAGGGCGCCATAATTTAGGGGCGACAAATTGATCGATATTTTCTCACGTTTTTTTTTAATTTTATTTAAATAATTAAAAAAAATATTAAAAATTATAAAATGTTGTAATATATATTAATAATTTGGCTAATTTTAATACAAAATATACATAAGGCTAGTATCTATATAATAATAAATATTTTGCGTATCTTTAGCTGTTTACAAGTTTTTTCATCCACATATTCATATATTCATACATTTTTCCCAGTATTTTTATTATCAAAAAGTTTAAGAAATAATATGGGGGCGGAAAAATCTATATATGTGCACATAGGGCGCCACAACTGTTGAGCCGGCCCTGTTTTGCTCTATCACTGTCAATGAAGATCCTTCGTCCAAAAAAGCAAATGTTTGAATTTTAAGATTTTCTCCATATAAAATCACTGGTATTATGCGAAACAAAACTGAATGATTATTTTTGTTGTTGAGTTGTACAACTATATTGGCTGGATAAGGCTTCTTGCTTCTGGGTTTGGTCATTTTGTCGCTGATCTGTTTTATCGTTATGTAGTAATGAATTATGGCGATAGCTGCATCCATTTTTTTCACATTTGTTATTCGAATTACATTTAGTCCCTTCATGTGACTTTAAACAAGTGCGACATAAATTATTAATTTTTACTGCCATTTTTCATCATCCATTTTTCATCAAGGCTTGAATTTTGAAATTTTTTGCTATTTTTAACTAATGAACATAATTAGAGCCTCTGTCTCGAGATTTCTTGTTAGAAATTTCTCGCGAGAATGTCTTTTTTTTTTCTCGTCTCGTCGAGGAATGATGCTTCTTCTCGCCGAGACTAGCATAGAAAAAAATTTGGTTTTAACGAATTTTTGTAAAATATTTATAAAAATATCTCAAATCTAGTACGTAGTACGGTTTGCTGGTGATAAAAAATAAAATCTAATTCTAATTTGCAGGATATTTTAATTTAATTTTGACAACGGTTTAAAAAAATTAAGTTTACTATATAATATATTTTGATAATTAAAATACATTTCTCGAGATTTGGTCGAGAAGTCTTGTTTCGACGAGAAATGGCACAGGCGAGAAACCCTCTGTTTCTCGCCTGTGCCAACATAATTCATTACTGGACTGCGGATTTATATGCAATTGCATATTCGTACAGGAGTAACCTAGAAAGAGAAACACCTAAGTACGTTTGGTGTAAAAACAAATTATTTCAAACGTATTTATATCTGCATATTCGCATATGGGACAAAATCAAACCTTGTGGAAAAAAGCAAAAAAAAAAATTTAAAAAATAAAAAAACCCCAGAAGCACTGAACATAGTCTAATCTTGTGCAAAATTTAGTTGACTATCTTAATAATTTGATGGTTATCTAAAAAAAATTTTTTTTGGTTTTTTTTAAATAAAAATTGAAAATTTTGTCATGAGCTAGAAGAAAAAATAGAAGAAAAATCTCGAAATTTTTATATTATTTAATGTTTTTTATTTTTTTGTTGCAATTATTATATATATAAAAAAATTACATTATAAATTAGAGAAAAAAAATTTAGTCTGACTCGGAATCTGAATAAATCTCGAAATAAATTTGTTTTCTTATTTTTGCATTCATTTTCATATTTTTTGTTTTTAAATTTCTCGTATCGCTCCGGATTTATGTTTTATTGTCGCCAAATATCTGGTATTATATTGCTTCCTCTGTGCTTTCGATTTTCGGTCTATAAAATGTAGAAAAATTTCCTATTAATTAAAATTTCTTATTCATGACATTTCACGTAATTTTTTTAATCAATAAAATTAACTAATTATTTTGAAATAATTTGAAAAAGTTGACATACATGGTCATGATTTAAATAATAAGCGACCTCCCTTTGTGTTTTAATTTCGGATATTCTTTTTTTTTTGCATAAATTATCAAATAAATATAATCTCACTCTTGACAATCAAAAACTTTACTTACCATTTTTGTTCTCAAAAACAAAAAAAATTTTTTTTTTTAACAAAATTTACATGGATTTCATTTTTTATATAAATTAGTAACCGTTTTGTAAATTTATTTTTGTTTTTTTTTTTTTTTTAACTAAAAATGCATATTTTACAATATCATGAGTTAGAAAAAACACCGACAACCAAAAACAGTAAAAAAACCGATACAATGAAGGGACAGCCACACACCAAAATTTGATCTTAAAAATAGCACAAATAATTTTACACTGTCCAATAATTATTTTTGTACTTAAGCTAAAAAAATATCATTTATTGCACTTAAATAGTTCAAATTTTCTTTTGCCGACAACAAATTTCGTATATCAGACATATCTAATGCAAGATTTTTTTCAAAGTTAAAAAAAAAGTGATTTCTTCCAAAAATTATTAATTATTATTAATATTTAGGTTTATAATAAAATAAACTAAATATTGGTGGATATAAGAATTACTTTTGATACTTTTTTTATTACTTTTTTATTATTCAAATACCGCCGACACAATTTTCCCTTAGGTTTGATTTTGTCCCATATACTGCATATTTTTGCATATTTGCATATTTTGCATATCAGCGTATATTTTATTATCGTCAATGAAACAGGAATATGTCCTATCACGAAGTTTTGCCACTTTTGAGGTAATGATGCATTATTATGTACTTTTTGATGACGCGTCGATCAGTCGTACTCAGAAAAATTAGAAAAAATCCATTACATGCTTTTTTAGCACAATTAAAAAATGTACTATCAATTTGACACACATTTTGTAAGGGAAAAAGTACTATGTACCTCCAATTACTTCTGAACAAAGATTCCGCTTGCGCGCCAAAATTACATTTGGTTTTTTAGGATATATTCTGAACAAAGTGTCCGCTTGCTCGCCAAAATTACATTTGGTTTTTTTAGGATATATTCCTGTTTCATGGACGATATCATGTTTTCTATCTTGAATCGTGAAGTTAAGAAATTAAGTACTATTGTTCCATTAGTAGTAATAAATATTATAATAGAGTACGGCCAGCGGCGGACTGGCAGTCGGCCATACAAATGCCCGGTGGGCCCACAGTTTTTTTTAATATTATATATTCTTTACAAGCTTACGAAACTAGAATTCAAAGTGATATTTTAATAATTCAATTATTCAAGAAAGAATTCTCTAAATTAAACTATTACTTGTTTAAATTATTGAGGCCGATTTCATAAAATTTATTTCTATAAATAAGTGTTTGTTTGCTTTTTAATTAGCAAAATCGAGTAGTATCTATCTGTCCTGAAAATTTGCGCTAACCGTATTTTAAAAGAAAAAAAAACAAAAAAGTGAATTATTTTTAATTTTTATTTTTATATGTAAAGTAAAATTATTTGAATTGCTTTTTTTTTGGAATTTAAATATAGCTTATTATTTACTGTTTTTGGGCATTTTTTCATTTAAAAATTTTTCTCTTCTCGCTAGCCTAGTTCCTTTTGAAATGCCCGGGCCGAATATTTGTGCCAGTCCGCCGCTGATTACGGCATAGTACTTCCTACCGAATTTTAAAACACACTATCAAAAATAATGCACGAAATCGACGATAAAAAAGGGATTCGATGAAAAAAATTTACTAAAATTTGCATTGATTTGTTTTTTAAATTTAGAAGTCTGGTTTTGAAATTTTGTTGTTGTTGATTGTAGTAGTCAATATTTCGTCGAAATGGTAACAATTTTTGATTGGTTCTAGCGATATTTTTTATTAAATTTGTGAAAAGTTTTGTAAAAATGTTAAATGTAACTTAGAAAAATTTGTAGTTATTTTGTCGTGAAAGTAAACTATTTGGTAAGTTTTTTCAGTTACCAAAAAATTAATCATAAAATTTACAAAATTGTTTTTTAATGTTTTTGAATCGGTCTTATTTGTTTTAAGGGCGGGGTCTGGGTTTTCACTTTCGAAAAATCGATTTTTTTTTTTTTGTTTTATCTTATTGTTTAACATTTCAAGAATATGTCCTCAAAATTTTAATCCGATCTAAGCAATATTCTTGAAGTTATTGTTTAATTAGTCTCGGGGCCTTTAACGCTCTAACTCTTCATTCATAAACTTTAAACGCGTTTTTCTCAAAACTACTTTTTCAAAGTCCGTGTTCACTGCCATTTGAAAACTACTCGACCGATTCATTTCAAACTTTGTACACATTTTCTTCATATAAAATACCTCCCCCCTACGTTTAGTAAAAATTTTTTTTTTAACATTAAGGGTGTTTCCCACCCACAAAATGGCGGAAATTTTAGTCGAAAATAACGGTTCACACTTTAGATGGCCGCCAAAAATTTTTAAATTAAAAAAAAAATAATCAGAGAACGTTGGGGGGAAGATTTGTTTATAATTTAACTAAATTTTTATGGTTTTTCATTTTCAGATAATTTCCGGCCGAGTTACAGTGAACACCGCAAATTGTTTTTTTTTCAAGACGTCCTGGGGGAAGCTCTGTCACGGGCTAATGATTTAATATTTTTGCATGAAAAATTTACAGAACATAGTCAAAACTATGCTCAATAATGTATAGAAGGTTTGAATAAAATTGCTCAATTGATATTTGAGATAAAAAATCACAAAAAAAGTGTTTTTTTTTACGCTGAAACCCAGACCCCTCCCTTAATAGAAACAAAAACGTTTTTGGAAACGGTATTACGTTAAAGGAATTGTTTTAGCAGCATCAATTTGAATCGATTTGAATTATAATTGAATATTTTTATCAATATAATTTTAGTGTGAAATAATAATTTTTTTTTCAATAATTGTTTTTTTCTCTAATGAAATTTTCTGCATATTTTGGATAGTTTTATATATAATTTAATAGTTAAAAAAAAGGATAATACTTTTAGTTTATCCAATGTAGTAACGATTGTATAAGAAGGTTATTTTAATCCTTCTTGTGTGAAGTTTTGAATTGAACTGAACTTTTGTTCATTGTAAATTAAATTTAATAAATTTTCGTGTTTTTTAATTAAATGTTCTAGAACAATCTAAAAACTGGCCGCCTTAGTTTTTTAAACATATTTTTAGTATTTTTTTTTTATATGTCAGGCCGTCACTAACTTGGGGGTTAGACGAGAGTAAAAACTAGTTATAACTAAGATGTTTTTTAAATGTATGTGTGAAAAATTGTATAAAAAAAAAATTATGAAATAGTTCAATACCAACATAAATTAAAAGCCCCCTATTAAAAAAAAAAACAATACATAGACAGCATCTCGTAGGCATAAAAATCATAACAAATGTATGAAACCCTATGAGATTTCCTATACAAAACTTAAAGATTGATCTGTAAAATGGGATTAAAAACAAAACAAATATAATTTAATTATTGAATGCAATTAATTATATGATTAATATTAATTTTTAAGAAAAAAAATCGTATTTGTTTAAATAAAAATTTCCATAAATCGAGAAAATTTAATCCATAATTTTTTTTCATCCTGGTAATTGGTAAAGTAAATTGAATTTTTTTTTGTTATAATACTAGGCTCTAGGTATACCAAATATAAATAATTTATCTTTAATTTTAAATGAATTTTAAAAAAATTCAAATTAATTTAATTAAAGTTTCTATAAAGTAAAAACATAACTCGTGTCGTACCTAGCTCTTATTAGACGTTTTGGATAAAGTTCAGCTTACACACAATCCCGATTTCTCTGAAACTTGTTGAAAGAGTAGAGGCAGTAACCAAACATTCAAATCCAAGACATGTTTTACCGACATGCTCCCATTTCAGAGAAATGACCCTCCAGAGTTTTTATATATCAGGGACATGTATACATACTACGTCAGGCACATTAAAAATTTTCAATAACGATATCCGAATCGGGAAACTAAAGTTTCTTAAGGGGGTTGGAAGAGGCGGCTGTCGTCTTCCATTCAGAACTACAAATTTTTATTTAAAAAAACTACATATTATGAAAAACGAAGAATTTGGTTACTACAATACAAGTAGATACCTACCTAGCATTTGAAAACTTTGCGGATGCATTTCTCTGAAACGAGAGCTTATTGGTAGAAAATTTCTGGGATATAAATCTAGGCGGTTTTACTTTCTCACCAAGTTTCGTCCAAATCGGTCTTGTGTACGTCAACTGCACTTACGTTCATCTACCTGGGTAGGTACCCATCTACTTATATAGGTATGCATCTACCTTCTACCTACCCACAAAAAAGTTTTTTTCGTATTATTATTTGATATTAAATTTTTTTATTTATTAATTATTTTTGAAAATAAATTTAAATCTTATTTAATTTTATACAAATATTTTCATTTGATTTTTATAACAAAAAAAAAAAAAAAACGAGTAAAAATCCACCTGTAGTTAAGAAAAAAAATTGTCCAATGAAGGATTTTTATTTTATTTTGGATGTTAAAAATTATTTTTTTATACTAAACTAATAAAATATTGATTTTTTATTAATTTATCTTCAATATTATTCCATTTAAATTTTTTTTAAATTTATAAAACTAAACTAAAAATGGCAAAAAAAATTACTGCCGACCAACAAAGCGAACAAAAATTTGAAAACTAGTGGGAATTTTTTATTTATTATCCCTACGAAAAGTTTTGTTTACATTTCAACTACACGGCTGATAAATCTTAGTGTTGGTGATGAATAGTTATAACTAATAGTTTTAACTAAAAAAAATTCTGAATCTAAAGTATTACTTGTCAAATGAAATTTTTTTAAATGTAAACAAAAACTAAAAAGTGTAGTAAAGTAAAAGTTTGTGATTGTTTTATTCAAAAAAAAAATAGTTCTGTTCGGTTGTTTTTTTTGGTTTTATATTTGAAATTAAATTTTATAATTGTTGGAAATTATTTTTAAAAAAAATATTTAAAGCTTACAAATAGTTTTTTAGTTTTAATATTTAATTTAATAATGATAAGAATTAAACTGATAAATTTGTACCGGGAGCAGGAATACCTATAGGATTTTAATTCAAAATTGTACAAACGAGCAAATTTAAAAATTGCAGCATTCGAAAAAATCTCAAATTCCATGGGCATGCCTATTGATTACAAAAAAAAAAAATAAAACAACTCAGATCAACTTTTGTTTTAGAAAAAAAAGAAAAAAAAACTCGAAGATCTGGAAATGGGGCGGAAGTAGGGTTTCTGAAAACTCGGGTTTTCAGGACTCCGAGTCCGAGTCCCAAATTTTGAAAACTCGTCGAGTCCGAGTCGAGTCCAGATCAACAAAAAAATTACTAAAAATTTTATAAAAATTTGTGTTATTTATTATATTACAACGCCTGAACCACAACGCCAAGAACTAAAAATCTCAGGTAAAACTCTTGTTATATAATAAATAAATCTAATTTTAACAAATTTTAGTAATTTATTTCTTACAAAGAGCAATGAGAATTGTTATTGATATCCAATATATTAAAATAAAAATAAATTAAAAGGAAATATACTCAAATTTATTTTATTCACTTATTATTAAAAATTAACTTTAAAAACAAATAATACCTAGTAGATTTATTATTTGGATAGTTATATTTTACTTTATTAATTACTTTTTCGGTCTTAATGGAGAAATGTTTCAGAAATATTAAAGATATATACATTTGTCCCGATCCGATTTTAATACAAAAGCCACCATTTATTGCAAAATTTATTTCGTTTGAAGTTGAAGTTGATTTTATAGAGGAAAGTGGGTTGTATACACATTAATATTACTTGTTAGTTTTCCAGTATTTCTAAAAAGCAAAAATTCTTGTTTCTAAAAAGCAAAAATTCTTCGGATTCAGCTGCGTTTTTCAAAATTAAATCAAGTTTTGATCGTTCTGAGACAAATTTTCAAAAAAAACTTAGACTCGGGACTCGGGAGTATAAGGGTCGAGTACCGAGTCCCAGAAACTTCCCAATACTCGTCGAGTCCGAGTCGAATCGAGTCCAGAAACCCTAGGCGGAAGATTTATACGTATCAGAATTATTTTATTATAATGAAATGAGTTTTTTAAACGAGGTGATTTTGACTCGGTGTTCCAGTAATAATGCTGAAATAACACCACCACCAGTAAATGTAAGTATTATTTTTATTAACAAAGTACCACAGATTTCAAATAAAGAAGATACCAAATTGATATTGGGGCTAAACACCTGATTTCCAGCCACTTAGACGAACATTTGATTTTTGGGAGATAGTGCAGATGACGTGAACCACTCAGAATCGGCTGAGGAAGTGCCCAACACCAGTTTCGGAGATATGGTCTCCCAAAGTTTTCATACATTTTTGTAAGAGCAATTCTTTTGTTTGCCTGATTGGCCCTATTTTTAGAAAATGGATTAAAGGGGTGTTCCAGAACAGGAGGGGGGTGGTCGGCGGGCGGTTGGACTGGTGGTTGGTCAGTGAATATTAAAATATATATAAAAATAAATCAAAATTTTGACAGAGTTTGTGGATAAATAACTATTCTTTAATTTTTGATAATGTACCCAAGAAGGGATGTTAAATATTGGCACTTTATCACAATAACTAATTAAATAATTTCACTATATATTTACCAAAAATGTGTGTGTTATTTATCATATTAATTCCGGGCTGATGCACTAACTATTGTATAAGATCGATTTCAAATTATTAAAGCCAGTTCAGGGAACCACACAAATAATTTTGTATTTTCCCACTGTAAAATTTTTTTTTTTCACTGAACATTAATAATTAAACTATCTGAATCATGATTATTGAATCATTTGGTTTATTAATTGAATAATTAATTATTTTCGTGATCCGTTTGTTCAAAACACAAATAATTTTGTATTTTCCCACTGTAAAATTTTTTTTTTTCACTGAACATTAATAATTAAACTATCTGAATCATGATTATTGAATCATTTGGTTTATTAATTGAATAATTAATTATTTTCGTGATCCGTTTGTTCAAAATTAACGGATATGTCATCTACAATAAAAAAAAATTATCATTTATTTAAAAATGTGCATACTTAAAAAAACTCACCTCTAATGAGTTAGCCGGTTATTTAGTTGAAAACAAAATATTCAAAGTAATTATAATTTATTATTTGAGTCATGGGTTAAATAATGGTTTAAAACTTTAAATTCCAATTTTTTTCCATTGAAAAGGCAAATCTCCTGGTCCTACGCAATAATTTTTGATTTTTTCTTGAATTTTGTTTGCTATTCTAAAATTAACACCTGTAATTTGCTGTCCTATTGGTGTTACTGTTTCAGGAAACGGATCAGGTACTAGATCTTCCATTCCATTTCTCTTGTTTCTAGGTACCATTGGCTTATTTGCTATTTTAAAGTTATGCAGAACACAACAAGCTTTTATTACCAAATCAACCGTATCCAATTTAACCTCTATTGGCCGGTGAAATATCCTAAAACTGCTTGCCAGCCACCAAAGGCGCATTCCACAGTCATCCTCGCTCTGCATAATCTATAATTGTAAATTTTCTTTGCTGCTCCTAAATTAAGTGATCTTGAATATGGTTTCATTATATTTGGACCCAATTTGAAAGCATCATCACCAACGAAAAAATAAGGAATCGCAGATAAATCCCCTGGTAATGGTGATGGTGTTGGAATATTTAAAGAACCCTCTTGTAATCTGTTGAACAAAAATGAATTTTTAAATATCGTTCTGTCATTAGCTCTACCATTGGACCCAACATCAATAAATAAGAATTTGCAGTTTGCGTCTACTACCGCTAACATTACAATACTGTGAAACCCTTTTTTAGTTTTAGAATGTATTATTAAACTATTAAAGTAATATCTTTTATTTTGTTTTTAGAACTCTCAAATGAGTTTTGAAAATTCATTGGATGAAGATTATCCAGTGGAGTACGTGGACAATTCATACACAGAGTATATTTCCATTCAGCAAATGAAAGCGGCATCATCAGCACCAACAACAACAACAACAACAAAAAAAAAAGACAACATATTCAAAAATGAGTTTGATTTTGATAATTTAATAAAAACTGTAATAACTTCAACAACACCAACTAAAGATGATTTGTATGATTCCTTTGGAAAAACGATTGCAATGAAAATGCGAAGGTTGAGCAATTTGAGCGAGATAGCGGCTGTAGAAGCAATGGGTGACATAGAGGCAATGATGTCCAAAAAACTTATTGAACAATTAAAGACTAAAAGACCTTTTCAACAATTCAATTCAAGTTCAAGAGCTTCATCCCCTTTACCAGTATTTTCCGCATTCTCTGAATCATCTAGCACTTCACAAAATAGCAAAGAATATTCGACAACAGTGCCTTCAACACCTCGAATTAAAAAAAATAGGGTTTTGTTTTCGCCTTGAATTTACAGTATCGCTAAAAACATTAGCAAATTTTACTAAATTTTGTTTTTGGTCAAAATTAAAAAAAAAAAGCATTGTAAAAATCTCATAAAATAAGTTTTTATTGAATATTTTATTTAAAAATCAAAAAATAACAAAAATTTTTGTATAAGCTCAGATTTAAGGCTGTATTCCACTGTCTGTTCAATGCACAGATATCTGCTCAAAAAAATCTGCTCAAAAAATGAACAAATTCGACTCTGTACAAATTGCTTTGCTCAATGTATTCCATTGTCTGTGCAATTGCACAAATTTTTATCTGTATAGTGTATAAACAAACAAATGTCTGGTACATAGAGTTTGTTCATATATTCCATTGTCTGCTCGCATAAAGTATGTACAATGAAAAAAAAAGTTTGTTCAATTGGAAATCAAAATTAATAAATCTCATATATAATTTTTAAAATTATATTATTGCGAATTTTTTTTTTTAAATTATTAACTTGAAAATTCATCACGAAATCAATGGATTTAGAAACAGCAAGTACGAAAAAAGATATAAAGAGTGAACAAGAAATTGCAGCCGTATTTGTGGTGCTTGGATTCTGTTAAGTTATCTTCTACTATGATAAAAATCCAATTTTTGTGTTTCGTAGTTATAACAAATTTTTTGGTTATAACCGCGAAACTCATACAAATTCCAGTTTCTCGGTTATGACAAAAAAATTTCGCGGTTATGGCATTCGCGGTTATTTCAGTTCACCTACATTTTGTACGGCCAACATTCGTTTTTACTCACATACGATAAATAGTGTCGTTCTAAAAATGACATTATTCATATGATCAAAAAACGACTTTATTCATGTAGAAATAATGTCGTTTAGAAGCGACATTATTTATACAAAAAAAAACGACATAGATCATGTGATAAATAATGTCGCTCTAAAAGCGATATTATTTATACAAAAATAAACGACTTTATTCATATATAAATTATAACGTTCCTGAAAGCGACATTACTCATTTGTATGGTAGGAATAATGTCGTTTTTTCGTACAAATTATGTCCGTATAAATTATTTCGGGACCCCATTTTTATTCAGTATAGTGCCCAGACCCAACCTACTCTAAAAAAAGCGAACCGTTCTAAAAAAAGGGTTAAATTTAAAAATAAAATAAATATTATCATGAATTTATTGAAGAAAAATCAAAACATATAAAAAAGTTTGCACTGCAGTTTGTTTTGTAAGAGCAGACATTTTCATCTGCTCAAAATTGAGCAAATTGTTTGTACAGATACGATTAACAATGATTCCACTGTATGTACAATGTACATATTTTTGTATGTACAAAAATGTACAGACAACAATGAGCAAACATTTTAGAGCAAACTAATTTGATGATTCCACTATCTGTGCAATGTTTGTGACGTTTTTGAGCAAATATCTGTGCATTGCACAGACAGTGGAATAAGGCCTTTATATCTTGAAAATTTAAGGGTACAAAACAATCGCAACTTTTTCAATTTGAATCTGTTGTAATTCTTAATATTTCGTCCAAAATCCTTTATTTTTGATTACTTCTCCGTGGCATTGACTATATTAAATTACTTGTAATTTGGGGTTCGAGAACTTAGTTCTGTCAAATTTTGGTTCTACTTTTTCCCAGAGGTTCTATATTGGGTTTAGATTAGGCGATTCGTCAGGCCAGTTGAGAACTTCAATTTTATTGTCTTTAATTCAATCCTTATCCATTCAATTCGCAAAGACAATAATTATATATATAATATATAATACCAGCAATTTTAAAATTCATTATCAAAATAATAAAGTTGATTTTATTTTGGCTTTCGGGAAAATATGGTTAATTTGAAATCAATACTTTAGTTTAGTATCTACTTTGCACTATGTTAAATCTTAAAAATTCAATAATTAACCGTAGTTATTTTCAATTATAATTATTTTTAAATATGTTAATTTTTAATTGAGTTATTTAAACTGAAATCGATCTCAATTAATTATGTGCTTATGTTATTTTAATTTTGTACAATGATAATGTTGTTCAATAAATTTGTAATTAAAAATGTTTCTTGGACTATTTTTATTTTAGGCTAAAAATTCACTTTTTTCAGTTTATATATTGTCTTTTAAAACAAAAGTAGACTATATTTTAATAAATAATTAATTTTTTCCTTACTTTCATGTATATAGGCTGTAACGTTTCGTACAGAGCTTTTAATACATCAGGCACAAATAGAGAGATGGTGCTTCTCGAAATTCTTGAAAGTGCTTCCAACGATCTGTAAGAATCGCCTGTAGCAATGAATCTTAAAGTGATACCTAGTTTAACTCTAGGAGTTATTGCTAGTCTCATCGGGGTGTCCATTTTTTCTATTGCACACAGAAAAAAATAAATTAGAATAATTGACTAAACATAATTAAATGAATCAGATTTCTTTAATTTAACTAATGTTTTAAACAAATTAATTACTTGAATAGTTGAAAAAAAATTCAAAACTGACTGATTTTTCTAATGAAAATTCATTGTTTTTAATTTTAAAATACAAATAATTAATTGAAAGAATTATTGGGTGAGTGCCACTTGTACAATTACCAGTTGTACAATTTTTCAAATTGTATGGCGAAAAAAAATTGTACAACTGGTATTTTTCTCTGTACAACCGGTAAAAAATAATCCAGTTGCACAATTGACCAGTTGTACAATTTACCAGTTGTACAGACAAATTTACCATTTGTACAATTCAGTTATCACCACTTGTACATTTTAGACCAGTTGTACAATCCTTTTTTTCTCAAATTAACCACTTGTACAATGTTTGACCAGATGTACAATATTTATTTTTATAAAATTAACCACTTGTACAATTTTTGACCAGTTGTACAATTTATCTTTTATCAAATTAACCACTTGTACAATTTTTAACCAGTTGTACAATCTCTATGGTAAAGTTATAACCGTGAAAAACTAAGCAAAATGTATGGAAAAGCTGTTGTGCATAATGGGTGACCGTGCCCTAGCGGGGGATGGAAATAAGGCCGCTAGGATTTTTTGTTGCGGTCTTATTTCATTTTGAAAAATTTTGATAAATGAAATAAGACCGCGATCAAAATCATCGCTGCCTTATTTCATTTTGAAAAATGAAATAAGACCGCGACAAAAAAAATTTTTTTTGGAGGGCTAATTCCATTTTTATAAATGAAATAAGGCCGCGTAGTAATTTCATGTTTCAAAATGAAATAAGATCTCGATAAAAAATCTTGTGAGGTGAGCACACAGGGCAGGGGGCAGCAGGGCGGCGGGCGGGCGGTTGGTCAGTGGGATTTGCGGCGCCAGCCGCAAATCCCACTGACCAACCGCCCGCCCGCCGCCCTGCTGCCTCCTGCCTTGTGTGCTCACCTAACAAGATTTTTTATTGAGCCCTTTTTTCATTTTAAAACATGAAATTAGACCTCCACGCGGCCTTATTTCACTGCGCCGCCCTAGCGCCTTTTCCAAAAATTGTACAAGTGGTAAATTACAAAAAAAAAAAAGAAGATTGTACAACTGTCAAAAATTGTACAAGTGGTTAATTCGAAAAAATCGAGATTGTACAACTGGTCTAAAATGTACAACTGGATTGTACAACTGGCACTAGTCTGTACAAGTGGTCAATTGTACAAGTGGAATCTTTTTACCACTTGTACAATCCAAACAACCAGATGTACAATTAAATTTTAAATTGTACAAGTGGTATTTTGGATTGTACAACTGGTACAAAAAAATTGTACAACTGGTAATTGTACAACTGACATGCATCCGAATTATTAAATTCAATAGTTGTTTTTAACAATTCATTTATTTGAAATATTAAAACAAATTTGTTAAAATGAAAATTAAGGTAAATTTTAAAATTATCTAAACATTATGTGATTCAGCAAATTTAATTATTGGATTTGAAATAAATATTTCAATATAATCAACTACAAAAATAGTAGAATTGTACAGTAACATTCTTTGACAATTGTAGAAACCGATTTTATATTGTCTATTAATACATTGTTGTATATCACTGACATAGCTCAGTGGAAGAATTCATAACATTGAACAAAACGGTTAAGCAACGCCTCGTTGTGATAGAACTTAGATGGGTGACCGACCAAAAAAGCTAAAAAAGAAAAAAGTAGAAAAAAGCAATGTCTCGTAGTGATAGTACCAACCAAAAAAGTTTAAAAAAAAAAGAAAAAAACAAAAAAAAAACAAAAAAAAAACCAAAAAAGTTAAAAAAAAAAAATTAAAAAAAACATTTTAGTTGTTTTTTGTATTTGAGGGTTAAAAAACGGATAATGTAAATTAGATATTTCATTTAAATGTAAATGAATCAAATAATTACGATTTGTAGCAAATCATTTAATTAAGAATAGCTGACGCAATTAAACAGTTTAAATGGCTAAAATTCAATCACAAACATTAGATGATTTTATTTGAAGTTTAGATAAAAAGGCTACTCTTTTTTTTTTTGTGCAGGTTTTATCTAAATGAAATCAATACATTACATTTTTCAATACGTTACCTTAACTTTTGTACTTACTTGTATTAAAATATCTTCAAATTGATTCGGAGATATGCAGGTAAAATTTTTGAAATTTTGATGATCACCCCAAATCAAATCTTTCAAGAGAGTCTCTTCAATGTCGAACATTGGCCGTTTGGCCAAAAATTTGATAAATTATCAATTTTTTTAAATTTAAAAAACTACAACACAACTATATAACGAAATTCGAAATTTTTTTTTTAATTTTAAAAATAACCGCAATAACGAAACTCAAAAAAAATGTAAACAATTTTTGACAATTTTGTTTTTGTTAAGAAAATAGTTTGAAAATAGTTTTAACTATAGTTAAGCCAGTGGAGAATAATTACATCACAAATACAAATAAAAAACTCATACAATTGTAAATAGTTAAGACTAGTTTTTACTCTCGTCTAACCACTGCGTAAGGATGTAGTGACAATAACAAAATACAAATTAAAAGTTTATTTTCTTACTCTAACACTTTTTCCGGAACAAACGGTACCAGCGCAGTCTTCTCTACTCAAAATTAGCGCAGTCTTCTCTACTCAAAATTAAAAAAACAACTGATTTTTCTTCTTTTACATGATCAATTGAGTTTTATATGGACATAGAGCAAAAATATTTTCTGAAGTTTTTCTCTATTGCAATATAAAGTAAATCATGGAGCAAATAAGAATTTTGGAAATAATTTCTTTGTTTTTCATACAAATTTTGCTCCATTGACCAAAAAAATTGGGTTTGGAACACACGAGAAATAGTAAAGTTGAAATATTGAATTGTGGAGTAAAGTGAACACTGAATATCTCAGTAACGGAAGGATTTAGGGAAAATCTGATGAAAGGTTCGAAAGAGCTTGTCTTGTTACTTAAAATCTCATTTTTAGGTTAAAAACCCAATTAATTGCGTTTGGAGCAAAAGAGAACTCAGCTGAAATCGAAATTTTCCGTCCACCTTATAAAATTAGTTAACAGTTTTCTTTCGGACTAAAATTGCAAAATGAATTGAACATTCTCACTTAATTACTTCAGCAAGTGGAAAATTAGCATAAATGGTTCAAAAACTAATTTAACTTTTTTCACACAAACTTCTAACCCAATGAAAACCTGAAAATTTTTTAAATAAAAATTAAGTGGAAAAACGAAATACTATTACTTATAGCAGTGGTTCTTTACCTTTTTATTCTCACGGACCACCTTTTCTCAAATTTTTCGAAAAAAACTTTTAATAATAATATTTAAACTTTTAATAAAAATTTATTTATTTACAACTAAAGAAAAATAAAAAAAAATTAAGTAATAAAAAAATTAGATATAGTACGATTCAAATCACTTGTCCTATTGTAAGCAACAAAATCCCGTTGTTGTTATTGTTCCCTTAAAAACTAAAAGAAGAAGTAATCTTCCTACCTCTGATGGTTGACGTCATGAAATATTTAATTAAAGTTACCTAAGCTATTGTAAAAGATTACGTAAGATATATGTAATTTATCATAGTACGCGAGATATAGAAAATAATAGAAAATAATGGAAGGAAGGAAAAATGAGTAATGATGGTCATTCATAAACGGGCGTCAGAGGTAGATAAATCATAGTAGTAATAATAAATTTGGTCTATTACAGTTTAGGTGTGGGGTGAATCGAAATATTTTTTTTTTAATTTGATTTAAAAAAAAAAAAAAAAAAAATTTTTTTTTTTCTCTGAAATAAAGAAAATCGAATCCAAAAAAAAAAAAAAAAAAATAAAAAAAAAAAATTTTAAGAATGGCTCTTGAGGATGAATTGAATGAAGCTCTGGAAACTATCAAACGTTTAAGTGAAGAAAATTTTAGTTTACGTGCAGAAATTGATGAAAATGCCAACAGAATAGTGACAGTAAGAGACATAAATTTAGGCAACGGTTCATCAGATGTGGGGAGCGGTTCTGGCACCAATATTCAGACAAATGAACGCTCATTCTTGATGGGAATACAAGAAGTAAGTGTATTAATACCAGAATTTGATCCCCAAAAATACAAAAATTTATCTGCGTTAAATTGGTTAAATAATATAGATAAACTAAAAATTAATTATTCTTGGGACCATAAGTCCACTATTTTTTATGCTTCATTAAGATTACTTGGGCAGCGCGTTTTTGGTACTTAGCTTCGAGAGCGAGATGGCTACATTTCAAATTTTCAAGGAAAAAATGATTCAAAGTTTTCCAAATTTAAGTAATAATGGTGATATTTTATTTCAAATAATGAGTCGAAAGAAACAGAACAATGAATGCATCGTGAATTATTTTTATGAGGTATTGAATTTGGGCCGACAAATTCATTTGACAGATGAAAATATCAAAGCATTTATTATTTCTGGTTTAGAGAATGATAACTTGAAAAGTGTTTTACTTGCTGCTAATTGCAATGATCTTAATGAAGTCTTGAGGCAGATTAAACAGTTTGAAGAAATGGAAACACAAGTACAGAATCGAAATAAAATTTTTGGTCTCAATAAAAATGATAATACTAACAATTGCAGAAATTTTGTAAAAGAGTACAAACGCATGGATCGTTTTACACCGTACGAAAAAAATAATAATAGAGTCATTGATAATAATAGTACCGATTATAATAGTGGGTTTGGTATCAATTTTAATAAAAATAGTGAACGTAAATGTTTTATTTGTGGAGAAATAGGTCATTTTGCCAACAATTGTGTCCGAAAGCTAAGGGTTTGTTTCAATTGCCGTAAAGAGGGTCACACAGCGAAAGACTGTGAAGAGAAAGAAGAAAAATGAAAAGATAAAAATGAATAGATAAAAGAGAATTTAGATTTTGATTTGTTTTTTTTTTATGTTTTATTTTTTTTTATTATTATTTTTTTTTATTTTTATTATTATTATTATTTTTTCTTTCTCCTTATTTGAGTAATAAAATCTGAATATTAAATAAAAAAGATATTAAATTGATCTTATAATTTTGCAGGTTCTGGAGAAAAGAAAATCAGGTTCGGAAAAGTATTAGTAAATCATGAAGCATAATACGACAGTTTTCTTTTTAGTTTAAAATATGAATGAAATTGATCAAAGGCTGTACTGATCATTTGATTTATTAAATTTGGTTAAGGCTGTTTTGAAAGATGATAGCTTATGGCAGTTCAAGCTTTTTACTTTAAAATTTGTATGAAATTGATCAAAGGCTGTACTGAGCATCCGATTTATGAAATTTGGTTAAGGCTGTTTTGAAAGATGATAGCTTATGGCAGTTCAAGCTTTTTACTCTAAAATATGTATGAAATTGATCAATGGCTGTACTGATCTGATTTTTATATTATAGCTTAAGGCAGTACAAGTTAATATAAAGAAGTTATTCACTGGGACAGTGAATTTGTAGGTTGGCGGAACTGTAAGCAACAAAATCCCGTTGTTGTTATTGTTCCCTTAAAAACTAAAAGAAGAAGTAATCTTCCTACCTCTGATGGTTGACGTCATGAAATATTTAATTAAAGTTACCTAAGCTATTGTAAAAGATTACGTAAGATATATGTAATTTATCATAGTAGGCGAGATATAGAAAATAATAGAAAATAATGGAAGGAAGGAAAAATGAGTAATGATGGTCATTCATAAACGGGCGTCAGAGGTAGATAGATCATAGTAGTAATAATAAATTTGGTCTATTACACTATGTGCTTTTAAGAGGGGGTAAAATTTTAATAAAATTTATGCTTAAGCTTTTTTTATAAATTGTTTTGTATATTTTTTTCTTTCTGGCTCACACACATTTATCTGAGTTTTCAAGAAAAAAAATTGCGATAATCCTTACGTCCTTATACTTCTGTGATTAGAAGAGCACTAAAATATTTTCATTTTTGAATCATATTGTTACATTTTGAAATTTTCTAAAACTGTACAGCAGGCTCGTACCTAAAACTAAAATATTATATTACTTATTTATATTATTTCATATATTGAAAAATAAAAATCAAAAAAAGTTCTATAAAGAAATAATTTATTTAAATTTGCAACACTTATTATAATGTTATTTTGATTTTATAAATGTGATCCTTAAAATAGTTTTCTTAATATAAAAATAACTTTAATTGATAAAAATAAGTATTCATTTAGTTTCTTAAAATTTTTAAACCTCAGAATATAGGTATTAGGTATATCCTTGTTTCATTTTTGATCGTAGGTTTAGCAAATTTACATATTATTAGTAGGTTTTAATAAGAATTTAGATAAAAAATCTTATTGCTTTTCAAAAATACAAAAATACGGATTTTTGTAAAATGATTATGTAATTTGTCTTAAAAAAAATTTCCCTAGAAGGTTTTCCGTGGTATTAAGTTGTATAGAACTTGTTTCGGAACAAAAGTATGCGTTTTTTTATTGAAGTTTACGAAATTAAAAATATAAGTTTTATTTTAAAAACGAAATTGTGTGATTATAATTAATTTTTGAAACTTTTGAAAACAGTATAACTTTTAAAAAATTAATTTTAATCAAGGAAAACCAATTAAAAGTCAAGCACGGGCTTTGATTTACAAAATATTTTTAAATTTCTTAAAAGAAAGTGAGGAGAATAAAGTTGCCTCCAGTAAATCTCAAGCTTATCGCAGAACAGCCGAATTAGCAGAAGTATCAGAAACAACTGTAAAGCGAATCGTTCGGGAAGGCACGGAATCTGAAGGTAAATTTAAATCTCCAAAAAAAAAACTTTCCACACAAAAAATGGCAAACTGATATTGATAGTTTTGACCAAGCGGCTATTCGACGAATGATTTACAATTTTCATTTGGATGAAATTCAAGTAGTTACATTGAAAAAATTACTTCCAAAAGTAAATGAAAATTTAAATTTGACACTAAGTTTAAGTTCGCTTAATAGAGTATTGAAAAAAATTGGGTTTAAATTCAGAAAAACAGACGAATAGAAAATTGCTATGTGAAAGAAATGACATTCGACTTTCACGTATTAAATATATTTCCAAAATTCAAAATTATAGACGTCAAAATAAAAATATCGTATATTTAGATGAAACGTACATTCATGCCAGCCATACTAAATCTAGGTCTTGGTCTGATTTAAGTAACAAGGGCTTATTCAGCAACGTTTCGAAAGGTAACAGATTAATAGTTGTTCATGCAGGATGTGAAAATGGATTTATTCCAAATTGTTTATTGGTTTTCAAGTCTGGAACAAAATCTGGAGATTACCACGACGAAATGAATTTTCAAAATTTTTCTAAATGGTTAGTGGAGCAATTATTGCCAAATTTAGATGCACCTTCAATAATTGTACTTGATAATGCACCTTATCACAATAAACTGGATGAACAGGCACCAACATTAAATTTTCGAAAAGCAGAGATGATAACTTGGTTACAAAACAAGGGTAAACTTTCCATATTTAACTTGCAAATTTAAATATTTCTTTTTATGATAAAGTACTTCAAAATTATTATTAAAAATAAATATTTTCGAAACTTGTTAAAAAAAATTTCAAGGTCGGTAATAGGGCTTCTCATTTCCCGCAATTTTCAGATCCCGGGATCCCGGGACAACATTTTTCATATTCCCGGAATTTTTTTATAAGCACAAATTAAAAAAAAATATATTTCATAAAATATTGCCATGCTTTCGTTCCACTTCAACTTGACATGATGGGGTTACCTAAGTTGATATTTTACATAAAAAGAAAGAAAAAAACAGCATTATAAAAAATTAGTTAACAACTTGAAATTTGCTTTCTAATCCTCAAACTTCGATTATTTAAAATAAATTTTAATTCTACATATATTACACTGAACTTATTTATTTTTTAAATTCTTATACTGACTTCACTTCGTTTCCACAAACGTAGAAAGTCAAAATTGACCCACTTCCCGATATCCAATCGTGTTGAAATTTTGCACATCGCTTTGCCGTCGATGACAATACACTTTGGCATCGACACATTCAGACACGCACATACACATCTTCACCGCACTTTCCACAAACTTACAAAGTTAAAAATGACCCACTTCCCGGTATCCAATCGAGCTGAAATTTAGCATTACACACACACCTTTATATAAACTTCACTACCTAGTCTCCAAACTTAATAAGTCAAAATAGATCCAATTTCCGGTATAGTTTGGCATCACAGACTCACCCACACACACAGCGCCGGCCTTCTATGTTAAGAAGCCAGGGTGCAAATATTTTCTTGGGGGCCTCTAATTTTTTTTAATATAATAGCCTTTCCAAACTATATTCTAAGGTAAGTTTCTTATCCTACATTAAAGAAATGCGTTCACACTTTATTTTTTTGAAAGCTAGAAAAAATAATTGTAAACAAACTAAAATATTTAAAATTTTTTGAAGAATTATTTCTAAAATAATAATAACAACAATAATAATAACAAATTTGTATAAACTAAAGTAAAAAAAATTAAAAAGATGGACCAAGACCAAATTGCAGAAGAATTTTTTAATCTGATTACAGTAAGAAGTGACCAGGAAGAGATTTTGTTGGAGAAAAAAAGAAAATTAGAAATAGCGCTGATGGAAAATAATGTAGCAATAAATAAGCTTTTGGTGGAAAACTACGTAGAAAAACCCAACCGCAGAATTTGGACACTGGTAAGTTTGATGTCACTTAATTAAATGTAGGTACATATTTCACTGAGATTTTTTTTTGTTATTTTTAGTATCGGAAAAATAAATTTTGGGAGAATGAGTTAGCAAAAAACGGCGAAAAATTTTTCAGGGAAAATTTACGAATGTCAATTAATTCGTTTAATGATTTGTGCGCGTTGCTCCCGAATTTGGCGAAAATGGAAACACAATTTCGGGAGACAATCCCTTTAAAAAAAAGAATTGCCGTAGCGCTGTACGCCTTGGGATCATCGGCAGAGTACAGGACAGTAGCAAACGTCTTTGGAATAGGGCGCTCAACCGTTTGCGAAATTGTCCTGGAATTTTGTGCAGAACTGTGGCATCGATTGCGTCCAATGTACTTAAATGCTTATCCACTAAGTGATGAAATCATCAAAACCAATATTGCTGGTTTTGAGCAACTTGGTTTTCCTCAATGCATTGGAGCAATCGGTAAGTTATTTTGATTTTTAAAATTTTTTAATTTAATTTAATATTTAAATATATTTTTAGATGGGACCCATATTGAAGTAAAACCTGCCAAAAAAGATGCCACTGACTACTACAATTACAAAGGGTGGTACTCTACAATATTATTTGCTGCTGTTGACCATAGGTACAATTTTTCGTACATTAATGTTGGAGCTCCTGGTCGGTGTAATGATTCTTATATTTTTGAAGGATCCCAACTTAAAGAGCAGCACATAATTCAAAAATCATTATTACACCGACACACAAAAATTATAAATTCTGTAGAAGTACCCCCTTTGTTAATTGGTGATTCTGCGTTTAAGTTGTCTACATATGTTACCAAGCCTTACCCTTTTAAACTGGAAGCAGATGATGGTGACAAAATATTTAACTACCGCTTATCCAAGTGCCGCCGGGTAGTGGAAAATGCGTTTGGCCATCTGAAAGCCAGGTTTAGAAGATTGGGTAAGGGACTGGATAACAGAATAGACAACACAACATTGCTGATCAAAGCATGTTGTGTGCTACACAATTTTTTAAATTCAAAAAGAGACAAAGTAAAAACAACGTGGATGAATCAATTGATAGAGGATGAAAGAAACAAAAACTTACCCCAACCAAATCAATCTGACCCCACAAGTACATATGATGGGATTGCAATACGTAATGCCCTAAAGAGATATTTTTGTAAGTACATATTGTTTATTTTATTATAATACTAGCCGAAATACCCGGCTACGCACGGTAGTACCGATCTTATATTAATATCAAAACACTTTTATCCAGATTTTGTGCAATAAAAAAACAGAATTTCAAAATTTGTTAAATATCTACTTCTCCGGTGCCTTAACACATCCAGTCTTCTAAATAGTCGATTCGGGTCCAACGCTACTACATTGTATCCGGAATATATCTAAATTGCAAACTGGCTTCTAAGATAGCCCCCCTGTCGGGGCCTCGGATCAAAATTTCTAGTACGTTATAACCATTTCGTGCCCCAATGATACTTAAGTTCAAAATTTCAGACAAATCGGTCCAGCATTTTAGGCGTCATTGAGGACAGAGAATTTTCATTTTTATATATTAGAATTTGAATTTCTATTCCTCTATATTATTTCGTTCACATAATTTTAAAAAAGATCATTTTAAACAAAATAAAATTTATTTCCAAAATTATTGAAATAATAATTAATATTAAGGAAATTCAGTAAAAAAAATCACATTAAATCACATTAAAAACAGTTTTGTAGTGATTATAGCGAAAATACAACAAGAAAATAAATTCAAGCTAAATTCATATATCATATAGAAGATAATATTGCTATATATTGAAAAAGGTTTTTTTTTTTAAATATGTTTTTTTTTTTAAATATGTAAAAAAAAATTCTTTCTACTATATATAACATTATTATCCTATGTAACTGGTTCTAATTTTTTTCTCGTTGCTGTACTTCGTTATAATTTATCTATGCTAACCGTTATATTGAGCACTTGCAACGATCCAAACAATTTTGTCCCAATTTTTTTTTTAAAAATCGTTTTAGATTATTTTAAAGTTTAATTTAGAAAAAACATTTCATTCACAACCTCAGGAGTGTTTCATACTTTAAAATGGTATAAAACCTTTTAGAATCGGTTAAGGCTAAGTGCACGAAATCTCTTCAAAACTATTTTTTTATGTCACTTTGTCTTAACCGATTCTAAAAAGTTTTATAACATTTTAAAGTATGAAACACTCCTGAGGTTGTGAATGAAATGTTTTTTCTAAATTAAACTTTAAAATAATCTAAAACGATTTTTAAAAAAAAAATTGGGACAAAATTGTTTGGATCGTTGCAAGTGCTCTTAAAAAAATACAAATTAAATGAATCACAAAAATTTTTTGATAAGTAAATTCTTAAATTTGAAAATATCATTAAATATTTCATTGTTATTTAGGGTTTGCTGCAATATTTGTTGACGAATTGTGTAATTGCTTCTGTTTTTTTTCGTTCTAAATTTAACATTTCGGAGCTAACTTCTTTCAAACTGTTTAAAATGTTGGTGTTTTGTTCCAACAGTTCAATAATTTTTGTATCATTTTTTTTCTTTTTAGTGGAACAAACAGATGTAGATGATGATGTAACTAGTCTTAATGTTGGTGTTGAAAGTGGTGATGGTGGAGATGGTGTTGATGTTGGTATTGCTAATGTTGGTGATAGTAACGATATTTCCGGTGGCAGAGGAATAATTGCTGGTGTTGGTGATATTGATTCCGAAATGGGTGATATTTCGGAATATGAAGATGTCGAATATCTTGAGAGCGAGTAATCCGCAAATGCACCACTTGATGCTAAAAAAAAATAGTTCAAATAAACTTAAATATTTTATAAATATTTTTTTACTATTTTGAAAATAAAATATAAATAAATGTTTAATAAAAATAAATGTTTTAAGAAAATGGAACAAATAAATAATACGCTACGCTGAATGTAGAGTCCAATTTTATAGCAATTGTCTTTTTTAAATATTTTTAAATTTTAATATGAGCAGAAAAAATTTTAACAATGTTTTCCGATAACTGATATGAAGGGCAACATGGGAACATTATCAAGTTTCTTTCTTCTTTATTTTTTAACCGATTACTCTGAAACTTTGAAACTGAAATGTCTTTCAATGCGACTGACTTAGGTACTCCACTGACGAATGCTGTCCACTTTAGTAAACATATTCCCTTAAATTATTAACAATTGTAAGTACCTACCTGAAAAACTTTCTTCCATCAACTCCGATGCATTTACAAATTTGCTACTCCCAACAATATCTCGAACATCATTCCAGTGTTCCCAAGTCGACGGAGATCCTCCCGAAGGACCAATAATTTTTTTTTCCAATCTAAAACGAAACCAATTCAGTTATTTTTATTTGGATGTTGGTTTTTTTTAATTTACCAACCATACCTGTATTTATCTTTTAAATTTATGAGTTTAGTTTTAATTTCTTGGGTGGACACATCAATTCCCTCTTCTCTCAGCATTACTTGCATTTCCGCAATAACGTGGGAATTCCTTTTTGCTTTTTTTAAATCTTGGTCCTTTTCTTTCCAAATTTTTAAAAGAATTTTGGTCTCATCCAATGACCATTTGGCTTTTTTTTTTATTTGTTTTTTTTGCTCCATTTTTAAATATTTTATTTTTAAATATGTAGGTATTATTTATTTTAATAAAAAAAAAAAAGTTATAAATACAAAATCCTTTTTGTTGTTTACTTTTTTTTGAATTAAAAAAACGACAGGCTTTTGTTTTTTGTCTTAAAAAAACAGTGCCAACATTCAAAATAAGCAGAAATTTGCGCAAACTTGTACAAAAAAAGCAAAAATGTTGGCAACTTCATTTTTTTGAAACTTGCATATGAGCATATGCAAGTTATTTTATGTTTATTTTTTTATATGGAAAAAAATGAGCTTATGCAAGTTATTAATGTAGGATAAGCATTATGCAAGTTCTAAAGCTATAATGCGAATCCCATATAAAGAATAAAAGTATACTATTCAAATTACAGTAATATTTATTATTTAAAAAAACACAAGCCATAAAAACAAAGTTTTTGATATAAATCCTTTATATGCGAGGCAATTGATATGAAGTTCATATAAAGGTGTGGGTGTGGGTGTGTGAGTCTGTGATGCCAAAGTATATTGTTATCGACGTCAAACTGTGCAAAATTTTAGCTTCGATTGGATACCGGAAATTGGGTCTATTTTGACTTACTAAGTTTGCAGACCAGGTGGTGAAGTTTATATAAATGTGTGTGTGTGATGCCAAAGTAAATTTCAGCTCGATTGGATATTGGGAAGTGGATCATTTTAATTTTGTAAGTTTGAGGACAGTGTGCTGAAGTTCATATATATACGTGTGTGTGTGTGAATGTATCGATGCCAAAGTGTATTGTCATCTACGACAAAACGATGTGCAAAATTTCAGCTCGATTGGATACCGGGAAGTGGGTCAATTTTGACTTTTTAAGTTTGTGGAAACGGCCGTGAAGTTGATATAAAGAATTTAATTAATAAAGACGTGTAAGAATGTGTGATGCCAAAGTTTTGACTTTCTAAGTTTGTGGAAACGGGATGAAGTTAATATAAAGGATTTAATTAATAAAGGTCTGTGTATGTGTGAATATGTCGATGACAAAGTGCATTGTCATCGACGACAAAGCAATATGCAAAAATTTCAGATCGATTGGATAACGGGAAGTGGGTCAATTTTGACTTTCTAAGTTTGTGGAAACGATCGTGAAGTTGATATAAAGGATTTAAAAAACGATAAAATGTACCTAGTTCAAAAAAAAAAACATAACATAAAAACAATACAAGTATAAACTCAAATATTTTTATTATGAGTCTTTGTTGTTGCCATATCATTAATTAACATTGAAAAATCACAACTTTTTAGAATAACTAATAATATGTTGGAAAAAATTTCGTCATAATTGTTATTTAAAATATATTGCAGTATATCATGTGCATTCTCTACATTAGGCTTACTCAAAATCATTGCTTTTAACAAAAAAAAATTTAAATCTGGGGCCCTTTAAAATCGCACCCTCAGAAGGCCGGCTCTGCACACACAGACACCTTTATATGAACTTCATCACTTAATTAATTCTGTCTAGCTCAGATATAAACCTAAACCTAAAATTTAGTGCAATCACTATTATATTTTTTAATTAAGCGGAAATCCCAGGATTTTTGGTTGAAATCCCGGGATTACGGGATTCAATTTTACAACCGGGATACCGGGAAAACGGGATCCCGGGATCCCGTTTGAGAAGCCCTAGTCGGTACCAGAAAAATTAATTATATCAAATACGATTTTAACAAATAAAAATAAATTTTTCAATAAAGCTCAAAAAATATACAAATTAACTTTTAAGTTTTTAATATTTTTAAAAACTTATTAATTAATTTTTCGTATTGCGTAATTTTTAATACAAATTAATTTACCGTTTAAATATTTAGGTATTACCATAGATTAAGAATACAGAAAGATTGGAAGCTTCATACAACATTTTTTCATTCTTTTTTGGTATTTTTATGTGAAGGTGTTAGTAAAACTAAATAAAATTCTTTTCATCACGTATTTTATTTTGTTTTACTAACACATTCACATAAAAATACCAAAAATAATGTCGTATGAAGCTTCCCATCTTTCTATATTCTTAATCTATGGTATTACTTAAAATACATTTTTTGAACATAAAAAAAAGTATACAATATAAATTTATCTGATTTAACTTTCTATTTCAGAAGCTTAAGTGTCATATTCGGTCTCTGATATTTTTAATCCGTTAGGTTAGACTCTTATTTCAAATTCAAATTTTAAACCCAATTTAGAATAAAAAAATTATTTAAACTTTTCAGGAAGAAATTATTAAAAAAAATAAAGATGGTAATTTGAAACACTAGATTGACAAAATGATTAGAAGTGCTGGCCACGAACTTCTGCGTCTACCACCCCGATTTAAATCCAATAGAAAAAATTTGGGGCATTGCAAACGGTCGAGTAGCCGCACGCAATACCACTTTCAAATTAAATGACGTTCTGAAATTAGCTGAAGAAGAATTTGATAAAATAAGTGTTAATGAGTGGAGAAGTGTGTGCGAACATGTTAAGAAGGAGGAAGAAAAATATAGGAATACCGACGTTCAATGGGATACATTCACTGAGAAGTTCATTATTAATTTAAATGATGATAGTTCTAATAGCTCCTCAGATTCTAATTCAGATTATAATTCTGATAATGAACCCGGTCCAGCTTTTAAAAAAATAAAACAATAATTTTGAATCATTGAATAAATATCTAAATTAATAAAAATATCAATATAAAGTTATTGATGTTGAATTAAAATTAAAATAATTATTCTACAATATGAAAAGCTCTTTTTTAATCACGGAAACTAAAAAATTACATATGTAAAAAAATCAAAAAACAGACATAATTTTATTTTTTTTTTAGTGGAAAGGGAAAACTTTATTTTAAGAAATGCCAAGTGATTTGAATCGTACTATAAATAAAATATTCAAAATAGTTCAATGAAATTTCCGTTGCTAAATATATTCAACTAATTTGTAAATTCTAGATTCTTTTGTTTGTAATGCTATCCGTTGTATATTGTTGAGAAGCGAAGGGAAGAAAATATACATTGCGATAGGATTTTCTCCACAAATAATATACCCAAATAAAACATTTTTAGTTTTGAAAATAGATTTCTGATTATAATTATTAATTCTTTGTATCTTATTCAAATGATAATAAATTAGTATTTTTATAATTGTTGCATGGATGTTCAATTCAGAGTTTTGTGATGTATAAAGTTCTTTTTCTAAGTAGCCGAAAGAATTTCAAGAAACAATAAAACATATATTTTTCTAGGGTACATTTAACATAATTTGGCGGCCGCCTGATAAACTTACTACTGACCCTCAGGGGTCCGCGGACCACTTGTTAAGAATCACTGACCTATAGGATTAATTTTATACTCCAAAACTTAGATATCAAAAACATATCGGTTATGTAGTAAATAATCTAAACTCTAGTCTTAACATTGATAATAAAATACTTATTAATAAATCAATCATTATTCCAACAATTTTATAAGCTTGTCCTGTGCGAAAACTTCATGCTTCTCATACTGGAAAACTTCAAAAGCTTCAAAATAAAATATTAAAAATGATTTAAAACTATATTCTTTTACCTCCACTAAGAAACTTCTTAGTAGGGCCCACATCATCAACATTTTACAAGATCAAATAAATAAAGTATTAAATTTCAGGAATAAAGTAAAATATCAATTAACTCTTTGATCTTAAGCCTATCTCAGGTTGTTTATTTTAGTTAGATTAGTTAAGTTATAATAGTTAAAATAGAGTTAAGTTTTATCATTCGTTAATTAATAATGTATATGTGAAAAGTTGTAGAATGAAGGAAACTAATAACCTATTTGCATTAGTGGAATATTTGTGGGATATTCAGTTTTCCGGAATATTTCAGGTAAATTCCCATATAAAAATAAATTTAGGTATTTCTATTTCTCTTTTTCATATTCCACTTAAGTTAGGGTTCGGATTCCAAATTTATCAAAAAAAGTAGGGGAGAGGCTTGCAGGTTGCCACAGCTTGCAGGTTGCCACCACTGATGTATTTTGACATTCTAGCAGTCTCACAAACTAAAGTCCCAGCGACATCGACGTCAAAAGAACAGTTGTCACTTTAAATCTACTTTTGGAGAAGACAGACGCAATAACACAGTGTTAACTGAGGAAAGTGTGAATTATTATTTTCAAAAACTTTAAAAATTAAAAATTGCGTTTTTGTCCTGTGCTCGTAAAGTGAACTTTTTTATTAGCACATCAAGATAAATATTTGGGTTGTGTTGCTTTTTCATTCAATTAACATATTCCAAACAGAATTAAAAATATCTTATGAATTGCCAATTTTTTTAAATGGATTATACAAAATTGCGTCAGAATACAGGTTGGCACTGAGGACTGTATGATTTGTTTGAAGAAAATGTAGGAAGTAGACACAACTCTATTATGTGCCACAAATGCAGAAGAACCGTTCACGTGAAATGTGTTTCAGTGTGTAAACTTGACCGAATTCTGATTCCGATGAAGATTTGGAATGATTCCATACCATATTGCAATTTTATTTTTTTTGTCAATTTTCAGTCATTTCTTTATCTTTACAGCCACAGGGGGCAAGTGAAATTCAATAAATTTGAATAAATTTCTAAATAAGACATTTTTCAGTTTCAGTTTTTCAACATTTTCAGGAATTTTCCAAAGGGTGGCAACCTGCAAGCATGTAGAGTTCGATTTTAGATACTTTTGAAAATTTGCTATAGAATTTTTATTTTTTGAGATTTCAAATGATTTCTAGGCCAGGATTGTAGCTTTTTACATCCTCTTTCCAACGCAAATACTTTTTGTACAATACGTTAATTTTTTGACGAGTTATGATAAAAAAAGCTATGGGATGGCAACCTGCAAGCCTCTCCCCTACATAATTTATGAAAAAAAGTACATTTTTAGGTGCTTTTTTAAATTATTTTTTGGTTTGTCAGAAATTTTTTTTGTCAAAGTGAATTTATTACGTGAATGGAAACAAGTTATTAGTGGGAATTTTAATGTAACATGGGTTTAGTTCAACTACAACTAATTTACATATTTTGTGCTGATAATTTATTTTAGGCAACCAAGTGGATTGTATTTTCATCTTTTTTTCAAAAAAAAGCATTTGATAAAACATGCCATTGCACCCTTCTGATGAAATTGGAGAAACTTGTTTGAAAATAAAATCGGATAGAAAAGTAAAACCACTTCATATTTTTCAGTTCTACTGTAACCCTAACAAGTTTCAGTTATATTCTATTGCACGGAAAAGACTTTTTTTTAATTTGTAATATTGGGGCTCCAGATTTACGAAGAATATAAAATACTGCTTCGCTGCTAAAAATATTTGAAAACCCCTGTTGTAGTGGAAAATTAAATAAAAAAAAAATCGTAATCTCTATATGAATTTAAGAAAATTTTGTAAACAATTTTAATATCGAATAATAAAGAAACATATAATTATAAATAAAAATATTAATAAAATAAAAAAGGAAAAGATGTAACGTACAACGGTACAACTAATGTAATTATTTATTGTTCTAATTTTTTTAATTAAGTTTAGAATATTAGAGACAGTCGAAGAGTTAACACAAAGGAATTAAGTTTCATTAAAACTGTTTTGTTTAAGTAGTTTTTTTTTACAAATTGACGAAATAAGTCGAAATTCAATGCTGTTCTTCTTATTATATAATTTTATAGATTTTTTTTGGTATGTAACAAATATGACATTTATAATTTGCACATTACTATATCAAACATTTTTTTTTTTTTTGTAATTCTTATTAGTTGTTGTTCTTGTTGTAATTATTATTTCTACTGTTTTTACTTGTGACTTCAAATCTAAAATATTGCTGTGTTCGTTTTTTTACTTTTTTTTTCTGTTTTTGGATTATTTTCTGAAATTTAATGGTAAAAATAATAATAATTTCTTTTAACCATTATTACCATTATTTACCGTTACCATAATTTACAAGAGAGAAATAAAATTTACCTTCAGCATCAATTTTTTTTTTTTTGGTACAATAGAATTTATACAGGAGCAAAATATTCTTGTTTTTCGTTTATTATTTGCAATTTTCTCTCATCCAGCAATACCAATAGTTTAACCTTTTTTTTCTTCTTTTTTTTTTTTGCTTATTTGGTCCTTGCTGCTGAGTGTCATAATTTATAAGGATATTTGTTTAATATTTCATAATATGAGTGTATTACGTACGTGTTTCAGCAACCAGTTTCAACGTAATAATAAAAAAATTTGTTATGTTTCAATAATTATTTAATGTAAAATCCAATTAATTATAAATATGCTTTTAAAAAAAAAATAAAAAAAATAATTATCGGGATTTATTAGTTTGGTACTAGGCATTATATGGATCATCAATGGTGTACAATAATAATACGGGGTGAATTGAACTTATTTGGTCTTAAAGACTAATATTTTTTATAATTTATGCGCAGGGTATATAGTATCTAAATAATTTTTATTTAGTGTTGTAATTTGTAATCAGAGTTGGCATCCATCGTCCAGGATGGAAAAAAACTCCTCGGCTTTTTCCAGTTTTTTTTCGTCCCAGAAGAAATACATGTGCTGAACAAAATTTAAATACACAACATAATTATTCGAATAAAATAACTTAATTAAATAAAAATTTTGCGGCATAATACTAATATCTGTTTTATAACTTTTGTTACGAATCGAACAAAACAAAATTTTATAGAGTTATTGTTATTTGTAATAAGCACATTTCGATGTTATTTTCCTTTTTGTCCATTTTGTCCTTTTTTGGACGAAATGTCAACTCTGTTTGTAATATATATATATAAATTTTTGGGTAAGGAGCTACAGCTAGGTCGTGCCGGTGCAAAATATACGAAAACATTTTTTTTTTTTTTCAAAATAGGTAGCTCCGGTGAAATTAAGATTACTAGCCGAAAAATTTTTGGGTAGGGAGCTACGGTTAGATCGTGCCGGCGCAAAATATACAAAAAACACACGAAGCAGTCATAGAACTGCCGACAGAAGTTTATACTTAAAAGATTTAAACTATGAAATAACAGTGGATACAAATGATGGGCTGCTCAGTACAAAATGTAAATTAAAAAATTTTAATTTACATTTTGTACTGAGCAGCCCATCATTTGTAGCCACTGTTATTTCACAGTTTACTTCGTGTTTTTGTATCTTTTCGCGCTACTTCTGAACTACCTTAACTCACAACGCATATTCTTGTAAAAACGTGGATAACAGAATTTTATCTTCATATACCGTAATGCAAGTTGTATATACTACAATGTAATTGTCAATTAAAGATTTTCTCTGTATATAATTTAGTATTTAAAAAAAAAAAAATGTTACTTAGTGCAAGTTAGAATTGGAATATTGAAAGAAAATATTTTTTACTTTTTCTATTTTTTTTATTTTTTCCCAATTTTTACATGAAAAACAATTTTTTTTATTTTTTGGTACATGGAGACATAATTTGAGAAAAAGCATAAAGGAAAATTCTGTAAAAACAACAAAAAAATACAATAAAATTTATATATTTTACATAAATTTTCCTTTAAGATATAAAAACTGGTGCTGAGCCAACAATTTTTTCAGTTGTCTTCAGTCAATTCATAGTTAAAAATATCTAAAAAAAAATAAATTATTACAAAAATTATTAAATTAAACTCTTTTGGAATACAAAAAAAAAATTTGATAAAAAGTGCAAAAAAAAAAATTTAAAAGCTAAAATTAATAATTAAAAAAATATTTTTTGTTTTTCGTGAATTTCTAAATCTTTGGTTTTTTTTATTTTTTTTTTATTTTTGTGTTATACCACCTAAAAATAGTGTTGAGAAAAACACACAGAGTGGTTTTGTTATAGTGCTGCTGCTGTGGGAAAAATTACAATAATTTTGCCAAAAATTAAAAGAAAATAAGTGTTTTTTTTCTTTAATTTTGGAAATTTACTTTTTCCCTGTCTAATTTTTGCTTAATTTTCAAAATTAATTACTCTGGTTAAAATAATAAAAAAAAAAAACAAATAAAATATATTTTTTTTTATTTATTTTAAATACAAAAAAAAAGTTGCGAATAATTGGAAGATGTGTTTGTTAAGAAAAAAAAATTATCAAGTGGGTCAAAATCTTTGAAAAAAAAAAAAAAACCTAAAAAATCAAAAAATTAACCCACAAAGTATAAAAATTAAATTAAATTTAAAAAAAATTATATTAAAATTAGTAAAATTATAATTTTCGTCAAATAATTTTTCAGTCCAATAAAAAAAAAAAATAAAAAAAAAAAATTATAAAACAAAAAAAAAACCAGAAAAAAAAATTCTTGGTCTTCTTTTCAAAAAACTCAAAGACAAAATTTAACACTGTTAAAAAGCACAGAGTTTTTTTTTTTCTTTTTTACCATAGCAAAAAAAAAATAAAATATTGTGTACAGAAGAAGAAGGAAAAGCAATGAAAAGCAAAGAAAAGTAAAAAAAAAAAAAAAAACTTGGTATTTTCTGTAAAATTATGGTAACATGAAAAATTCTGCTGTTAATCTGTTACATATTTGTGTCCTGAGTGATGTTTTTTGTGGCCAAGAAAATAAAAGGTTTTCCTTGTTTTTTTTTTTTTTTTGTTCGGAGATTTTCTTTACATAATTTTTTTAATTTATCTTATTTTAAATTTTTTTTTCATTTTGTTTTTCAATTTTGTCCAATTTTTCAGTTTTTCTTTTCTTTGGATAGTAGATATAGCTGTTTTTTTTTTATTTTGTTTCTGAGCTAAAAATTTGGTAAATTATTAAATGTTAAGGATTTAAAGTTTCTGTGTTTTTTTGTGTTTGTGTAAAATTTCTGTAAATGTCAACAAATATTTGCATTTATTCTGCTCCAATTGTACATACACTGAAAAAAAATAATTAGAAAAAAAAATTGCTTGTAACCTTAAAGCGCGATAAATGTGAACTTGTTTATATGCTTTCCAAACCAGGATTTTTATTCATAAAATTCAATCAGGTTATCCCTCAATTGGGAATCACTGTTCACACTATGAATTTTGTTGTTTTTTTTTTTTTTAATTTTTTTTTGTTAAATTTATAAATAAAAATTTGTGAATAAAATTTAATCAAATATAAATTAAAAAATATATAAAAAAATTTGGAAAATAAAAATTATGAAAAAATAAAATTTTTTTATTCAAAAGCACATGCCCAACCGATTTTTTTGATTCAATGAAAATGTTCCGATTACACGATTTCAGAACATATTAATTGAATCTAAATGAACAATGCTGGGTTTTGTCAGGTTAACCAGATTTAACTCATATTAAACTCAACTTTAAAACACCTAAATTTTTTGTATGACAAACCAACCTCCTTTCCCTCAACAACTATTTATAGATATTTGTAAAACCTTATTTAAACCCGAAGTTTGTACAGCTTATTAGAAAGCTAAAAAATATTAATAGGAACTGGTTTTTTTCGAATTTATCTAATATGCAGTGAAATCCATCACTCGATAATTTTGTTTTAAATTAGGAAGTTTTTCTAGCCCCATGATCTATTGATACGGGCTTATAACCTTATGATCTATTGAACGGATACGGGCTTATAACCAGCTTACAAACAAAAAAGTTGAATCATTAACCAAATGTCAGTCGCGCACTTAAATACATACTTGTTTAAACCATTTGGACGGTTTTAATCGTTTTAATGCTAAAAATATGTGCAATCTCATTCAGTTTCAGTCAAGTCAAAACCTTTGAGTCCAGACAATGAAGTTATAAGCTCTCAACCAGTGAAAGGTCGAAATTTTTTTTACGAAATTTATATATGGAATTTAATTTTTGTTTTTTAATGGATTCTAATGATAATTAGTATGTGATAAGATAGATATCGATAGTAGGAAACTCTAAAAAAAATTAAAGGAGTCCGATTGTATCCAGAGGATCGTATTGAGTTGGAGGTGGGAGCGGCACGTTTGCCAGGATTTCATTTGACCGGAATAACATTTGACCGGAATTCTTATTTTTTGCCCGGATTTAATTTGCCCGGAAATTTTTTTGCCTGAAATTTTATTTGCCCGGAAAAATTTTTTGACTGAAATTTTATTTGCATGAAATGAAAATAAAATGAAAAGTTGACTTACCACTTAGATTTCTTCATTTTCTAGTTATTTTATTTTAGTTTAATAAATAATATTAAAAAAAATATTTCTTCAATTATACAAAACTAAATAAATCCCAAAATTAAATTGATTTAGTTTGAAAAAATAGAAATTAAAAAAAATTCTTTAACAAAAAAAATATTAAATCTAGATATGTACTTGTAATTTATGAAAAACTAATATTATGAGCAATTCTATTTAAGTATTCAAGTTTATCTAGACTTGCTCTTTTTTTATAATTTTTTTAAGATTTTTATTTTTTTTTATATTTTTCTTTTTCTTGGGCAGCCTCTGTCCCGATTTTAGTTTCAATATTTCTGTTTTCATGAAAATATATTCTTTGGGCAAATGTTCAATTAATTTATTAAAACAGGCACGTCGTTTTCCTACCACAACTTTAATTCTTCTGTGCCAAGCCTCAACGCTGTTTTGGGTTCTTGGAAAACGGTGATTTGAGGATTCGTTCCTTTCGACCGACCAAAATTCAGGGTCGTATTGTGGTTTCTTATTCTTGAAACCTATATAATTTCGTTGAAACCATGTACCAATTTTCTTAACCTCGTTATTATCAAATCGTTATTATCAAAATTATTTCTCAAAGCAGAGTAATAACCAGAGATTTGATCTGGTGGTACAAAAGCCAAACTCTTTATCATTCGGACTTGAATGCCGAATAATTCAGAGTTTCCGTATTTCGCAACAAGGAGTTCTTTTTGGATAATTTGCCCAAAATGGAACAAACAGCCTTGTAAAGAGGCCTCTGGAAAAAAACATTTGAATGATGATATTATTGCTTTTTCAAAATCACATATAACTTTCTTAGGGCGTGCTAAGAAACCATATTCAGCACATATTTACTCAATTCAAAGCAAAAGTGATCGTACAATTCGAGGCTCTTTTTGGTCAAACTAGAGGAAATACTTCACCTTCCACAACGCATGAACGGAAAAAAGTTGCCACATAGTTGAAAGGACTATATCTAATGTTCCGTCCACAATCCAACAATCTGCCTCGCAAAGTTCTTTTAAAAATGATTGGGTGCCTAAAATAATAATTTTCTCTTCATTTACTTCTTTCTCCTTCAAAACAAACAATTCTCCTTCAGCATGCCTTAAGCCCTCTTGAGCAATTTATCAGGAGTACTATTAGAAGATTGCTGATTGTGATTTTTGGACCTTTTTCGATGTATTTTGATATCTGAGCCTGCTTCGAAGGCAAATAAACTCGAGATGTACTTGGAGTATTTATCACAGTTTCTCTGTTTATCTGATTCGTTAACTCTGACATTTCTTTCAAATAATTATTTGCAATTGCAATATCTTTATTCGGGGCAAAGGGCTCGTGAGAATGCTCAGAACATTTTTTTTATTTTATGTTTTGCACTAACTAAATAAGTCACGACATTTATGACTCTTCCTTTTTTCACATGCCCAATTAAATGTTTTTTTATTAATTTTTTCAATATTGAAAATATAACCGTCAATCAGAGGCGCGTTATGACATTATGGTGCCCTAGGCAATTAAAATTTTTCTACATCAAAATTTACATGAACTAATAAACAATTTTAATATACTAATAAGGAATGCTTTCTTTAATTCATATACATATATTTCTTTATTGATTTATGTAACCAAATTATAAATAATGAATAGAAAAAGAATTGAAAAAAATTAAAATAAAATAATTAAATAATTAAAAATGAATAAAAAAATTCAATTATACACTTAGAGCTGGAGTGGCCCACCAAGCTAGCGGAGTTTCCCGATGGGCAGTGCCAAAATCCGTTATCTGAAATTTGAATATTTCTTTTAACCCAGACTGTTAACTTTTTTTTAAGCGTAGAAAATTTTTCTATATAAATAAAAATTTTGATTTCCCGGTCCTAAATTATTCCCAGTCACAACGATACTTTTCTCACTTTATGCTCCACAAATTCATCAATAAAAATTAATTTTTCTTGTGTTCCCTTTCAATACATACTAAAATTTGAATATACAAAATAATCTTATGTGACTTGTCACAATCTAAGATTTTTCTGTTTTAAAAGAGTTAAAGGTAGCAGACAACTGAAAATTAGTTTAAAGTATTACATGTAAAAAAATTATTTAGTATTTTGGTGCCCCCCAAATCATGGTGCCCTAGGCAATTGCCTACTTTGCCTACGGTGTAATGCGCCGCTGCCGTCAATACAAAGTTTTTCTTTGCCTTTTGTTCTTTTAAAGCACGAAATTTTCATTTTATAAATTTCTCCAAAATAATGAACTTTTTCTTAACAAAAAATAGTCTATTTTTTAGGGAATTAAAGGATTTTGAAATATGTACACTGAAAACTGAAAAAAGTTTATTATTTAAATTCTTGAACTTTTTATTTATTTTTTTCACTAATTTTATTTAATTTTTGAACCAAATTTTTTCACTAATTTAATATAAATAAATAATTTGTAACTAAATTTGAAACGAATAAATAAATTTTAACTAAATTTAAGTAATTGAACCGATTATTTTAAACTCTGCACGTGTCTGATTAATTACAAATAGAATCACTAATTAAAAATGCTCAAATGCAAAATAATAAATATTTAAAAAGTGTTCTGAAAACAAAGCAAAATTCATTCAATTGATAATATAAAATAATAAAATTTTGTTTAAAGAGGTATATTTTATTTTCAAAATAATAACTTTGTATTCTTATTTGCTAGTGAATCACAATGAAAAGAAGAACATTATTTGACCGGAAATATTTTAGGCTTTTCTATTATATATTTCCGGTCAAATCAAAATTTTCAGGCAAATGAAAAGCAGGCAAATGAAAAGCAGTCAAATGAAATTCCGGGCAAAAAAAATTCCGGGCAAAAAAAATTCCGAGCAAATGATTTCTGGTCAAAAGAGTTCCGGTCAAATGAACTCCGGGCAAAAGTACCCAACCCGAGTTGGGGGTACAAAATTGATATCCTTGAAAATGTGTACAACCTGTGTGAGTAGATATAGATTGAAGGAATTTAAAAGAAATTTAGCCTTAAATTATGCCCAAGGAAACGACGAGGAAGTCGGCTTCTATCAAAATTGGTATAAAAATACGTAGAGAGCAATGAAGAAAAATTAAAATAGTATTTCGGAAATATTCAAACCTAAATGTTGAAACCGGGCATTATAGTTCATTTATGAGGTACTGCTACAATTAAAAAAAAATTTATTTATTTTTTCAAGTTTTTTTCATTATTATACCTAGCTTTTGTCAAAATTCATTTTCAGACACAAAAGTAACCTTCGGAGCAAATCAGAGGCTTAGTTTTATATAAGTTCCTTCATTCGACAACTATAGAAATGAATTATTCTCCACGAGCCCGGATCTTATGTTCTTACAATTGATCTTTACTTAAATATATTTTGATTGGAAATGGTTTTGGGAAAGAATTGAAATATAATTGAAAAAAAAATTCTCTTCGAAAGTACTGTACTTAGTGCTAAACAATCAAACTTAGAAAATGTTGTAAAAAGGAAAGTTATATTCATAAAAATATATTAATTAAAAAAGAAATCAGTTTGAAAAATATTTGTTAATTGATTCGATGAGATTTCTAAAATTTTAGTTTATAATCGTCATGTTTGGAAAGAGAAAATGGAACATATTATTTATTCAATAAGTGTTATTATTTTATATATAGCTTAAAAATTTAAAGCTCAAAACACATTTTAGTAATCAATTTAAAAAGATTTAATAAAAGTTTCTATTTGATAAGTGATAGTTGTGTTCCCAGAAACTTTAAATTTAGAATGCCGAGCAACATTTATGATATCAGAAAATTTAGAAATTTGTCAATTAATTGTAACTTTTATTCGAACGTTAAAACAGGTAAACTTAATGTATATTCTCCTTTTCCATTAGAGTGAAAATAGATGGATATGGATTCATAATTTATAAATCCTTAATTTAATTCTTTCACAATATTCCAATTTAAATAACAATAATTTTTAAAAATTTTCGTTCAGTTCCTGTACTTTTTTTTATATTGTATTGAATTAAAAAAAATTGAAAACCTAGTGTTCCAAAAATATTTTTATTATTTATAGAAATCAGTATTTATTTGGGCATATATTCTGAAAAAAAATTGAATTTTTTTTGAATAGAGAAGTGGGTAAGCAATGTTTTTTTTTATATGGAGAAATGGGCCGGTAGTCCATAACTTCCGGTTTTTTTTTTTAAGGCAGTCCAACCCTGCGTCCTTCCAAAAGCGGTACGTTTGGTAACATTAGATTAAAATGTAAATACAGAACACACAAAATCGTACAATTAGGTGTTGTATATAATAAAGCGTAGGGAAATATGATGTTTTAGTACATAACAAATATGACATTTATAATTTGCACATGTCTCAAATTCTCAAATTTTTTTTGTTATTCTTATGAGTCTTTCGTTCTTGTTGTTGTTCTAATTATTATTTTTACTGTTTTTAGCACTGATTTTAAAGCTTTAATATTGCTACGTGCGTGTTGTGTTTTTGTTCTTGTTTTTGAAATATTATTATTATTATTATTATTATTATTATTATATATATTTTTTTTAATTTAATGGTAAATAATAATAATTTCTTTTTACCGTTATTACCATTTACCATAATATACAAGAGAGAAATAAAATTTACCTTCAGCATCATTTCTTTTTTGGTACAATGGAATTTATACATGAGCAATTTATCAGGAGCAATTTATATTCTTGTTTTTCGTTTATTTTTATAATTTTCTCTCATCCAGCAAAAGCAATAGTTTTTCTTTTTTTTTTTTTTATTTTTTTGTTTATTTGGTCCTTGCTGCTGTGTGTCGTAATTTGTAAGAATAGCTGTTTAATGTTTCGTAGTATGTGTTTATTAAATACGTGTTTCAGCAACCAGTTTCAACGTTTTTACATTTACTATAATAATAAAAGTCCAATTATAAATATTTTTTTTAATATAAAGCAAAACATTTAACATATTATAAAGCTAAAGTTTTATTCGAATTACTGGTTAAGATGTGAAACTGTCGACTTTTAACTAAAATTTATAACATTATGACAGATTAGTGGTAAGGTACACTTATATTATTATAACCTAAAAACTACGGATTGTAATGTCTTAATTCGAACTGAAGTTGGCATGAAAGTCTACGATTTTAGTAAAGTCTACGATTTCGGATTCAATTGCAAAATTAACAGGAGCCATCTTTGTAATAGAACAGAACAATTGTCGAAAGAAAGTTTTGTTTGAAGGAATAAAAAGATATATCTATAACTTCAATACATATATGTTAAAGTATGAAAAATATGCTAAACTGAAGAAAACTTTAACAAATATTTTCACCATATTTTCAGTACAATAGGTTTGAAGTTGTTCATGCCTGTTATCCATAATTTTACAAAAACGTTAGCCAACTGTTATAGTTTAGATCTAACCTTTTTTTTTGGACAAAGTGTACTTGGATCGTGAAAACCTAGCTACAACGCGTGTGTGTCCTTGTAATCCCATAATAATGCAGATTCTCCGTTAAAGATTTTCTCTGTATATAATTTTGTAATTAAAATAAAAAAAGTTACTTAATGCAAGTAAGAATTGGAATATTGAAAGAAAATCTTTTTTACTTTTTCTATTTTTTTTTATTTTTTCCCAATTTTTACATGAAAAACAAATTTTTTTATTTTTTTTTTTTTTGGTACATGGAGAAAAAGCATAAAGGAAAATTCTGTTAAAACAACAAAAAAAAAAAAAAACATAAAATTTTTATATTTTACATTAATTTTCCTTTAAGATATAAAAACTGGTGCTGAGCCAACAATTTTTTCAGTTGCCTTCAGTCAATTCATCTTTAAAAATAACTTTAAAATAATATGTTATAAAAATTATTAAATTTAACCCTTTTGGAATATAAAAATAATTTTAAGTTAAAGTTAATTTAAAAAAAAAAAATTTTTTTTTGTGAAATTGAAGTGGATTCTAAATTTTTGGTTTTTTTTTAACTAAAAACCGCCTAAAAAGTGTTGAAAATAGAGGTTTTTGATAGTACTGAAGCTGCTGGAAAATTTATAATGTTAAAAAAAAGTATATTTCTTTAACTTTGGACATTTATTGTTTTAGGAAAAGAATTATTCTGGCTTTGAAAAATTAAAAAATTTTATGATTAAAGATACAGAAAAAAGAAAATGTTCTCAAAATTAATATTTTTGTCAAGATCCAACAGGGTCAAAGTCTTAAAGCTCAGAAAAAAAAAAATAAAAATTAACCCACAAAGTATTAAAATTAAATTAAATTTAAAAAAAAAATTATATATTAATAAAATCATAATTTTCGTAAAATAATATTTCAGTTCAATAAAAAAAAATTATAAAACAAAAAAGAAAACCAGAAAAAAAAATTCTTGGTCTTCTTTTCAAAAAACTCAAAGACAAAATTTAACACTGTTAAAAAGCACAGAGTTTTTTTTCTTTTTTACCATAGCAAAAAAAAAATAAAATATTGTGTACAGAAGAAGAAGGAAAAGCAATGAAAAGTAAAGAAAAAACTTTTGGTGATTTCTGTAAAATTTTGGTGCCACATAAAATTCTGTAATCTGTTACATCCTTGTGCCTGGTGATGTTTTTTTTTTTGTGTCCAAGAAAATAAAAGATTTTCCTTGTTGTTTTTTTGTTGTTGTTGTTTGTTTGGTATTTTTCTTTACGTAATTTTAGTTTTTGTCAAATTTTTGTTGATTTTTTTTTTTTTTTTTTTTAATTTTGTTCAATATTTTAAGTTTTTTCGTTTCTTTTTTCTTAATTCGTGAGCCGAGAAAACAATGCAATTTCAAGCTTTTTGTTTAATTTGATTTTTTTGTTCATTTTTGTTTTCGTAAATTTGTGTAAATGTCAACATATAAATTTGCATTTATTATGCTCCAATTACACTGCGAAAAAAAAAATTATGAAATAAGAAGTTACTAACGAAATTAAAAAAAAAAAATAAAAACGTAACTCTAATATAACGACTTGGTTCAAAAGCTTCTCTTCATTCTGCATATTTGCATAAAAATGTTCAAAACTCTGCATTTAAAATGTTGATGATAACGTGACTATATGTGTTGATGTTGTTACAAAATTTAAATCTTCAAATTTAAATAAATTTTCACTTCAACAAATTAAAAAAAAAAACTGACTGAATTTATTCATTTTCTGTCCATCCATCCGTCTCACTCTTAAATGCTTGCAACCTATTAACCTGTAATCCGTTTTCGATCATTTGAAAACCCCAAAAAGCAAAATTTCGATAACTTTGACATAGATTCTGATAACATAGATTCTGATGGAAATTAGTAAGTGGAGCTAAAAAAAAGTTTAATCCCCGATTGTGATCAAGGATTCGAACACGAAGAGGAATGTGACAGTTCAGAAGATAGAAAGTGTAATCAAAATAAAACAAAAAAAAATTAAAAATTTCAACAGAAGCTATACCTAGTTTGGTATTCTGGCTCTTTGGGCAGCATGGTAAAGACTTTGTTACAAATAATGTAAATATCCAATATTTTTACAGTGCTCTCCTTTTTTTTCTGTTAAAATAAAATGAATACACATATTATCATCAAAAAATACTTAAATTGAGAAATAAATGAGAATTTCATACAATTTGGTCAAAAAAAGAAAAAAAAACTCATATTCAGCAAAATATTTTGGATTTTTCCTTTTTTTTTCCCTTTTTTGTTTTTTTTTTTTTTGTTCCAAACACAAAAATAAAATGTAAACAAAATCATCTGATTTCCTTCGTATTTTTACAGTTTTTCTTTTTACCAACAGTTCTTTTCATTTTACCAATTTTGGGTTTTTTTTTTATTCTTTTCTGTTTATTTTCGTTTGTTCAACAGATTCTTGCACTAAGAATAAAGTTAGTAAATGTGTTTTAATTAAGAAAAAGAAAATGTTAAAAGGTGAATATAATGAGAATAAAGTATATGCTTTTTTCCTTTTTGCCATACCAAAAGGTTTTTGTTGATATACAAAAAAGAGAACAACTCCCGATCAAATATTAAAAAAAATAAAAATAATAATCAAAATATGTTCAAAATTCGAAGGTGTCAAATGTGTGTGAAAGTTGTAGACCAGTATTTGTCGTCTATAGAGAAATAAGTGATTTCAACATCGAAGAAAATATTTATCGTTCAAATTTTTTAATAATTTTTTTTTTGATATTTTTTATCAAGTTTGTGGCAAAACATTTAACGACGTACCGATAATTAGGTTTTAAGAAATAAAGATGATTTTTAGGTTTCAACCAAAAATTTTGATCTGATGTTTTAAAAGTTTTATTAATAACATATACCAATTTTTTTATTGCACACAATTTATCAGATAAAACGGCTAGGTTGTAAAAATTTAAATACTTTCGATATTCAAATACTTATATAATTGAATTTGCAAAAGTAATCAATACTTTTCTTTGAAAGGAATTGTATTTGAAAAAGTATTAATTAAAAAGTAATTGAAGTAATCAACACTTTTCTCAAAAAATTAATACATATTTAAATATATTTTTGATATCCTGACGAATTGACATTTGTCTTAACGCCATGATGAACTTATGTCCCGCCCCTTTAATCGTACAGCGTAATGTTTTTTAGATGCTACTCCATTTTTGCTTTAAAGATTGTACCTCTGTTTCATATAAGCAATTTAAAAGATTTAGATTAATTTCAATTTATTTACAATTCCCCCTTGAGAAAAGTATTGATTCCTTTTTAAATATAATTAGGTATACTTTGTAATCTTTACTAGTACTCAATACCAAAATATTTGAATTTTTACGGTTCTGAAACGGATCTATCTATGCACCTGTGTATAATTGTATACTATGTATATTCTAAATATAATAACGAATAAATTTTAGTTTTCCGATAAAAGTTTTATTTTGTCAAATACATAATTTGAAAAGATTTGCTAATTTCAATAAAAATTTGTGGAAAATATTAAAAATTTGGATATTAAAAATATTAGCCATTATTTCGTGATAATATTAATCCAAGAACCAGTAACAACAACATTTCATTTCTATATTTAATACATAATATTACGTTTCGATAAAAAAAAAAAACTCCTAATAACAAATAATTTTAAAATTGTGGCGTCTTGTCTCTGATTTTGAATCCAACTAATCAACTTCAAACATTTTGGCTGTAATATGATTACCATTATCGATGAGATGCTAAAATTATTGTTCGATCAGGGACAAACTTTTTATAACAATGTCTCCGACAAAAGCCTGTTTTAACAAAGTATTCCAATAGGTCTCGCTATAAAGAAAGCAAAATAATGATAAAACTAACAGCATGGCTTGACACGAACTTACCCCCCGTTCAAAAAGCGTCCAAAGCCCCTAAACAAATTTTCACTTCAAAAATGAATTCTTAACCGCAGAATAACTGTGTTTTCATTGTGAAATTTGAAGGTCTAGTTTAACAAAAATATTTCCCTTTTTTTCAAAATCAAAAATTAAAATTAAAGCATCATTAAAGCAAATTACAATATCGATCAATTTGTATAAATTATTTTTCCCCATGTAGATAATTCAAAGAATTATAATATTAAAAGTGATAAATTTCCACAATTTTATACCACCAAACCTAAAGCACATATACAAAGAAGAAATATGTGCTTTTTTTTCGTTCTGTTTATTTTTATTTAATTCTGTTAAAAATAAACAGCTTATATCTTTTTGCACCGACAAAAATTCTAATATATTCAATGTGACATTATTTGTCAGACACAAAAAAAAAAAGGAAATTAAAACTGAAAGAAAAAAGAAAATAATAATAATTTCCATCACTACGTATACCTATACAAGAAAATATGGAAATGTTACAAAATAAAAGAAGTACAATGTCCTCTCTTCCATTAAGTTTACTTTTTTTTTTTTACTATTTTGTGATGTTCATCATAGTAAAGCTCTGTTTTGCTTCTAGAAAAAAAAAAAAAAAATAGCAGCAGCAGCAGAAAAAGACAAATTAAAGAAATATGTCCTTTTTCCTATGTTTCGTTTGTGTTCTAAGTAATTTATGTTTTTTTTTTTCTGTTCTATTGCTGTATGGAAAATGCTTTTTTGCTTTGTTTGAAAACACTTTTTACATTGTACATTTTCTTCCATTTATCATAAATATAATATAGGTTTCTGGAAACAGAGCTATATAAATATAGAGTTGTTTTAGTTTTTTATTTATTTGTTTATTAGTAATTTATTAAAATTATTTTTAAATTATTTTACAATTTAAAAATAAAATAATCAAATTAAATTATTATTATGCTCTTGTACTTCTAATAAATTCTATAAATTTTCTTTTAAAGCGTGACAAATTTGTATCACTTTTTGAAATCATTTGACATTGGCCTAAGCCCCTGTAGAAAAGGGTTTTTTATACTGATCTTGATAGCTGTCGATGAATTCCAAGGTCATTAGCGTCCTTCAGATTGTATGGTTGTGTTTCCCCTAAGTATTATGAAATATTTTCTGTTAAATATGTTGATATATTATTCCTTTCTTCATTTTGTAAATCAATACAGCATATGGCGTTAAGTTATAATCTTTGTTTTATTTTCATCCAGATCATCCAGTATATGATAAAGAAAGAAAATTTTGAATTAACTCAGAGTGGGACTGATAAACGAACAGAAAGAGTATATATATATACGAGAGACTTGAACCGGAACTGAACCGGAACTGAACCAAAAACCGGAAAAACCGAAATTTTATGCCAAACCGTAACCGTAACCGAACCGAAATTTAGCAAAAATGAAAAATCGTTTATTTTTCGTTCTTTCAGTTTTTTATAAAAGAAAAAATTGTGCTTGCATTTAGACATATTTTTTAATATCCAAGAAAAATGTTAAACTTATTTTTGTAATATTTTAGAATTTGAAAATACATAATGTTCGTATACATATAGTGTTGTAGTGTTGAGCTTAACTAAATTAAGATTAAGTCCCAGATAAATTTATTTCAAGTCCATTTTGTTCTTTATTTTATAAGTAAAATTTGTATCTGAATTCATTTAAAATAGAAAGTTGTTGTGCCGCTAGGTTGTTTGTTTTTCTTTGGGATTTTAATATGTGTAAGGGATACAAAATGGATTTTTTCCTAAAATAATTAAACTTTGCATAGAAAATGTTGGAGGTACTATTTGAAATTCCCTCTTTTACATATTTGTAAAAATTGTAAAGTAATGTAATGTATGTTCTTTGTATACTTCACTTACGAAAACGCCAAAGAATTCGTCGACGGAAATATGTATTAAGATGACATAAAGGCAATTTATTATATGTCGCAGTTATCCTACTACATTTTTGTCAGTTTTTAGAAAAGATTAAAAATATAATAATGTAACCGTAACCGAAACCGTAGCCGGAACGAAAAAAAAAACCGAAACGTAACCGGAACATAAAAAAAATTTTAGGAACGAAACCATAACCGAACCGAAGTAAATATCGGATCAACTCTCTGATATATACTATATAATAGTGCACGAAATTTATACGTATGATAGTAATTCCTTGTTATGTTTATTTTTACCAAAATGTACATTAAAATGTTTTTAAATATTAGATTCTAAGCGCATTTCAACCGTTTGAATACACATATATGTATTATCAGGTTAACTTCGGTTTACTAAGAAAATTTTATTGATCGAAAATAATAGTTAAGTGCTCAAAAATGAAAATTAAAGTTAGACAAAAAAAAGGCAACTAAAATTACTAAATGCTACAACCTTTTCAGTTAAACTTTAATTAATAAAAACAAAAACCAAAAAGAAACAGAAATAAAAAATACTTTAAAAAATAGTAAAGAAAACAATATATATATTTTAAATAATAAATAAACGGTGAAACATAGTGAAAATTGTGAAAAATGAAAATAAAAAAAAATAAAAAATATTATAAAAACAGAATTATTTTAGACAATAATAATAAAAAATTAAATAAATTTAATTTTCATAAAATACTATTCTGTTTAATATATTATTTGTTTTTGTTCAATTTATCGAAATGCGATAATTTGGAGCATGAAGGAAAAATTATCCGAACCGGTGGTGATATTATATTAGGCGGAATATTTCCAATGCACGAACATAATGCCACAAATAAAACACATCCGTGCGGCGATGTTAAAGAGGAGAAAGGCGTTCAACGATTGGAAGCAATGCTTTATGCTATCGACTTGATTAACAATGATCCTAATTTATTACCAAATTTAACTTTAGGCGCATTAATAATTGATTCATGCAGCAGCGAAACGTATGCATTAGAACAATCAATGGAATTTGTACGCTATTATATGAATCAGGTAAGTAGGTTTTATTGAAATTTTACATTTTATTACAGAAAAAAAAATTATTTATTTTAAATTTGCCGGCAAAATGTGAGATATTTGGATGATAAACTGAAATAGTTAATAATATTCTAAATATAAAACATAGAGATTGATAGAGATTGATAGTCAGTGCAAGACCAAGCAAGAATGGCGAGCGGCGCTCAGATAATATTTTTTCTTATATGAAGAAGTCATGCAAACGAGAAACGTTAGGTATAATGACATTCGTCACATTGTCACATCGAGTGTAAATGAATTTTACGTTCATACCATCTTATTCAGCTTTAAATTTTCTTTTTGAACCCATTTTCTGCCAAATCGATTTCGATTCTTTAACATGTGCGCAATCGCGTTCACTTTCACTTAGCTTAGACTAAAGAAAGCGATTCTATTATTTCGCGCAGCAAAGCAGGGTGATATTCATATAAAATTTATATATTTTAAATTTTTTCAAAGTAGATGTCGATTAGATTAACTTAAAAAGGGTTTGACTTTTTTTTTTTCCTAAGGATGAAGAGATTGGGTGAAATTAATTGTATGAGGAGATCTTGATTAAAGGAACTTTAAAGAATGTTTAGCCCCAGCTGTGATTTTTAAAGTAGAGTATCTTAAATGCAATTGTTAAAGACGGACTCCTTACTTCATTGTATAGTTTTTAGTGCGCTTTCTATCAAAAATGAAAAAACGGATCATATATTTTCTGTCTGTCTGTTCAACTGTTCGTCTATCTATCAAAATGTACGTTATTTTGTTCGCTTTATCAAAGCAAAAGAAGACGGAACCATTCTTATACAAAAAATTTCAAGGAACCTTAAAAAATTGTTTTTGTCCTCGATTGTGTGTAAGGATTCGAACTCGTCGAGAAATGGAAATATGAAAAAATGCTCCATACTTCATTTATGTATATGTTCTTAAGATTTATTAAGTTAAACAAACTGCAGAATTAGTCATCATATCCTCCACATTCATGTTATTCATTCAACTTAGCGTCAATATGTGGAAACTGAATCCTCGTTAAAAAATATATCAGTTAGCGATGTATGTACGTAAATAATTAATTTTCTAAAAAAGAAAGATACATAATATGTATTAAATTTAATTTTATTTTCAATTAAACTTATTTATATGGATTTTTATCCACACCGTTGAGCTTTGCATTTTTCCATTAAAAATCAAAAAAACTTTTAATTTAATTAACTAACTATAAATTTTTAACAATGAACTTTTAATTTTTTCAATTCGATAAATAAAAACATCCACCACAAAACACTTTAAAATTATAAAATATTGTGTATAGATACTTTGAGAACTTTCGTATACGCAGTTTTGATGAGCCTCATTTCCGCAAATTATTAAAAAAAAAGATAATAATAACTTATTAATAAAAAAATTATAGTATTAATGAAAATACTAATAGACAGAAACTTATATAAAATACGGTCTAATAGAAAGACAATAAAATGTACAGACAAATTTAAGCATTTTTTTTAAATTTCATCGGTGTGATGAAAAAACATGAAAAACCATCTGCATTTTAACCACAAAATTGAAAGACTGGTAATACTAGTCAAGACATTCAATTGCCTTTAAGATGGTCATAATTTCTTGTGTCATTATAAAACGAAAACTAGTATATGTTTTCATTAAATTTCTATTCGTCCGTCTCCCATTAATTGCTTTCTATTAATTGATTCCGATTTTTAAATTCCAAATATTCGCAAATTTAGTTAGTTCCAACTTTCGTATTCTAGATCCCCAATAGTAGTGACGGGTCGAAACAATTTTTATATAAAATTTACAATATTTTAATTTTTTAATTTCAACAAATTCTGATAAGAATATATTTTTGCTAAAAAATATTACACATCCCTCATAGAAGCCAAAGATGATATCTAAAAGCTTTTAAATTGATTTTAAAATTTCTTTTCGAATTGTGATATCGTGAAAACTAAGAAAGGTATCGAAAAACTTTATATCGTATTTTCATTTTATCGCGGAGCCACGGTTATCGTTAGATTGCCTAAAAAATGAATACTATTCTAATTTATCTTTCGAATAAAATAAACACCAGAAATAAATGTGAACAAACATCATCTCTATCCGTTCTATATGTTATTCACCAGGGGTGCCTACTAATTTTTGTAGGTGAGCTGAATTACTATCCGAAATATATTTGGCCTCTACTTTTTCAATACTTACATCATATTTATTTACTTCAAATGCAATAAATTCATACAAATGTCAAAATATGGAAAATCAAAGTAATTTATTATAAAAAAAATGTACCTATATAACTTTAAAAAGTTAAGAAATTTAATGAAAATGAATTTTCTCGAGTAATCAGCTATAGAATCAGATATAGATTTTGATGCTCTACATTGCATTGAATCCACTAGATTTTTGTAGTTTGGGATATATGTGCTAAGACAACTTCTTAGGCTGGATTCCAAATGGTCGTATGTTAATGTTGATCGGTACTTTGACTTTAAAATTTTCATATGAAAAAGTAGACTCACATATACATAAGTTGAACCATAAAATACAACTAAATTTTCGAAGCATTTTTTCATGTTTGAATATTTATCATCTGATAGACATATTTTGTTTGAAAGATCTTCATTTAATGAAGATATCATTTTGAAGTGTGATTGTTTCCATCTCAAGTACAGGGATATTAATTTTAAACAAAGTTAAAATTGAATCTGCAACAATTTCTGGTTTTATATTTTACATTTAAACGGAAACGACATAAATGGAGACACAATTTCAAGTTTTTTAGATCTTGAAAACGTCTTTCGAACTCTAAAACCAAATTTATGAAAATGGAGAAAACTATCTTTGATACTACCTACTAAATGTAGGTTTATTATTTTATTTTTTAATTTTTTTATTTAATTCATATGAAACAAAAAGGATAATTTGTAGAAAAAGAAACTTGGTTAAAAAGTAGATTTGCATAAAAATAAAAAGTTAATTTTGCATTTTTGTGGTCTTCCGTACACGTTTTGTTTTTGATTGTGTGAATAAAATTTAGTGTGCATGAAGCGCATATTGAGTAACTTTTTTTTTAAATGTATAGACAACAAAAAAATAGAAAATTGTTGTTTCAATTTAGAATAATGTACAAGCTAATTATATTTGAAAATAGTTATTTTATATTTGGAAAAAAAAAATTATACAAAGGGGAATTCCTCATGGTGTTTTGATTTGTTCACATATTAATTTACATATATATTTAAGCAAAAAAGATCTTAAAATGAAATGCGGTCGTTTCGGGTTTGAAACATTGAAATAGAAGAAAAAAATAGAACAATTTTATATAAATTTTGCAATCAAATTTCTTGTTTAATGTTTTAAATTCAAATACTTCAGAATAAAATGTAGAACAGAACAGATGCGTCGGCCACAACTTGCGGCTAAACACATTTTCTAAGTTCCTTAAATAACATTAAACCAATACTTATAGTGTATACAAATCCTACGAAACAATCTAGGATCAAATGATTTTTTAAGTTCCTCTAAACGTCATCTATACGAGCAACATATATCTACTAATTTTGATCGGAATCTTTTAAAATTTTTGAAAAAATATAAAATATGTATTAAAAATTTTAAATGAAAATTAGTTAGACCCTGAACATGCTGAGAGCCTCTCACTCCACTCCCAAACCCAAAATCCAAAAAAAAAAAAATGAACGAGATTGCGTATATTTCGGCATTCAAAGAATTAAAATCAATTGGGTAGTTCAATAGTTGAAATCGTTTTATGGACAAACGCCCGCACCGACATTTAATGAAAACGTATATAGACCGTTGTTTCATTTTTGATGGCAAACGGGCTAAAAACGTTGGCAACATGGACGAAATCTCGTTTTTTTTAATTTGAAATACAATATTTAAACTCAAATGGAGAGTTATTGACAACAACGAAATAGGTGCACATATGTGTAAGTAAATTTGTGTCATTTTTATTTAGTAAAACTAACTTTGGAATATAATTCAATTTAAAATAAGTAGGTATATTGCATTTTCCTTTTATTGACATCAATATTGGCCAAAAAGTTATTGATATAAAAATATAATATTCGATAATTTAAAATTCCAAATTTTTTATAAGAATTTCGCACTAAGTGAGGAATTCATTATTATTACTTTTTATTGATTTCGCAATTCCAGGAAAAAGTTTGAAAAACAAAAATACCTAGATAATTTGCCTGGGATACACAAAATTACAAAAATTGTAAAAATAATAAAATGACGTAATAAAGAAACACAGAATAAAATAAAATATTGGTCAGTGTCGTTGAAGAAAATTTATCTCTATATTTTTTTCACCTACATGCATATACATAAATAATAAGTATTTTAATATCAAAGAATGTTAAGTTCTTTGAAAGATATTATGCATGACTGAATGAGGTTCATATATGGTTTTTTATTTTCGCATCATAACATTTTGGAAATGCCTTATAATGTTATAATCGACCTTGTGATGTAAATTTTTCAACAGAATCCCTGTTTAACCCTTGATTTCTAATCTTGACTTATTATCGAAGGAAAAAAAACTAAATTAAGATAAAAAAATAATTTTAATAGAATAAAAGATAAATTTGATTTAACTCCGCAGACCTTAAACGTAGAATTCAATTTTATTCTTTGATAAATGTGAACAAGACCGCTAATATTTTGACGGTTATAAGCATTTTAGTGATGCTCAAACATATTACGGACCTATACAAAGAACCGACATAATAAACATATGAAACTGCTAAAACCGAACTGATATAAACATATAATGTGCATTGTGCAATTTTTTATTATAAAAATATAGGGCTGTACACCTCATAAATAAAGTATAGTGCCTGCTTTCATCATTTATGAATTTAAAATATTTTATTTATTTTTTCTGTTCATGAACTTTAATCGAAATCTAATTTTAATCCTATAGTCGAATTCTTAGTTATAATGGCGTCCCCAGTCCAGGTCAAAGGACAAGATCTTTCCTTTTTTAGGTATTTTTTAGTCCGTTCTCCACATAATAATTTTCATCAAAATCCATTCCTAAATTTAAATTAATATAATTTTTATATGAAAATAATTTGGACCCTACGCCGGTTCGGAGCATACAACTTCGTTGTTCGAACTTTAGGCTTGGAATATTTCGATAGCGCATATTTTGGCATTTAAAAGATCGAATTCGGCCGAGTTGTTTAATAGTTATAAGCATTCAAGTGCGCGACAGACAGACGGATAGATGGACAGACTAAAAGTGAAAATTAGTCCGTTTTTTCAGAAACGGTCTAAATAAAAGAAAAATAAAATAAAATCATAACAGAAAATTTTTTTTTCGTCTAATTAAAGTAAATTAGTACTTACTAAAGTACATATTTAATATAACTCCAACGTTTTATATTATGTTCCAATATAATATAGTATTTGATATATATTAATTAGAATATGAAATTAATTGAAATGAATTTTTTTAATTATTCTCAAAGTGTTTATGGTATACCTAACTTACATATATGTGTAAGACCATAATTTTTCTTTCAACACCCTTACATATAAAATATTTAGCACAAAAATACTGTTTATTTTTAACATAAATTACAAATTATTCATTTACATGCTTATATATAGAACAAGGGCAAAAAAAAATTTTATTTTTGATGCATCCATCATTATCATTATCCTTTTTCAATGTCAATAGACCAGTACCGAAGCGTTCTAATTTTGAAATGTGATGAAGAATTATATATTTATATACAGAAGTCAATAACTCTATTAGTTATTTCAGGAAAACAATTTTTAATGCGGTGACCAAGCCCTCAAATCCAAGGTCGGTTTTGTGCCAAGCCAATGTTTTTGAGAAATAGATAGCCAAAGTTATCTTAAATTAGGGTGAGTTTTAAGAAGATGTTAAATCCAAGAGGATTTTTAGGGAAAAGCCCTCGCTTCAGCGATGCGGCCTTGCAATGTTTTCATATCTTAGTTTCTACCAACGTTTTTTCGCCTAGAAAGCCTTGAATTTTTTTTTCGTTTTTTAAAATGCAAGAAAAATAGACTTAAATTAACTTTATTTTTTGTTACCCACACGGATAAACCATATTTTCTACGATTTAGACGAGGCTGGATTAGGTTTAATCGGAAAATTAATGGAATGAGAAATATAGGAAGGCTTCGGTACTGCAGTAACAATTAAAACAATTTAACATTTATAATATATGTAGTACTAAATTTAAGAACATACAAAAAAGATAGAAACTTCACTAGGCATATGACCATTGCCAAAAAAAAAAGTATTTTTCGAGAGAATATTTTTTCGTATGCATACTGCAACTACTGAAGTATTTTAACGTCACTTAAAAAAAACTTATACGATCTCATTATGTGTCTTCCTCTTTTTAATAATTAATATAAAGCATTTGAAACAGTTTTTAGACCGTTTGAATGACACCCTATGTTTAATCTTGTTCAGTCTCATTCTCATTCAAGTTCAAAGATAAAATTCTACAGTTGTGGGTTTCTGAATCAAAATTTCTTAAACAGCCAGAGGCCAGAGGTCGAAATTATTTCCATACAAAATTTTACCGTTTGATTTCGATGTTATGAAATGAGAGATTTTTTATTATTTTAATCAATTGGAAATATATTTCTTACGCGTCTTTCGAACTGCTTTAGAGCTGTGAACATTTCTAATTCGCTTGTTGATTATTTTTCACGTAAGTACTTTTTTTTCCTATAAATAAGAAGTTTGGAAAAAACTACATATCTATATTTGGATTTAAAAATATATTTTTTCGTGCATTGATTATTCTAAAGTAGTTCTTCAAGAAAACAACATCACAATCATAATATTTTGAATAAATAAACTTTAAATTTATATTCGCAATTTTCATGAATGAAAATCAAAAAGAAACAATTAGTTTCAATGTTTGAAAACTTGTAACTTTTGAACCAGGCAAGAGATTTTCATCCTTCAAACAAAAAAAACCGCAAATCCAACCGCCCAAAAAAATTGAAGATATTAAGAAAAACAAGTTTTCAATTGCATACAAAATAATAAAAATAAAAATTAACTAAGCCTATTAAAAATAAATCATAAAAATTTAACAAAAATTCAATAATTATTATTAAAAAAAATATCAGTTCCTTAAAAATATTGTATAAGAGCATTTTCCGTAAACTCAAAGAACAACTTCTAGTAAATGTCATTTAAAACAAATCAAAAACAATTTTTTTGCTCTCTTCGAGATTTGAACCTGGGTCCTTAGCATTGCAAAACACCACACAGAAAATGTGTACCTATATCTAAATTTATAGAAAATATATACTTTTTAAATTTCAATACCGCAGCTGCGTGATACTGATAGTGTTGGTGGATTGCAATGGTACAGCCCAAGATTCAAACCTCAAACAAGGCATAAAAAATAAAACTAAATTTTAATAAAATTTAATAAAAAAATTCTAATAAATAAAAAAAAAATTTGAAATTAAATAAAAAAAAAAAAAATCTTATTTTCTTATGTAAAATAGGAATATTACGGCAGTTTGTTAATTTTGAAAATGTGCATTATAGCTTACGGTTTTTTTTTTATAATATTTACGGTTATTTTTTTTTGTGTAGTTAATTTAAATAATATAAAAAAAACCTAAATTAATGTCATCTAATAAATAAAAATGAAAATTCTCTGTTCTCTGTTCTCTGTTCTATGTTCTCTGTTCTCTGTTCTCTGTTCTCTGTTCTCTGTTCTCTGTTCTCTGTTCTCTGTTCTCTGTTCTCTGTTCTCTGTTCTCTGTTCTCTGTTCTCTGTTCTCTGTTCTCTGTTCTCTGTTCTCTGTTCTCTGTTCTCTGTTCTCTGTTCTCTGTTCTCTGTTCTCTGTTCTCTGTTCTCTGTTCTCTGTTCTCTGTTCTCTGTTCTCTGTTCTCTGTTCTCTGTTCTCTGTTCTCTGTTCTCTGTTCTCTGTTCTCTGTTCTCTGTTCTCTGTTCTCTGTTCTCTGTTCTCTGTTCTCTGTTCTCTGTTCTCTGTTCTCTGTTCTCTGTTCTCTGTTCTCTGTTCTCTGTTCTCTGTTCTCTGTTCTCTGTTCTCTGTTCTCTGTTCTCTGTTCTCTGTTCTCTGTTCTCTGTTCTCTGTTCTCTGTTCTCTGTTCTCTGTTCTCTGTTCTCTGTTCTCTGTTCTCTGTTCTCTGTTCTCTGTTCTCTGTTCTCTGTTCTCTGTTCTCTGTTCTCTGTTCTCTGTTCTCTGTTCTCTGTTCTCTGTTCTCTGTTCTCTGTTCTCTGTTCTCTGTTCTCTGTTCTCTGTTCTCTGTTCTCTGTTCTCTGTTCTCTGTTCTCTGTTCTCTGTTCTCTGTTCTCTGTTCTCTGTTCTCTGTTCTCTGTTCTCTGTTCTCTGTTCTCTGTTCTCTGTTCTCTGTTCTCTGTTCTCTGTTCTCTGTTCTCTGTTCTCTGTTCTCTGTTCTCTGTTCTCTGTTCTCTGTTCTCTGTTCTCTGTTCTCTGTTCTCTGTTCTCTGTTCTCTGTTCTCTGTTCTCTGTTCTCTGTTCTCTGTTCTCTGTTCTCTGTTCTCTGTTCTCTATTCTCTGTTCTCTGTTCTCTGTTCTCTGTTCTCTGTTCTCTGTTCTCTGTTCTCTGTTCTCTGTTCTCTGTTCTCTGTCCTCTGTCCTCTGTCCTCTGACCTCTGTCCTCTGTCCTCTGTCCTCTGTCCTCTGTCCTCTGTCCTCTGTCCTCTGTCCTCTGTCCTCTGTCCTCTGTCCTCTGTCCTCTGTCCTCTGTCCTCTGTCCTCTGTCCTCTGTCCTCTGTCCTCTGTCCTCTGTCCTCTGTCCTCTGTCCTCTGTCCTCTGTCCTCTGTCCTCTGTCCTCTGTCCTCTGTCCTCTGTCCTCAATCACGCCTAAACCGCTGGACCGATTTGGCTGAAATTTTGAACTTAAGTATCATTGGGGCCGGAGATGGTTATAGGGTACTAGAAATTTCGATCCGAAGCCCCGACAGGGGGGCTACCTTAAAAGCCGGTTTTGCAATTTAGGTATATTCCGATAAAATGTTGTAGCGTTCGACCCGAAAAGCCTATTTAAAAAACTGGATGTTGAAAGGCCCCGAACCGTCCCAGGGCTCAATTGGGGGCTATACAACAAATTTCGAAATTTCAAAATTTTGAAAATAAGGAGTCTAGAGACCCGATTGGTTATATTTTTGATCTGAGGCACCGACGGGGGGCTACCTTAGAAGGCGGTTTTGCAATTTAGGTATATTCCGATAAAATATTAGAAGACTGCATGTGTTAAGGCACCGGGGAAGTGGCTATTTAACAAATTTTGAAATTCTGTTTTTTTTAGTGCACAAAATGCAATTTAGGTATGTTCCGATAAAACATTATAGCGTTGGACCCGAATCGACTATTTAGAAGACTGCATGTGTTAAGGCACCGGGGAAGTGGCTATTTAACAAATTTTGAAATTCTGTTTTTTTTAGTTCACGAAATCTGGACTAACGCGTTTTGATATTAATATAAGTTCGGGACTACCGTGCGAAGCCGGGAATTTCGACTAGTTATATATATGTGTATATATATTATATGTATATATATTTCTATAATAGCATTTCTATTTAGTTGATAATTATAAAAATTCTATCGAACTTAATTCATTTTTCAACCAATTAGTGCCAAAAAATTCGCATAAAAAAATTCATTTATTATTCATGAAATTGAAAAAAAATTTATATATTTGTGTA